>CM021102.1:403364224-403793820 GCA_007115665.2 Sequoiadendron giganteum | reverse complement strand
AGGGTTGAGGGTTGAGGGGTTGAGGGATTAAGAGGGTATGGGGGTTCAGGAATTAGGGTTTAGGGGTTCAGGGTTGAGGGTTGAGGGATTAAGAGGGTATGGGTGTTGATGGATTAGGGTTTAAGGGTTGAGGGTTGAGGGTTGAGGGATTAAGAGTGTATAAGGGTTGAGGGATTAGGGGTTAAGGGTTGAGGGTTGAGGGATTAAGAGGGTATGGGTTTGAGGGATTAGGGTTTAAGGGTTGAGGGATTAAGAGGGTATGGGGGTTGAGCGATTAGGGTTTAAGGGTTGAGGGTTGAGGGTTGAGGGGTTGAGGGATTAACAGGTTGTACAGATGTTTCTTGAAATTAAAATATGTCAAAGGTATTTTGAAATGCTAAAGCATTTTTATGTCAAAATAAATCACACACGCACTACTTGTTGTTGTAGGGTTTATATTGAGTTTTCTAACCATTATGATGTTTATCGACGTATATGTGTAGATATGCATACTGACAATGTTTTGGAGGAATGTAACATAATGCCTCCACCTCAATTGTCAAGGAAATTTTTTTCTTCCATTTTATGTGAAAGAGAGGATGGTCAATTTTTTTACAAAAAATCATGTTTGGATGGCACATGTGATCATTTTGGTGGCATGCAACATCTTCCAATTTTCCAACACATGGCTAGTACACACACAATTGGAGACAAAATTATGGAATCTGGCAAATATAAGACAGCGACATACAGTCTAAAAGATGGGAAAGAAGCAAAGAAGTGTGAATTGGTCAGCAATAAGATTCTAGTGTATCAGTTTATGGGAATTTTTCGTGATTAGGTGCTCTATGATTATGAAATGCATACACACAGAGCACAATGGTTGGAATCACAGTTCAAGTTATGCAAGCACTCAAGGAAAAAGTTGTCAAATGCAAGTAGTTGAAAGTTGCAAAGTGGTGCAACTTTCGTTTTGCAACTCGTGTGACCAAACGAAATGTTCCAATACATCCGGGTGGGTACGTTTACACTAGGCATGGTCCCCTTTTGCACCCAAACATGTGGAATCTCTCTGAGCTACGTTCAACCAGATCGATCCCTTAAGGGTCCAAACTGCAAAATGGTTGTGAAATTTAGCATGCTATTACTCAGACACCGTGATGCTTAGAAAATTCTCATCTAATCCTATGGGATTATGTTGGGCCCCTCTACAATAACCTCACTTGGTTTTTTCTATCTCAAAGGCATTTTCTTGTGGTGACAAATTTTCACTCGGGGAAAAAGTTGTCAAATGCAAGTAGTTGAAAGTTGCAAAGTGGTGCAACTTTTGTTCTGTAGCTCCTGTGACCAAACAAATTGTTCCAATGCATCCAGGTGGGTACGTTTACACTAGGAATGGTCCTCTTTCACACCTAAACGCGTGGAATCGCTCTAAGCTATGTTCAACCGGATCGATCCCTTAAGGGTCCAAAGTGCGAAATGGCTACGAACTTCAACATGCTATTACTTAGACACCGTGACACTTAGAAAATTCTTGTCTAATCCTATGGGATCATGTTGGGTCCCTCTACAATAACCTTTCTCGGTTTTTGCTATCTCGATGGCTTTTTCCTATGGTGGCGAATTTTCACTCGAGGAAAAAGTTGTCAAATGCAAGTAGTTGAAAGTTACAAAGTGGTGCAACTTTTGTTCTACAGCTCATGTGACCAAACGAACTATTCCAACGTGTCTGAATAGGTATGTTTATGCTAGGCATGGTCCTCTTTCACACCCAAATACGTGGAATCGCTCTAAGCTACATTCAACTGGATCGATCCCTTAAGGGTCCAAAGTGAAAAATGGTTGTGAACCTCAGCATGCTATTACTCGGACATCGTGATGCTAAGAAACTTCTCATCTGATCGGCAAAAACTAAAAAATCAGCAAAAAATGCTTTTAAAACCTGCAAAAAAATGAGACCATAGCTTGTTGCTTACTATTATGCTTTGATAGACTTTTTTCCAAGCATCCATAGCTTGTTCGAAAGCACCTATTTTAGGCTTTTAGCTATTGTAGCAAGGCAGTGAACTGTTTGATAAAATGCTTTAGTAGACATGTATGAAAAATATCGTAGCATAGACAAGGCAGTGAACTATTTGAAAAAATGCCTCAAAGAAATGCCCTCTCATGGTGATGGAATGCCATGAAAATCCATAGCCATAGGCATTCGTCATGGCATTCCATCACCATGAGACCACATTTCTTGGAGGCATATTTTCAAGCAGTTCACTGCCTTGTCTATGCTATTGCTTACTATTATGCTTCAATAGATTTTTTCCAAGCATCCATAGCTTGTTTGGAAGCACTTGTTTTAGGATTTTAGCCATAGCAGCAAGGGAGTGAATTTTTTGACAAAATGCTTTGGTAGACATGTATGAAAAATGTGGTAGCATAGATAAGGTAGTGAATTGTTTGAAAAAATGTCTGAAAGAAATGCGGTCTCATGGTGATTATTGTCATTGCATTCCATCACCATGAGACTGCATTTATTTGAGGCATTTTTTCAAACAGTTCACTGCCTTGTCTATGGCTTGTAATGCCTTCAAAAGGCTAATTTATCCAATTTGTATGTTCAAGCCAAAATGATGTGTCAAGGGCTTGTAATGGCTAATTTGAATGTAATCAAGTCATAAAATAAGTCACTAGGAGGTGAAAATATAAAAAATGCAAATAATACAATGTTGTTAAAAAGTAATCATGATGTAATTATGCAGCAAGAGAGAGCATAAATCAAGGAAGATTAAGAGTTAAAAGGGTAGTTGCACCGATTAGAAGTTAGAAAAGGCAGTTCCTAAGAGGGAAAAAGTTATAAAAGGCATTGTAAGGCGTGCAAAAAGGGGGCTGGATTAGAACTGGCTATTGTTGGAGCAACTCCATGGTCCATCATGCCACCAACATCACTAGGGCTATCTCTTGTCAATAGCTGTAAATGAAACAATATCTCAGGTATCATGTTGATATAGGAGAACATAATGTGACATGATCAAGGAATACTTGAATGCAATGTTTGTGTTTCTCATCAATTTTTTAGATTTGTATATATGCAAAATTACGAAAAATAGATAACATAGATTTACAACACCATTAATGAATAAAGGCTACCTGAGTGTACATTATTTGAGGATATGAATCACGAGGTGTGGAGGAAAAAGGTGCACCAAGAAACTATTTGAAATCCGAAGCATGTTATGAGACAAACATTCAAATATAACATTCAACTGTTCAAATGCAATAATAATATCTTTAATACTAGTTGCATACCTGTGGACTCATCATCGAGAATGTAGAAGGGTTTGTAGGAATAGAGCATCCCTCATGAACAGTACGACCCTAAAATTTCATCATATCAAAATTCTACTAATTTAGTTATTCTTAAATTTCAAAATATATTTTAATAAACAACATTAAAATAACTTGCTAAATTTTACCTAAGTGTCAATGCCGAATGTATCATTCAGAATATCATCTGTGAAATCCATTGCCTCTGCAACTGACGTAGGCTATGTAGTTGCATCATGAGCACCTTGATAATCATACGTGCAAACAACACCACAAGTGCCACAATGGTGGGGTGGAGCTCGGGGCCTACACGTCTCCTCCACACCAGGCTCTACTAGAGGACTCACACACTGTAAAATGGTCTGGGTGAGTGATCCAATTGAGTTCATCGTGTCCACCTCTACACTGTCCTTAACAATGGAAGGAACAATGACATGCTCCACCATGGGTCTGCCCAAGGCTCTCGGTGCCAACTATGGATTACGTCGTGCAACAAGTCTATCGTGTGTGGAGCCCCCACTTCTACCTTGAAAGTCTAAGATGTCAAAATAGTTTGGCATTTTATTGAGGACAAAATCACAATAGAGTTTCCTCAAAAAGTATTGTGGCACCTCATGGTTATTGCACGGAGGTTGGTCAAATACCATCCACCACTACTCCCAAAATTTGTTTTTAATTAAATCATGGTGGCACTAATGGATGGGGAACCTCCTGCATGCATGGGACAAAGGTTCATTGGTTTTTGGGTCTTTAAATAGGGCACACAACTCGGCTTTGCTAATTTTTAGTTTTTTGACATTTGCATATGAAAAACCATTAGCATAAAATTGCCTCATCTCATCTCTCTTAGTTGACCAAAAATTCATTTGCTCGCTCATTTCTCCTACATGAGTTAAAATTGACTTCAATGATTCAGCAATCCCTCTCCTATAAGGGTGGGTTTTGGCATGCTCGGTTAATCTTGCAATTAATTGTTGAATGTCTCTTTTATTGTTTTCAATTTGATTTTGAATATTTTCTTGTGTTCCTTGAGGATGCCTATGAATTGATGGAGGGGTTTCGGGTTGTTCTTATATAGGAGGCTCTTGATGAGGGGGTGATTGTGAATTCTTAATGTTTTGAGGTGGAGATCCATTCCCTAAGAATTAGAAAAAAGTTTTATTATAAAAATCTATTTAAAGTTGCATTCCAAATCAAATTTGAAATAAATAGAATAAAAATGCACACCTCTTTGCAATCTTCGACCTCTCCGACGTGTTGGTGGCATCCTCGTGGAAAATGGAAAACTAAGGATGCAAACAATGGAAGAGATTTGGCGAGCACGAGTTGTAGACCTGAAATCTTCCTCCTCAAGCCGCAGGTTGAAGACAAAATGAGGGTTCCAAACCCAAATTTTGCTTTTTATGTCTAAAAAGACATTTGGTGCAAGCCAAATTTGGCATGCGCCAAAGGCCTTATTTCGGGTTTTTTTTAATCATTTTTTCAATTTGGAACCTAAATTGTGTCACAGATTGGTGCACTTACCCATTAGTAAAATTTCTATGTAATTTAATTAGAATATTGTTATTTGTGGTGGCTAATCTATCTATTGAATTATGTGGTTAAGTTAAAATAAATGATAAGAGAGTTCAAATAATGTCTTATTTAAGGGAATTTTTTCATGGTTATAATTATGTGATTAATTGTTGTATTAAACATGTATCTTGACTCTTGGATTAAGTGTTTTTGTAATTGTTAAAAGAGGGTGTCATTTGTGTCAAGTTGTTAAAGGTTGGTTTCCCGAGGCCTAGGAGGGTGTATATTTGTATGTGTGTTCCTTATGATTGTTTAGCTTTGTAAGTGGTTGGCTATGTTGTGGGCCATGTCTATTGCATGAAATGTAAACCCTAGAGTGTTACCCTCCTATCTTGTATGGATTCATGTGGTTATGATGAGTGTGCAAGATGGTCAATACCTTGCTTGATTTGTAGGGATCCTTATTGCAAGGGGAGGGGATCTCAATGGGGGATGAAACCCAAGGTGGTGTCCAGGATAACCCATAGAAAGCTATGTGATGACACTCCTCCTTATTGCAGTCTAGCACTCCTTTGATGTTTGTTTCTCTTTTTGTTGTGGGTGTGCCTCTAGATGTGATGTGGGTGTGGTTAGCAGTGTTGTGTTGGAGCCTTGTATATCCCTTGGTTGTGTTATCATGTTGCTCTCCTGATTATCTATTGGATGTGGGACCTTGTGTGATCTCCTAGCACAAAAGGTGGACCTCAGGGTTCCACATGGTTGGGAGGTTGGCTCTTTTTCTCCATTGGGTATTCTTGTTGCATGGTCATGAGTGTGGTGATTGTTCTTTGTGTTGTGGACTCCAGTTCCCATTCCTGTTCGAAAGAGAAATATTTCATGTATTTTCATATTGGATAGTACTTTCATTTTATATCTAGATGTTGTAGTGTCCCTCTAATTGCTACTATTTGTTTTAGATCTCTTAAGTTCGTTAGACAGTCATTTTAACTAGTTTGGATATTATGCTACTTTGTTTCAGTTACGACACATATACTATGTTAGTTTTTTTACTTGGTTGATGATACATTAGATACATTGTGATCATCTGATTATGTTCGTGTGGCGACATTATGATAGACATTATGTGTGTTATGGTTTCATGCTATTTCTAAGCTTTAGTGTGTTTATGATGATGTATTTAATGTTGTTTATGATGTATTGTTGCATGTCAATCTTGGTGAAGGAGATAGTGTAGCATTACTCACTCATGAGTACCCTTCTATGTTACGAATCTCATTCACGATGTGATTGTTGATTTATATAGATATGTTTGATAGTGTTGTTTTATGCAGTTTGTAGGTATTGGGCATCGAATCCACCTACTTTGTCAGGTTTGAGTGTGCCATGACCCAATGGAAACATGTTGTTTCAGAGATAATGTCAGGTCCTTTCACTTTGACCATCATTCCTTTATAGGACGAGTATCCATTTGTCACCTGTTGTTGTTAGTCATCCGTTTTCGTCGTATCATTCATGTTTTCATCATGTTTGGAAATTGATTTATTAATTAGTTAAATGGTTTAATTTATAAGTTATTTGATTTTTGTATAATTCAATTGTAATGTTAAATTAAAATAATTATGTTTAGATTATTTTATAGTTAAAGTTTGATTATTGTTTTAAAAGATTTGATTAATTCAATTAATTAAATATGATATTTAGTTAAATGAAATTGTCGATTTTAATGTGCAAAATTAATTATATGAAAAGTAGATATTTTAAATAGTTATTTTCAACAGATTAAGGAAAATATATGAAATATTGATTCGAAATGAGAAAGTGTTATCTTGAGTAATTTTTTAATTTGAACTATCTGTTCAATTTCATTTGCATGCTGACAGTTTGTTAAGTTTTGTAATTGTGAGTTAATTGAAAATTAATTAAAAATCTTTGTTGATGAATATTGTTCACGAGAATTGGTTTTGGTTTTCTAGAAAAAGTTTTCACGGTAATTTTTGGGGGAAAGAGCTTTTTCATTTCTTCTCTATATTTTGGTTGAACGATTTGGAGACAGAGAATCTGAAGGTTTTGTGCTTGTCGAAAGGATTCCAGATTCAAATTTCTCATGTCTTGCTTCATTCTTCATCGAAATTCGAGATTATTATCCAAGTTTTCTTCTTTGGATTTGTATCTTCTGAATAGAAGCTTCTATATGTTGTTCATGATATTTGATTTTATTTCATTCGATGATATGCTAGGTTTGCATTTGGTTCTGTGTGTGATTTTCCAATCTATGGAGCATTAGAATGTATCATGATTCAGTCTTTTATGTTTCATTATCTATGATCTTTCTTGGTGAATCCTTGCTTGGGTTTCTTCCTCTCTTTAGAGTTTAGGGTTGGTGAATGAATAGTTAGATTTTCTTGTTTTGGGAATGTTTCCTTGATCTTGATTTCTATCTAACGATATTGAAAATTATACTTGGTGATATGAAATGTCATTTGATGGTTGTTCTTGTGTGTTAAATTGATGATATGTTTTGTTTTCATGTTTTTTTTATCTTGTGGACCTGATATTATCTCCTAGCATGGGGGGGAGGGGGGTGGACTTACGAGTACCACATGGTTGGGAGGAATGTGCTCTATCCTCCATTGGGTCCCCTTGCAGGTGATGCAATGCATTATGATATTGTTCTTATGATAGGTTCCCAATTTTACATTGCTCATGGAGTTGGATGCTGAGCATTCTCATGAAAAAGATTGACAGATGTGTCATGACTGTCATCTATATTGTATATATTCCTTATGATTATGTGTGACCTTATTGTAATGTTACTATGATGTAACAAGATTTGTCACAATCTCGCTTGATGTAACTTGAACATGTAACTTAACTTTGTTATGATTATGTTATTGGATTGTTTATCATTGATATGATCTATCTTTATGTTATGTTTATGGTTTTATAATGTGATGATCTTCATGTGTATATTTAAGTAACACTGTCATGGAACCCTGAGAATGATTGTGTAGATGTTTACCACGTACTCGTGTTGTAATCAAATGTTTTTTTTTTTTTAAATTGTTTGATTATTTTGTTGCTGTGTATGTGTTGTTCTTTGAGTTCCATGGTGGTGCATTACAGATGTAATTTGATGTGATCTTCCCTCATGTACTAGGGGAAGCATTGTTGTAATTATTATAGTGATGTAATAATTATCGATATATCTTCTTGTGAAAAGTATTGTAAAAAAATACATCTTTCATATGATAGCTGGTTAGGAAAATGATCTATGATGATTGATTATTAGTTGTTACATTATGGCAGTAAGTAATGTAGAATCATTTGATGTGGTGCTTTAAAATTGAACTTTGCATGTTAGATCATTCTTGTAAGTTTTTTTATTTTTGTTAAGATGTTTTAAGTAATATTGATGTTAGATTGTGAGTAGCGCAATCGAGGAACCTTAGAGGACCTAGGATTAGCTGGTCATGTTCTATTAAATACATTATATAGTTGTTGTTTCAAAAAAAAATTGTTTCATTATTTGACCTAGTGTTGTGTTGTCCTCTGGGGTTCCTTGGCAGGGGTGTTACACCTAGTATCAGAGCCCAAGTTCTAACACTGGGCACTCGGATTTCATATGAGCCCATTATGTTGTCCTAGTTGATCTTCCTTGTATGACCTTGTTTCATTTCCTTGACTTCAAGTTCTTTAAAAGTGCAAATTTAGTCTTGGAATGCATGTGCGGGTTTAGATTAATTAGTTGACTGGTTGGTATGTGGATTTTTTTTTTTTGACTAAATGTGAATTAGGATAATATGTTATTTTGTGCAGTTAGGTTACTTATGTTGTTCAGTGCATTTTTATAGTGCTAATGATATACTACATGTAAAAGGGTAGTTAGAGTAGATTAGGGAAAAGTATGTAGGTATTTATAAATGAGTTATTATCTATTCGTTGTGATTGCTATAATGCATTTGGAAGTAAATTTATGTGATTAAGTTTTGCATTACATGATGTGATAAGTTTTATTAGAAAGGGCTATTTTTGTGGAATAAATAAGATGGTAGTGCATAGAAATAGGTTTAGAATTACTTGTTCTGGCTTGGGTTAAAATTTTAAGAGAATGTGGGATTGTGTTCAGGGAACACATATATGAATCCTTTTGTTTTGTGAAAATTTGAATAATTGTGAAGTAAGAGTTGTTTGTGGTTAGGAAAGACCTACATGAAGTAGTAAGAGTTAAAAAGAGGATGATTATTGTTCTTTTGTGAATATGGAACATGTGTATAATTTGTTGAACTCTAGATTCATGAATGTGGATGTGAAAGTATTAATGGTACTTGGATGTATTTAGAAATTCATGGTGCTTATGAAAATTTCTTATTGTGTGGAAGAAAAGTTAGTTTGCATATGCATATGTTATAAGGATGGAATATTATAACGAAAGAATAAAAGTGAATGTGAGTTTGTCACGTGATCATGTTGATCATGAAATTGACATTTAGTATCATGTGATATATGGAAAAGAGTAGAGTGAAAGAAAAATTGATAAAGGGTTATGAATAATATATAATGATATGAATCACATTGGTTATGGAAATAAATGTACTTATGATATGTAATCTTTTGAAAAGTAATGGAATTGTGTATGCAATTGTACTCCCCTGTAAATGTGAGAAACCAATAACTGTGCATTGGTTGAATGTTGCGAATACCCTTTACTTGCTTTGTGTACCCATGGGATGGTGATACTGTGTACCTATCCATGGGGAATATGTTGTAATTTAGGTGTGGGATTCACCACACCATTATGTGTGCTTGTATGTTTGTTACCCGATTGAGGGACAACCCACGTGTGGTTGAAATTTATATATAAGAGTACCCAAAACTTAGTTTTATAGATTCTCTTCTTTTGGTTTGCTAGTCCCTCAATTTGTGAAGGGATAGTAGCAGCCACAAAGTTCCTTGGGAGAGATGTGCAACGTATGCATATTGTGGAGCAGAGCAGTCGTAGCTCAATCGATCCTAAGGGAAAGTACTCACTACTTCCCCTTATGATGGATCGGGGTACTTGATTCATATGTGCTAGCATAATCCCCATAGTTCTTGAGCATAGTGATGGTATTTCTTGGATGATTATCTACCTTGTCTTCACTAAAGGTATGTTATTCCACATAAGTTTTCAGTTGGGGGTCGGGGTCTAGGGTGAGAGGGACCTGCATGGACAACCCAAATGGAACTATGTGATGACATGTGTTACCACTTGAGTGTCAAGAATCAAGAGTGACTTCTAGGATAACCCAAGATGGGGGTCCGAGCTTAGGAAGATCTACCAGGATAACCCAATTGAGACCATGTTCCCCATGTATATGTATATTTTGAGGTCTAGCATGTGAAGGGAGGTTTGTTACCCATGTTGAGATGGACTTTGTGTCTGCACATGTTCTGACATGATGCAACAGGTACGATGCCACACCCCAGTGATGTTCTAACACATTGTTGGTGATGATTTTGTGTTGTTGATGGTAGCAAGTTGGGCTCAAGGACACAGTGCCACATGCATAGATGCGTGAAGGTGCACTATGGGATTGTGTTATGATAGCCTACTTATGTGATGAGCGTAATAGGGTCTTGTACACTTGTAGAGGGATACTAATGTTTTCTTTCGATAATGTTTAGGTCTATTAGCATATGGGTATATCCTAGCCATGTATACATCTAGCTACAATGAGTACCTGTGTGTGCCTTCTCAATGAGGTATCGCTATGTGGTGTGTGTTTTATGTGTGCCTACTTCCATAGAGCCACAAATACACTACCATGTGGCATACAACCAGTATGTGCCTTCTCCGACTGGCGTATGGCCATGCTGCACTGAGATGCAATGTGGGATGGGGGCTAAGGTGCACATCCCATGCGGGCAACCAAGGAGTGCATGGCCCACTTGGCTAGTCCATGCCACATGATGAAACAATGCAAGGTGTAGTCGAGGAGTACACTTTGAGCCATGTGGATGGCATGCTCACTCCACACCACATGAAGGCTACTGCTATAGCCTGACATTGTTCCCTCCTTCCTCGTTTGGTGGCTAGTATCTAGTCACACAGTGTTGTATAGTGCAATTTTGAAGATTGAGTAATTTCTTTATGGTTATTGATGATTTTCTATTGATTGTGAAGGCTGACACTTTGTTTTTGATTGTGATGGTTTAGCTACATCTTGTGATCTTCATTTTCATGCAACCCTCATGGTTGCATTTGATTTAGTGTTGAAGTTACACACATTTCTTGCTTTATTGTTGGAATTGAATCTTTATTTGATATTAATTTATGACTTTGGTGGCTAAACTAATTTATCCTTGTTGTTTTTCATTTCAGCCATATGTCATATTGTGATTCCTCTCCAAGTACATATGAGGTGGACTTGTTGAGTGTATATGAGGAAGTAGACATAGGGAAACCTTGAGGATGGGGGTATGTGAGGCTGTTGCACAACTACGACCCACTACCCACCTATGTGTGATGACTATCTCTTGGAGGCTAACCACTTTATACAACAAAAGATAGGTCATTATGGTCTTATTTGGATGTTCTCACCATGTGTGTGTGGCCTAACACTAACAAGCCACTGAGTGTGAGGTATGGATTATGTGAGATGAATATTGACTCTTGGCTCATGGATTATGTATCATGGATTAGTATGCTACTTTTCGGTGTCCAAATGGAGCCTTGTGTAGCCTTGTGATGTGATTTCCGATTATGTGAATTTGTGTGTATGCAAAGAATGTATGTTAAATCATGAATATAGTACTTATGAAATAATAAATTATGTTTCCATGTTTCTAAAAAGGTGTAAAATCATAATCTTTTGTTGAATATGTTATGAGATTTAGTGTTGTAAAATGAATAAAGCAGAATGTCTTGTTTTTAAATGATGGAAATTTAATGAATAATGTGTGCTTTGTGTGTATGATTATGTTGTGTTTTATGGAAATGTAGCATTTTGATGTATTGATTGCTTAACAGTGTTTTGGAAGAGAAATTGTAATTTAAGGGTAAAGAATATGAAATGGTGATGCATTTGAAATTGAATACTTTTATATGTTTCTGTTATGCGAAATTCTGCTAGTTAGGATTAAAAGGGGGTAATTTTTTCTTTGTCCTGAAGGAAACTGATGGGTGTTAATTCTAATATGTAAGGATTTTGAGTGGTTTATGTACCATGGAATCATTTTTGAAATGCAAGTCTTGATTGTGTTATTATTGTGACATTGAAAAATAAAAAGAATAGGTCATGTTTGAAATGGACTATATAAGTATAAATCCTTGTGAGGTGAATTATTTTCATAGGTGAAACTAATGTATATTATGAGCTTTGATGTTGGTAATAGAATTTTGTAGTACTAATGTGTTATCTTTCCACCCTAGTTTGTGATTTCCAAGAGTACGTCAAGTTTTAGGGGGAGGATGTAGTGCCCCTCCATTCTCACTATGGATGTGCAGGTTTACTTGGCCAAGGAACTTGGAAAGGTAGAATAATAGGGATGTTTAAAGGTACTTGTTAATGAGGTTTTACGGACATGTTATGATTAGTATATGGTTGTTTTCTCTTATGAGGACTAATCCTATCATGAGCACTATGTGATTATCTAATCATGACTATTATGCAATTATCTTGTGAGTGTTCTTATCTTGACTGTTATGTAACTGATTGTTATGATTTTTTTTTATTACTTGGTGATGTTCTTTTTTATGTGTTTGGGTGAAAGGGACAGTGTCACATCACTCACTTGTGAGTACCCTACGAAACTATGTTTCCCTTTCACGGTGTGCCTGATTATATGTATATGTATATGAACGAATGTTTTATGTGCTATAGGTTGTGGGTATTGGGCATCAACTGCACCTAAATTGGTAGGTCTAAGTGTGCCTTAAACCCAATGGAATAGTTGATTGGAGATAGCACAAAATCCCCTACCCTATCCATCATCCTCGAAGAGGATGAGTATTTGGTCTGATACCTTGTCAATGTTGTCAATTCTGTCAGTGGTCAGTCGGTGTTGCTTGAGGTCTTGCTTTTCGACCATGGATAGTGTTTAGGTAATTGATTGGCATTTGGTTTATTTAATTTAAAATTTGTTTGATAAATATTTTTGGTTATTTGATGCATTAGAATAAATTATTAAGTAAAATGTACTTTGATAAATAAATATAAATATAAATTTATAAATAATCATAGTTTACAATAAAACAAATTTGTAATGTAATATTAAAATAAAATAAAATTATAGTGGATTGTTACAATTAATAAATAGTAAAAATAATATGATAAATAGAAACGTTTTTCATGTAGCTACATGTAGTAAAAAATAACTATTAAAATTAGTTATTTAAAAAAAAAAAAGATTTGGCATGGAGTCTTTGAATAGCTTTGTATCCTGTAGAATATTTTCCTTACAGGAGATTTTTCATTCTATTTGGGAGAAGGGAGTAATTTGTTTTATAAGATTTCATATGTTGTTGTGTGGGGAATTGGTATTATTGGAAAAATTGATTGTGCATTTGGAGAGATTGGATTCTGTTGGAAAGGGTGGTTTAGAGAATTTGGAATTTTGGATTTGAAGAAATTGGGTTTTCCAGTGAAAGTTTGGGCTCAACATCCATCCCATTCCTGCCAAGCATTGGATCCAGGTTGGATTTTAACCTTTTGTTTACATTTTCTTGCCCGTGTGTGCGATCAGTTTGATGGATTTCTTCCTTTGCCTTCTGAAATTAATGTTCAATTTTCTTAGCATGATGAATTGTGAATCAAGGCTATATTTCATATCATTCAATTTCCTCTATGTGCCTCTTTTTATGTCTTTTTCCATGTTTATTCTGTGCTTGGCTTTTGGTGTGTGCATTTTATATTTCCTTCGAGCATAAGATATTGGAATTTTATTTCATCTTTTCTATTTCCTGTCAATAAAATGGCCTAATTGCATCATTCATAACTCTTTTTTATGAACTCGGTTAATGAAAAATTCAAAGAGTTTCTCGGTCCAATTGTCTTCTAATATGTGTCCAAAAATATCAAAAACCCAGATTGTAGTTTTTGAGATATTGTTGAAACAAGTGGTTGTTGTCAAGTTGTTGAAGTCCATGGCTACAAATACCTTTGTTTCTCCCTATAACCAACCAATGGAAGATTAGCATTTGAGATTAATTTAACACCTTATTATAATGTTCAGATTGATATTTGGGGGTTTGGGAAAAGTATATTATTTTATTGTATAGATATCTTTGTGAACTTTTTGGAATCCTTCAAAAACTAAACATAAAACTCGTCGTTTTGGAAAAAATAGAAAAAAATTAGGAAGATAATTAAATTTAAAGAGGATTAAAGTAGTTTCAAATTGGTTTCTTTTGCTAGTAATAATTAATCTTCTAATTTAGTAAAAAATGAGATGTAATTTTACATTGAAATTACAAAACAAGAAAAACAGGAAAAACTACACCTCTTTCAATTGTTATACATTGGTTAATAGTAAAAAGAAGGTTTTAGAAGGAATAAAGATGTTATTTAATAAAATATTTGAATTAGATAGCTATTGCTAAATTGAGTATTTAATTTGTTAAAGGTAAATGATTTAGATTACTCTTTATTGATTAAATAGTAAGTGAATATATTGATTATTTTATAATTATATAATAGTGGATTAGTAAAATTGCTATGTAATTTAATTAGAATAATGTTATTTGTGGTAGCTAATCTATCTATTGAACTATGTGGTTAAGTTAAAATGAATGATAAAAGAGTTAAAATAATGCCTTTTTTAATGGAATGTTTTCATGTTTATAATGTTGTGATTAATTGTTGTATTAAACATGTGTCTTGATTATTGGATTAAGTGTTTTTGTAATTGTTAAAAGAAGGTGTCATTTGTGTCAAGTTGTTAAAGGTTGGTTTCTAGAGGCCTAGGGGGGGTATATTTGTATGTTTGGTCCTTATGATTATTTAGTTTTGTAAATGGTATGTTATGTTGTGAGCCATGTCTATTGTGTGAAATGTAAAACTTAGAGTGTTACCCTCCTATCTTGTATGGATTCATGTGGTTATGATAAGTGTGGAATACGATCAATACCTTGCTTGATGTGTAACACTCCTTATTGTAGGTAAGTGGAGGGGCTCTCAATGGGGGCTAGAACCCAAGGTGGTTTACAGGATAACCCATAGCAAGCTATGTGATGACACTCCTCATTATTGCAGTCTAGCACTCCCTTGATGTTTTTTCCTCTTTTCGTTGTGGGTGTGCCTCTAGAAGTGATGTGGGTGTGGTTAGTAGTGTTGTGTTGGAGCCTTGTATAGCCCTTGGTTGTGTTAGCCTATTGCTCTCCTAATTACAGGTCTATTGGATGTGGGACCTTGTGTGATCTCCTAGCATGGGGGGTGGACCTCAAAGTTCCACATGGTCGGGAGGTTGGTGCTTTTTCTCCATTGGATATTCTTATTACATGTTCATGAGCATGGTGATTGTTCTTTGTGTTGTGGACTCCAGTTCTCATTCTTGTTCGAAAGGGAAATATTTCATGTATTTACATATTGGATAGTACTTTCATTGTATCTCTAGATGTAATTTGATGTGATCTTCCCACATGTACTAGGGGAAGCATTGTTGTAATTATTATAATGATGTAATAATTATCAATATCTTCTTGTGAAAAGTATTGTAAAGAAATGCATCTTTCATATGATAGCTAGTTAGGAAAATGATCTTTAATGATTGATTATTAGTTGTTACATTATGGCAGTAAGTAATGTACAATCATTTGATGTGGTGCTTTAAAAATGAACGTTGCATGTTAGACCATTCTTGTAAATTTTGTATTGTTGTTGAGATGTTTCTAGTAATATTGATGTTAGATTGTGAGTAGCGGCATTGAGGAACCTTAGATGGCCTAGGATTAGTTGGTCATGGTTTGTTATGCATTCTATAGTTGTTTCAAAAAAAAAAATTGTTCTATATTTTGACCTAGTGTTATGTTGTCCTCTAGGGTTTCTTGGCGGGGGCGTTACATTGGCATTCATTTTTATTACTAAATTATTTATTTATCTAGAATTTAATACAAAATAATAAATAAAACAATAAATGATTTAAGATCCTTGTATTTAGATAAATAAGCAATGAGTTCAAGTTGCACAAGTTTGTATAAAGATTGAAAAATAGAGAGCGATATTATGAAGAAAAGCAAAGTGTAAGACTACGCTTTGCATTTGATTAATACTAAATCTAATTTGTTATGTGTTTCTGTAATAGATGATAAGTGGTACTGCGAGCAATACATAAAGTGATTGTGTGACAATATTCTTGAATTTCATCCTAACATATGTTTCAATGTCAATGTCATGAAGGTGTTATGGACTTGTAAGATTATGAATATGAATTGAAATTTTAAATGAGAAATTATTGTACAATTAAATTTTATTCTAGTTATTAAACTCATGTGATATATGATTATTCTTTCTATTTCATTTGTAATGTGCAGGAAAGGAAAAATGTCAATATGAGAAGAGAAGACCAATGGGTAAATTGAAAAGAGATTTTCTTGAGGATATGAATTTGACTTTTTTTTATTAGAGTTAGAGTGTTGGAAGACTAGGGTTGGGAAGGTTGATATTATAAAGGTTAATTTTATTTTTTTGTAAGGTTACGTAATTAATTTTGAGTCATGTAAGGTGAAAGTAAGGGTTTAAAAACCCATATGTAAGTTCAAAATTCGGATGAATATTTAAATGAGCTTTTCAAGAGGGTTGTTGGTCAATTTCCTTGGTTGGGATGCAAAAATAGACCCCCTAGGGTCTATACCATGGTGGTAGGGGTCAAGTAGGCATGTAATAGTGTCCCTAGGACATGATTTGACCCCTGAAAATTCCTCATTATGGTGAGTGACGAGTTTTAAGGAGAGGATGGGATGGTATGAGAAGGGGGGTTGTCCAAGTGCATGTTTCTTCTTCAATAAGGAAACGACTCTCATTGATGGAGGTAGGTGCACTCCACACCTCCCCATCCAAAAGGTTGCAAGTTGAGAACTCCTATTTATTTTGGGGGAGGAAGGATGAGTGGGGTGTTACCCACTTCTCCATTTGGAGAATGTAGTGAAGATGGTAAGAAGAATGAGGAGATGAGAGGAGGAGCCTTTTTGAAGGCATAGTGAGGAAGATGTCTTGATTGGAAGAGGAAAGAAGGATAAGAGAATTAAAGTCCAACACCCAAAAGCAAGAGATAAGTTTTCACTACTTCCATTTCTTTCCTTTGTTCATTTGTAAGAAGGTGGCATGTTGTATGGGTCATGATTGAAAGTAGAGAACCTAAATGCATGAAACTCGTGCTATGTTAGTTTCATTCCTTTGCAAAAATGAGAAAGACTCCATTTATCATCATGGAGCTCAAAGAATTCCTTGCTTGGGGGTATGGATAGAGCCCACGAGGCTCCATGACACCATTACGGTTGGGTGGAGAGCAAGCCCAGGTTGGTGGTGTGTCATACCTTGTATTTTTTAAAATTAATCACAACATGGAAAGTTAGTGATTATTGTAACATGAAAGAAAATGGAGAAAAACAAACCTTATTCTTGTATGTACTATCCATTGAGTTTCTAAACACTGAATGAAGTGTCAAAAGTATTTGTTTTGTTGCCATAAAGAAAGCATGTAAATCCTGTGAGTTGTAGCCATTTACTTTCTCCAAGGTCCATTAAGGAGTTGTAAAGATTTCTTATATGCAGTTGAATAAGGAGTTGTAAAGATTTCTTATATGTAGTTGAAGGGTTAAATGATGTATCATTGCAATAGTATGCAGATACATTTTATTTCAGTCTTAGTGATAAAAGATGCATGAAAGAGAGAGAAAGGGAAAAGTATAATAGGGAATGAAATGGCTATCTCATTTGCGTTCATGATGTAACATATTTCACTATGATGAATGCCATTTCTTTGTTAAAAGATATACTTGTATAATAATTCAAATAGATAAAACTAAAAATATAAAACCTAGCTTTGAAGATATGGTTGAACGGAATCTATGATATCTCTTTCAGAAACCCTCCCCCAATCTACGTAGGGTTTGCAAGGAATCTATTTTGTTGTTCTTCACAATCTAAGAAAATACAGAAAGTGCATGTCTACCCGGGTATATTTCTGTGTAAGCCATTTTTCTTTCGAGAAAACAAAAAGAAACCATGTCAGTGCTAAATGAACAATTAGAATAAACCCATGAGCTCTCTCTACCTTGTGTACACTTCTTCAAAATTTGAGAAATACATGAACATCTTATAAATATATATAAATCATAGACTGTGCAAGAATCTAGTTTTAGTTTTATCACATATATTCAATAGTATAAAATAAAATGAAATAAAGGTATTAGAAACCAACTTAAGGCCGATCTAAACTTGAAACAAAGAAAATGCAAAATACCGAGGCAGTTGTGTGAGGGGCGAAATCTTGACCTCGGGACCCTCAAATTAGCTATGAGACCTGAGCGCTAGCCAACTGTGCCATCACCCCAGTTCGATAAGAGTAGAATTTGGTTGGGTGGATACGTTCTGACCTTGGTTTTTTTTTTTTTTTTTTTCAACTGAGCAGAGATCTTCGTAACTAAGAAAGAAAGAAATCACTGATTGAATACATTAACAAGATCCTTTAAGAATTTAACCACTCAATGTTGGCATTTAGATATCTTGTTTTGACCATGAATAGGAAAAAATAAAAATAGAAGAAGAAAACAGACAACCTAATTGTTCTGAACAAAAATAACAGAGCTACTTTTTCTAGTAATGAAAACGATTGAAACATAGCCTGGTTTCTTGAATATCACTTAATCTTCAGTTCCAATCGCATGGCTGAAGATTTTGCACAAATGGTGTTGCACTGCCAATAGTGCCAATGATAAATAATGGGAAGAATTGCGGGGAAACATCAGGAAACCCTATAGCATTTATGGACTGTGAAAGACTGAAGTCTTCAGCTGTCATAAAAGTATCCGTCCAATGATAAAAAAAAATTGCACTCTCCACCATCCAGAAATAATTCATTGAAGAAAGAAACAAAAATATTAAAATAAAAATAAACGCTATCCATTAAATGCCATAGAAAACTTTTGGTTGTTGACAAAAGATTTCCCCATTAACAAATTAAGGCATTTCTGAAGCAAGTATCATTTTAATTATCGTTTTTATTATTTATTTCAAACACCTCCAATATAAACAAACAGAAAAAGAAAATAGCGGAAAGGCTTCAAACCTCAATACGATTCTTTTTTTTTTAATGTCTCTCGTGATAAAGAGAACCAAAGTTTATTAAAAAGAAAGAAATTTAATGTAGTGGAGTCCTTATTTAGGGCCCACGTATATTTAAAAATGGGGAAAACTTTGAATTTAAGTAAAAATAAATAAATTAGATTTTTTATTAACATTACTATTTAAAAAGGAAGGCATTCTTTTATTATTTTAAATGGGATCTTTTTTTTTTTTTTTTTTTAACTTTAATGAAAATAAATGAAATATATATAAATAAATGTATTTATTAATATAAAAATAGCGATCAAGGGAAGCTTAGAAATAATTAGTTATAAAGATGCATTAAGAGGCAATGTAAACAAATATGGTTGTAAAAGTGGGGTTGGGTTAGTCCTCTAGGCGAGTCGAGTAATTGTAACAAGTTGTTTAGCAAGTGTGACATCTCCTAATCTAGTCTATCCATTTGCAATAATGCTACTTTAACAATTAAGCGAAAATCGAGCAAAATGCTAGTATTAGTTATTTAATGTTAATACTATCCTCACCAACACCTGATTGACAATACTCATCATCGTGCTTAAAAGATGACTAAGCATTAACAATATTATTGTCTAGTTGTTAACTAATAATATTCTCATTCCAGTATGAAGAGACAAAATTTTGACATTGATAAACAAAATTTGCATCTACATAAGAAGATTTTACTAGCAATCATACTAATATTGTTGATAGCCATTAGTGCACCAAAATATGATATTTAATATTATGTAATTTAAATAAGTATGAGGTTAATACTTTAATACCTATAATAATACTCCTAGATGGTTTTAACTTGGAATCATCTTCAATAATCACTATAAAAGAATAGTGTAAACATGGCAATAAATGGTAATATGAATTGCAAGAGAATGGTAGTATTATTAGCATATTAATGTTGTTTCAACCAAAATAGAGGATAGTAAGATAGGTAGATAGTAGAGGGTGTGCGTGTTATATAACTAATATTTATAATAATACTAAACTTATTAGGAGGAATCACCCTCACATTATTAACAATGGGATGAATCTTTGGAGATTGTATTATAATATAATGTTTGATTAAAGTCCTTACTTGATTAGGTAGCTACATCATCAAGTTAAGAAAAATTCTCTCTACCTTGTAAGTTTTTCAATTAAATTAACGACATATGTATTAAACTCTCTCTCTAAGCCAAAGTGAACATTTGATGCATTCAACATGCAAAGGCATTCTCAATTTAATGTCTTAAGAGACATAGGTGATTAAGTAAATAAATACCTTATATAGGTAAGAGATATTGTTCATTCTTTTTGAAAAATATTAATTTATTAATAATAAGATTATTTGGGGATAACTGTTATTATTAATAATTGATAACAACATATTATTATTAATAACAATATATCATTATAGATAATTAGAGATTAAGTAATGGCATTAATTTTTTGTTATAATGGTAATAATACCCTTGAGGTAAATTCAAAATGAAATAATAATAGTATTAGTTAAAATGAAAGTAGTATTTTATTGTAAATTGAGAAAAAAAAAATTGGCAAAATTTATGGGCATGACACAAAGTGTGTTTAATTTGACAAATTGATAAAATGTAGAAGACCAAGAAGATTATAGGAGGGGGTCCAAAATTGCGAGAATCAAGTTCTAGAAGCCTATAGCTTTTTTAGTAGTAAATAGTCTATATACACACACAATATTTTCCCTTTATTGAATGGTAGTCTCTTGTCAGAGGTTATATCCATGAAGGCATGGTGGTGTCTTCCTACTCATATTTGTGTCCTCAAGAAAATTATAGTATAAGCCTACAACATGTTTCTATGAAAATATCATTGATCTATAACTATTTTTGGGACATGTCTTAGCTAGATTTAAAGGGTAACCAAAAATTTCAAAACTTGTACATTTTGGGTGTGTGAGTTTTACGTGCATGAGAAAGATAATGGTGGGTGAAACAATTGAGATTTTAAAATATTCATAATTGTGTATTTTCAAGTCTAATGTGGTCATGGAATCCCTAAGATTGTGTTTAACGACTAGTGTGAGTTCTCCTTTCCTAATACTTTCATTCTCCTTCATTTCCTTTTAGTTCTTATCATTTAAAAAAAATCTATCTATTTTTCATCATAAAGATTATATTAGGATGAGAAATTTTAAACAAAAGAGAGTTTTTAAGAGGAAAAAAAAAAATTGAAACAAAGGGGCACTAATATGGGTAGTTCTATCTAAGAGGATATTATTGAAAATAATAGCATATAGATAAGAAAATAGTTAAGGGTTGACTTTGAGATGGTGTAGAAGTACTAGTGATGATATTTGGTTATCTAACACAAGTTGAAGATTTAATTGGTGTATCTAGTGCAAGCTAAATTTTTAAAGAATTTTCTTAACTAAGTGTAACAAAAAAAAGTTGAAAAATATTATATATGGGTGATCCCACAATAGTGGTTTACAATTTTTGGCCAAACTAGAGACTGAAATTATTATTTTTAACTAAATCTTCACATTCGAGTACTTATAGTGGCTAAACCGTGAGGAATTTGAAGATGATGCAAACTAGAGTCTCGTCAAATTTTGTTTGTAGATTCTAAAAATATTTTTTTTCAAAATTTTTGGAATTAGATTGTACTTCTTTTTCCATCTACCACAAAAACTGATTTTTTTTCAGAAAACTACACTTTTAAAAAGTGACGCACATCGTATAACACATCAATTTTTTTCCATGAAGGATAAAATTCTAATTCTTTTGAATTTAGATTTGTAACTCTGATATCTAGTGTTTCCACTTGGTTAGATGGTTTTTTATTGAATATTTTTTCTTTAATCAAGTTTTAAAGTCAAACCAATTACAACTCAGACATAGCAGGATGATATAACGCATAATTTTTTTTGTATATATCAAAATTCAATTTTTTTTTTTTTGGTTGGATCAAGGACTTCAATATTTGGTGCACTCATATTTTTCAAATTTTTTTTTGATAATCTACTATTTTTTCACATGTGCAAAACAAAGACTTTCATTTTTGAAGAAAAACCTATGTTTAATAAAACTAAAAAAAAAATACATAATAAAATGAAAACATATTAAAATTATATTTGTTGGATAGCTCATTCTGAGGACTACCATAATCATTTGAAATAAATTTTAAATGATTTCATTTGATCCCTCAAAATGTAAATCAAAAGTGATTTTTTATCAGCATTTTGATAGGTGTAAAGGAGACTCATTTATAGGTATGGTTCAAAACTAACGAGGTTCTATTCAAGGGGGTTTGATCTAAGGTGGTTTGATCAAACCCTCTTCAATTGAAATCCTTAAAATAAAACTTTTTAAGGCTTAAATCATTATATTTTCTAAAAATATGTGATTTCAACAAAAAATAGTTCCTCTCAGAAATTGTAAACCACTATTGTGGCAGCACTCATACATAATTTTCATCTCTATATGTATTATGGAGTTGTTCTAATATAGGATACCTTTTTCTCTCTTTGTGTCCATGCTAGATGTATGAATTTTGACATGAGATCATTGTATTTATATTCAAACACACATAAAGATAAGAAATCAAGTACAAAAGTGAACATACTATATGTATTATATTGAAACAATAATGTCTAATAGTTTTTGGTACTATTACATCTAATCAATCAATTATTTTGTTTGTGTATAATATTTTATTTTTAATGTGTAATGCCCCACCATGCAACCCTAGAGGAAGTTTCAATTCACAATAAAAGCGTACTAAATTTTTTATTTATTTAAAGTGAATTAAACATACGTGTTCATCTACAATTGACAACATCCCCTAAGGCTAAGTAACCGAGATTACTTAAATCCCCATTAACATACATCATTTAAAAATCATTGCATTTAATTACTCAAGTAGTAGCATTCATTCAACATACATAAACAACAAGATAAGAAGACAAACAACCATAGCATAAATCCATTACTTGAATATTTGATTACATCACTCATTCCTAGAATGAGGCAATAATAAATAAGTGTTACAATTACAAAATAACACCTCATAAATACAAGAGGAGTAAAACCAACTTATTACATTTTGACATACAATAGTGCCAGAAAATAAAACAAGATCTATGAGCTGTCCAACTGGATGTCTCGCCACCACGTACTGAAGATCAAGGGGGACCCAATGGTTTATGGTGCATGTTCCACCCAACCAAGTGGTACCCGAAGGCCCACCCCCCATGCTAGGAGACAGTAACAACGCAACATGGACAAAGAATCTACTACCTCTAACCAAAGGCAGAATCATACTGACACATACTGACTCAACCAAACACATGCACAATATAAGTCTAACACTAACATGGTCACATTGTTTCCAGACATAAAATTAATCGAGTATGATAAAGAACTCATACACATAACACATAACTCAATGTTATCCTAGACAGAGTATCATCACATAGTTAGACATGAGATCTCCACTGGGCATTCTTCATAGGCTCCAGAGTTCCTGGTGACCTCTAACGAATCCCAACCCTCATACTTACTCACGCGGAATCGACTATCTCTCGTGAGGAAAAAATAGTCGACCTTGCCATTCCAAGTCTTCCCACTCATCCCAAGTCTAAACGAGCCCTTGCATCTATGAGTGAGGTTAAGATATCTTGATTAATGTGAAGTGCATCCTAATCAACTAAGTACATTACTTTAATTATCACTTGATTAAATCACTTCTGAGGGTTACCCAGTTTACCTCTTTGGGCTCCGACCCCTAACAAAAGCCACTCTTCTAATGGATAACATGCTATACAAAACTAGACTCCGAGGGTAACTCAAGTGCTTATAGAATTTAACCAATGTAATCTCTCCTATTCTAGGAGGCAACAATTAAGGAAACCCACTCCAATACTTGGAGGAAACAAAACACATACAACACTACCCAAGGAAGAAACAAATGATTGACTTAACAAAGAATCAACCCATAACCTCTGGAAGACTTTACAAGTTAAAACACAAATCATCCTTTCCCAAAATAATCAACACAGGGACATTTAATAACAAAATGCACAGACAATTAAATAGACTATATTTGGATATCTTAATTACATTTCCTATTTAATGCATCTCACAAAAATTAAAATAATATCCTTCTAAATTTTCATTAAAACATAATAATCCCTTCCATTAAAATAAATATATTTTCTCTATCTAACTAACCATGCACACTATTCGTTTTAATTTTAAATCAATAGTTAAATTCTTTGCATGCAATTAAAAATAAAATATAAAACAGAATATTAAATATATATATATATATTAAATATATATATATATACTTAAATATATATGTTGCATACATTATATATTTAAATACATATATTATATTTATATTCAAAACTATATTTAAAAATAAAATCTACATTAAGCATTGATTATAAGCTTCTGTTTTACTAAAAATTACCAGACTACAATATTAATTATTTCTGGTTATTATTCATACTTACATATCCATCTTCCAATATATATATATATATATATATATAATATTATATATAATAATATATATTATTTATATTAAATAAATTATAGAAAAGATATACAATTAAATGACATTCATTTAAGAAAATCTAAATGCGAATTAAATTTTGCAAAAAACAAATGGACAGTGGGCGGATGGTACCGTCGCCCCTATTTTACAGTCATCTGCTGACTATACATAGTACAACGGCCACCGGAGGTTTGGGGAGGCCGTACTCCCCATGGGACAATGCGTCCCCCCAAGCAGTGGGCATACTGCCCCATGGGCAATGTGTCCTTCCCATGGGGAAGAGTGGGTGGTGGGGTCATGACCACTGTCCACTATGCAATTAAATTTTTATTTATAAAAAAAACAAAACTTTATCTCAAATAAGAAGTGCATAAATTCGCACAGGTTGCATTTGTACAATTTTCACGTACGATGATTTTTTCCAAAAGGAATAATCATTTAAATCTTTAACAATTAAATAAATATATATATTTATATGTTATGTGTATATATTTTCCAGAATATAATACATATAATATATAAATATATATATATTTACACAGAATAATTTTACTGGTAAAATTGATAAAACTAAATAAAAATAACCACCTACAGGAAAATGAATAAAAATTTTCAAAATCCTTTCCTACATTCATAGAGATTTAAAAACTGAATTCTTTTAAAACCATTCCTTTAAATTCCTAATAATACAAAAATAGGAAAACTATAAGGGATCTAGATTTCTCCACTAAGAGTTTTCTACAGAGGATTTGTTTTCAAAACCAAATCTAATTGTTTTCTAAAGGGATAAAATTTCTTACAACATCCTACATGTGTTGCACAATCTAAGGTTTAATTTAACAAACAAATTCTTTAAACAATAACTATCTAATTTAAACAAATCAAGAACAAAACCACAGAATAAAACCTGAAGTTTGAAGCTACAAGAAAAAATGATTTTCTAATGCAAGCCTCCTCCAAAGATCTCCCGAATTCTCTTCAACCATGCAATGAATCCAATCCAAAACCTCAACCAATGTAAAGAGTATTTCCTCAAATCAATTCTACAGTCAAAAATTTCTTCCAACCTTTCCCTGTGCAATTTTTCACAAAAAATCCTCTCCAACCTGAAAAAGCTTCTTCCTCCTCAAAAACTCTCCCATGAATGAATTTGCAACCAATTCCTCCTATTAATTAAAATCACACTTGTGGCATAAATCAAAAATATCTTTAACAAACAAATCCACTTTTTATGCAAATCAAAAATTAAAATATCTAAATATTAATTAATTCCCACATTTTGAAAACTAACTTTGCTCTTAAAATACAATTTCAAATCACTTCTAATTTTCTTTGTTTTTTATATAATATAAACCACATAAAACTGAATTAATTAATTTTACTTATTTAATAGATAAATTCAATCCTTTCTGGGACTAAATTTAATTAATTAAATAAATTTTATTAAATTTTATTAAATTTTATTAATAAATTTAAATATAACCTCTATACATAATTTTAATATTAATCTTAATTAATCATCACTTCTAACCAAAGCAATTATTCTAAAAAATTGATTTAATAAACACACTTTTTAGAATCAAATAACATTAAAATAAGGTAAACTATGACTCAACAACCAAAACTGACGACACACTAAGGTTAGGGTGTAGACTTGACATATGTTACCTAGCTACTATCTCCCATTCAACTTAACCATTGGATCGACATGCTCAAACCTATGGAACCAGGTGGAGTCGATGTCATGTACCTGCAAACCTGAGAACCAAGTAAACAACATCATATAATACTTTTTTGATGTAATATTTTATTATTAAAACTATAATTAATTAATTAAAAGAAACATAGTTTTTCCTTCTTTTATGGCTAACTTGCTAGCTATTTAGTTGGGGCTCATGTAGTGCCCCTCCATTCTCACCGTGGATGTGCAAGTAGTTTGGATTTGGAACTTGGAGATGAAGGTAAATTAATAGGGACATTTAAAAGTATTTTCTAATGATGTTAAGTAGATGATGTTGAATATTACAAATTTATGGACTATGTGTGAAGGTTGGGATAGGACTAACCCTATCATGAGCACTATGTGATTACCTTATCTTGAGTATAATGTGATTATCATGTGACTGATTGTATCCTAATTGCTATGTAATTGATTGTTATATTCAAGTTGGTGAGGTTCTTACTGATGTGTTTGGTTGAAGGGGATAGTGTTGCATCACTCACTTGTGAGTACCCTACGACACTGTGATTCCTTTTTCATGGTTTTCTTGATTATAGGTATATATCTATCTATGATCATTTTGTGTGCTACAGGTTGTAGTTACTAGGCATCGAATCCACTTGAATTGACAAGTTTGAGTGTGCCTCAAAACCCAATGGATCAATTGATCAAATATAGCACTTGGTCCCCTACCCTAGCCATTATCCTCGAAGAGGATGAGTATCCGGTCTGATACCTTGTTAATGTTGTCAGTTCTGTCTATGGTCAGTTGGTGTTGCTTGAAGTCTTGCTTTTTGACTCTAGATAGGGTTCAGGTAATTGATTGGCATTTGATTTATTTAATTTAAAATTGCTGGATAAATGCTTTTGGCTATTTGATGTATTAAAATAAATTATTAAGTTAAAAGGTACCTTGATAAATAAATATAAATATATTTATAAAAAATCATAATTTATAATAAAATAAATCTCTAATATTGAAATAAAATAAAAAGCTAAGAAAAGTAGCAGTTTAATCTAATTGAAGATTTTTAGAAATTTTATCTGTGAAATAATCAATAGAAAGATGCTCATTTGAAACAAAAGAAGAAGAGATATTTAAAGAAACTTCAATTGGTTGAGTGAAGTTTTCAGTTAAGAAATTTAATTTCTAATTAAAAACTAATTTTTGGTTAGATCTCTTAATAAATCAAAACAAAAATGAAAGAAAAAACTACATCTCTTTCAAGTTTTTTATTAGAAATTTAGAAAGTTGAGAAATAAAAATGTTATTTAAGAAAAGATTTTAACTAGGTAATGATTATTCAAAAAGAGTAATTAACTGTAATTCAAGGAGGATGGTTTGGCTTTTTCACGTGCAACGGGCATCTTCCTTCTGGGCTAAATGTTCTGGTTTTGGGAGGAAGGGATATGATAAGGATGGAAGAGGGAATTAGCAGGGGGATTGTGAATCTTGAGAGGAAAGAGTCTGGTGATTTCTATAGAGGAATTTTCATCGAAGGCTATTGTGGTACATTTATTCCTATCAGCCTCTTCATCTAAGGCTATTGCTGTACATGTATTCCTATCAGCCTCTTCCTTGCTTCCATTACCAAGCATAATATTATGATTGTTCGTATTCTAATAATGAAACCTAGGGAAGTCATTATACTCACTATGGCGATTGCAGCATGCTTTTACCAAATTTGCCTAATTATTATAAAAAATTTACCTTGAATACCTGTTCGTATGGAGTTTTTTGTTTTGGACTTGATGGATATTTTTTTTATGCTTGATTTTCGACTGCTATGCATTGCATGGGAATTTCAATGTTCATTTAGATCCTTACTTGGTGATAGATGGGACGCCATATACATGAAATCTAATTTAAATGCATTAATACAAGTATTTGATGGAGATTAAAATACCTTGTCCAAGATCGCTGCTATGTATTTTCATACTTGGCCTTCAATGTTTTATTTTGATTTGGAATTTCAATGCACTATATATAGTATTCGGGCTATTTTAGTTGATGGTTTTGCATTGAGTCTGCAAATTCAATTATATGTGATTATTTTAAATCAATATATATATTTATTTATTTGTATATGTAGTGTTTTTAAAGTTGTGTATACAGTGTTTATATTTAGTTTATTTTGTATACAACAACAACTCAGTTTATAATACATATGTACATATAATATAATTATTGGTGTAAGTTGTCAAGGTTTACTTCCAGAGGATTAGGGGATTAAATTGAGTGTTGGATTCATGATTATTTCATTTTGAAAATAGTTTATAATATACTTAAGATGTGTACATGAGGGTCTTTAGGCTTGCATGACTTGCTTATTATTATTGTTGTGTTTTGTAAGCGGGATGGTCTATGTCTCGCTCTGTATGTGGTTTCTTGTGAATTGATTAAGTGTGCAAGATCACTTTACCCTGCTTGTTGTATTGGTTCACTAGATGCAAGTAGGGGGAGTGGCTCTCAATGGGGGCCAAAACAACCCATTGAAAAGTTTCTTAATCCAATGATAACCTAAAAATGAATTGGGGGGAATGGATAATTTTCACATAAACAAGATAATAGATGTATCACCCATGCCTACAGTGCTGGTTGAGGCTAAGGATGGGGTGAAAAGGCTTGGTTGGCAAGATCAACTTCATTGTCCTCAGGGAAAGAATGTTGATTCTGCATGTGTCACCCTATGGGGCTGAGACCTAGTGAGAGGTATACCAAACAACCATAGATGGGGGTCTGGAGCTAGTGAGAGGTATACCAGACAACCCATGACATGGCCATGTGATGACACTCTTACCTACTATAGTCTAGCATATCCTAGTCATATTTTCCCCTTTTATTGTGTGTGTGCCTCTGAAAGCTATTAAGTTGCATAAGACAACTGAGAGGGGGGGGTGAATTAGTTGAATAAAATTCTTTACTTCTTAACTTAATCAATTCCACTTTAACCTTAGTCTATTATTAAGTATGAACATGAAATGAAGATAACAAAAACACAATACCTGAGAAACCATATTTACGTGGAAAACCCTAATGAGGGAAAAACCATGGTGAGGATTAACTCACAATATAGCAGTAATGCAATACCGGATACACAGACTCACTACCAGAGGACTCACTTCCTAGATACAAAGGCTCACTACCCAGATCAAGGGCTCACTGCCTTAGGACTCACTGTCCAGAAAGAGAGGCTCACTGCCTTAGGACTCACTGTCCAGAAAGATAGGCTCACTACCTATAAAAAATACAAAGAAATAGATAATGATCCACCACTAGGAGTTACACACACTTCAAAACTTGATCAAAAGATTATGAATACAATGAAGTATTGTTTCCTTAATTCATTCTTCCACACTCTTCTTTTCGCACTTGTTCGAACACACTCTTCTCTTGCTCGAATCGAATGATGGATGGATATGAAATTTGTTACAACTTAACTTTCTTTTATACCATCTTCAATCTTATAAACATTCATGAAGGTCAGCTATTCAAATTTAAATTACATATTCAAACTAGGTCAGCTACTCAACATTCTCACAATGGATACAAATGTGAGGGGACCAAATACACATTAAATTAGGATCCAAACAACATCTTGGATCACACACGTGCTTCCCCAAGTCAATGCAAAAATACAATGTACCGTGTAAACACTAGGTCGACCAAACCTAATGAAAATACCAATAAAATTTGAAGTACATGCATCATCAACAAGATAAATACATGTGGATTGCTCAACACACTTCACTAGTTAATTTACCATGTCTGAGAACAACTCAGATACATCCACAACAACTTCAAAATGCTTCATTTGCAGAAAACACTTCACCAGTTCAACTGAGACAACCAACAAAATAAAGAGACTTTGGAGTAGGTCTTCCAGAGCACCAAACCACAAGAAAATTTGTCAAAAATGCATAAAATATCAAAAGGAATAGTCTCCCAAATCCACAAGATCTTAAAGCAAATGAACTAAAGGACTTTAGAGCCAAAACATTTCTCCCAGTCAACAACCAGATAACTCTAACAAACCAATTCACACACCAGTGACCACAAATTTTTATCTCCATCAAACTAGAAGCTAAAACTCGAAACATACAATCCATTTAAGCTTATGAACACACCTTAAATCCACATAGGCATTAATTCAACACAAGAGAAACGCGGACCACAATACCAGAGCACGCTCAAAACATACTTCAACATAGCTTTCATTATATTTCAAATTTTCTCAAAAGAACTTGGCAAAATCCAACTTACTCAACTTGTATAGTGTTGACATCAATGAAAAAATTAATGACAACACCAACATACATATCCATACTTGCAACAAAAGTAGTATCTTTGGTATATGATGCCATGTTGTACTTTTTTATGTTGGAGCCATGTTTAGTACTTTTGTATTAGCCTTCTGTCATCTTGACTACTTGATGTAGTGGGACCTTATTGTTATCTCCTAGCATAGAGGGTGGACCTTAGGGTTTCACATGGTTGGGTGGATTGTGCCTTTTCCTCCACTGGGTTTCCCTTGCTATTGTTTGTGAGTGTGGAGAATGTACCTTATGTAGTAGAATTTTGGATCTTGTATGTATTCAAAAAGATAGTTTATTTGTTATGTATTAAACTTGTATCTCATTTGTATCATGTAATATAATCTTCATGTATTCTTCCCGTGTATTCAAGGAAGCATGGTTATAAGTTTGTAGTAATGTAATGATGTACCCTCATGTAAAGACAATTTGTATATGTACTCATTGGTTCTTTATGTGATCTTTGATAGTGACTTATCTGACGTTATAATATGGGAATGTATGTGATTATTTATTCTATGCAATATATTTAAAATGAACTCTTGATATTAGTTAATTCGTGTTGTTCATTTAATTCTTGGTAATAGTTTTGCTAGTAATGCAATCATGGAGCATTAGAGGACATAGCTTAACTTATATTTTATGTTCAAATACGGTTTACATTCCACGTTATTGCACTTTAAAAAATAAATTGTACCATTATTGTGGTTAGATGTGTTGTCCTCTGACGTTCTTTGACAGGGTATTACAAATCTCCTCAACTTTTTGAACCTCACTGCAACTCCCACTTCTACACAGATGCTTTAGAGAAGAACCTAAGTCGCAACATTGTGTGTTGTTGGAGATATTTGACCTATATTCATCTATGATCCATGGGTGCCAGAAGTTTAACCGACACCTTAGTAAAATTGTTTAGGGTGTTCCCTTGATAGCCAACATGGGCATGAAGGTCAACCATGCACTCCTAAGGATCTATTTTATATGTAATGCAATAAGGATTACTACTATGTTGTGTATACGCAACCCTCATCTGCTAAACCTACATGACTGTGTGCACATAAAATGCAAGCAAAGTTGACATTGTTAAGATGCATCCCAGAGTGCTTCATTAATTTAAGATTTTGAGTGCTCCCTTGCAAAATCTATTTTGTGCATATTCTGCAAATCGCAATAGAATTTATTTTCTACATTAAACAATTAGAGTATTATTTATGTATTTTTGTATGATACTGCATAACCATGGTAGTCCACATAGTTGTGCACCCATTACAAAATCCTCTCTTTAGCAATGGCTGATTTTGTTACATGTCTTTTCTTTCCTTTTTCCTTGGCTTAAATTTGAAAAAAAAATGTTTAATAATTTATCTCTTTTCACTGTTCATGACGAGAGGAGGAGTTATCCTTACAACGGTAGAAATAGATCCTTTCTAATGCCACACTAACAATCTTTAATATTTTTCCCCTATCTCCGTTCTTGTGTTTAATGATGTTAAATTTATCTTTTCAGATTTATTCTGAAAATGTGGTTTTGTGATCAGATCATTACTCCTCTTGTATTCATTATAAATTCTTAACTTAATACTTAAAAACTTGATATTATGGGTGATAATCTGAGTAGTTACGCCGAAGGCGTGTTCTATTTGAGAATTGCAAGCTAATAACTTAAATCAATGGTCAAAAGATTAGTAAAAGCAATGCAATACGGTTAAATTAATCTTGAGCGTTCATTACTTCCTATCATTTTTCATTGCCTTTCAAATTTATCGTTTGCTGTGTTTTCTTTTTAACTGAATTTATCATTTGTTGTGTTTTGTTTTTAACTGTGGTGTTCATACTTTAAAATCAGGCGACTTATAAAAGCGTATATAATATAAATATAATAAAATAAATATAATATAATATAATACATAATCCAATCATTAATATAATAATGTACCATAATCCAAACTTGTTATATTAATAAAATAATAATAATAATATAATAGTAAATAAATATAAATATAAATATAATAATATTATTATATAATAAAAATCTATAATAATAATAATAATATAATATATCAATAATAATATTAATAATTCCTCATTATAATTTTATACCTCTTTGGCATACCCATTGCACACCAAGGTGCGATTGCTAGTTACTCTATGTTGAATGTATTCCATTCGGAAGTAATTGCATGTGTTCCTTTATAACACAAACTTATTTCCTTGTGAGCTGTAATCTTTCTTGAAGTTTGAGTGTTTTTAATAATGTGCTCGTCAGGTATCAAATCCTCTTAAATGTTGAGTAGAATTTGGTAACTTGTTCTCTCTTTTATGCTTTTATCTCTAATTGGTTGAGTTTTTGTCATCTAGTTTTGTAACTGATCTCTAATTAACCTTTATTTTAGTTCTTTTCGAGTCAATGAATTGTTATCACATTGAATGTGATCTGTTTAGATTCTTTAAGTCATTTCACTACTATTTATCCTTTTGAGGTCCATTGTCTGTCAAGACATTCTTGGTTGATGGTGTATCTATAGTTGCACCGCATTCCTTCACTATTAGAACTGTTGGGTTCAAGAAATATATAATATTGATAATTAGGGTATTTCTATTAGTTACACAATAACACAATAATTTTATTATGATATTGAAATCTAAAACATCAAAATTGTAGTTAGAGTTTATTTGTTTCAATTAAAGATTTTTATGTTGTGCAACGAGTTTATCTCTTACAAAAATATAAAAATATAATTTGTATATAAAATAAATTATAAATATTGAAACTTAAGTTCATTTTAGGAAAGAGAGTTTATATATACATATATTTGATAATTATATATCTCTATATCTATATAGGTTGGAATATAGGTTTGATTATTTAGTAGTTAAATGGAGGAATGCAAGTAGGAATAGATAGATTGAGTTATGTAATTGATGGAAGTATAAAGATTGGTGAAGATTTGAATCTAGTGTATTCTTGTGTTTGGAACACTAAATGACAAAGACTAGTTATCATTTCATAAATAGAATAGTATGTTGAACTTATTGAGTCTAGTGACGTAACTTTTCTTGCACCCAAACCTTGTCCCATTTGATTTAGAAAGTTCTAAATTTAGCATGCGGAATTTATCTTCTGATTGCCTTATTTAATTGATTCTTATGAATTAGCCATTTTATATTTATGTATATTATATTATATTATTGTCAATAGTAAGAGAACAAATTTTTGATATGTGAAAGATTATGTGCTAAATGAAGAAATAAAAATATTATTTCTTGATTGGGTAGATATTGTGAGAATGAGTATTTACTTGTTAGAGGCAAATTAAGTTAGTTATGCGACCATTATTATGATATGGATTATCTGACTGAGTGATTTGTGGATTCATTAGTAACAATGTAAGTAATTATGTAATTAGATTGTAAATAGTTATATTATATGTTTCATTGCATGAGTCTATGAATTTCTTCATGGATACGATTAAATTGATTATGTCTTGAGTAATGGATTAGATGATTATGTCATTGTTGAAGGTCGGGTGTCATTTGTGTAAAGTTGTGTAAGTTTTTGTACCATTGGTAAATATGCTTAGTACATTGGTTTTCGAAGGCCTAGGAGGGAGTATGTTTGTATATATGGCCCTTTTGATTGTTTAATCATGATATGGTTTGGCTATGTTGTTGGCCATGTGTATTGTGAGAAATATAAATCTTCAGGGTGTTGCCCTCCTATATATGGATTCATGAGATTTTGTAATAATATTATATTGAAAGGCATGCATATGTGTATTGAGTGAAATACAAACCCTAAGTGTATTACTACATGTTCATGATGGTTGTATTATGGCTATGAGTTGGGACACGGGTTCATGTTTTCCTGGCTAGTATTCATGTGATTATGATAAGTGTGGAAGATGGTCAATGCCTTGCTCTATGATTGGATTCATGTGATCATGATAAGTGTGCAAGATGGACAATGTCTTGCATGATGTGTAGGGTTTACTAGTTGCAAGTAGGGGGAGTGGCTCTCCATGGGAGCCATAACCCAAAGTGGTCTCCAAGATAACCAATGGAGGGTTTCTTAATGCAGTGGTGACCTTAATAATGAATTAGGGGGATGGGTAGAATTCACATTAAATAAGATAATGATATGCCTCAATCATGGCTCAAGTTTTTTCTTAGGCTTGAGATGAGATGGGAAGGCCTAGAATGGCAAGATCAACTGCCTTGTCCTCATGAAAGGTACGTTGATTGCACATTATTTTGTATGGAGGTCGGGGATCGGGAGAGGCTACTAGGATAACCCAGGATAGGGGTAGAGAGCCTAGGAAGATCCACCAGGATAACCCATATCAATCTATGTGATGAAACTCCTTCCTATTGCAATCTAGCATCCCCTAGTTACATTTTCTCCTTGTATTATGTGAGTGCCTTTGAAAGTGAAGTGAAGTGTTGTAAGTGATGTTGGTGTTGTTGGCAGTGTTGTGTTAGAGACCATGTATAACCCTTGTTTGTGTTATCCTATAGCTTTTCTAATTTTTCATTTTGTATGATGTGAGAACTTGTGTTATCTCTTAGCACGGGGGGTGGACCTCAGGGTTTCACATGGTCAAGAGGTTGGTTTTTTTCCTCCATTGGGTATTCTTGTTGCATGTTTTTGTGCATGGATATTGTTCATTATATTGTGAACTCCAAATCCTATTCTAGTTCGAGAAGGAAATCATTCAAGTATTTATATTGGATTGTATAACAATTGTATCTCTTGATATAATCTGATGCATTTTTCCCACATGTATTAGGGAAACATTGAACATTGTAAATATTGTAACGATGTAACAGTTATTGATGAATTCTTCTCGTAATAAATATTGTAATGTAATGCATCTTTCATATGTTAGTTAGCTAGAAGTGATCTTTAATGTTTATTATCAGTTGACATGTTATGGAAGTAAGCAATGTAGAATCATTTAATGTGATGCTTGAAAATGAACCTTGCATGTTGAATTGTTCATGTTATCTTTTATGTTGGTGAAATATTTCTAGTAATTTTTAGTTGTGAGTAGTGCAATCGAGGAACCTTAAAGGGCCTAGGATTAGTCTATTATGTTATGTTATGTTATATATTCTATTATGTTTTGAAAAAAAAATAAAAATGTTCCATTAATTTGGCATAGTTAGTGTTGTTCTCTAGGGTTTCTTAGCGGGGGTGTTATAGCTCATATCTCATACTAAGTAGATATAAACCTCTTATTTAATCATTTTAATATTCATGTGGGTAGTTAAATTATGGGACTTAAGTTTTTAACTATATTATAAAATATGTGATATTTAGTTGTTATTTTAAAATTATAATTTTCTAATTTAATATTATTTATACACAAGTTATTTTTTAAATAATAAGTTTCCTATTCAAAAAATTTAATCAATGTAAAGGTTAGATGTAATTTCAAATTATTAAGATTCTTATATATACACACCTGAGAAAATCCAAGCAACCCATCAAAAGGACCATTTTTCTCCATGTAATCAGCAACAAAATGTAATGCCTTATCACGATTCTTAAATTTTGTCAATTCCTACATAGAATGATAAAATATATTAGTTCATTATCTAGATGTTAATTAAATAAGAAAAATATAAATTTATAATAATATAAGACCACAAGCTAACATTGTTGTACTGAAACCACTCATAATAGGGAGGACAATATATCCCCTCAATATCAGATTTTCCTCCAGCAAGAAGTGGTCCATCCAAGAAGCACTGCACTCACCAGAATAATAGATTATTTATATGATTTTATTAGGATTTATGAAAAAAGTAAATTTTTAAATGGCCACTATATTCACTATTATATTTTTAGTGACAAGAAGAGATACTAACCATATCAAACTTTTCTATGATTGATGAATCCCATCTACTTATTTGCTTTTGTAAAATACTCCCGCTTGTTCTAAATCCATGTAAACACAACAACCGTAGTTTATGTGTGGTGGAATCCATATCATGTGTGGTCATCTTTCTTGCTTTGTATGTGAGGAAGTAGTGTAAACACAATGGAGAACTCTTACACCCTAAAAATCAACCAAAAAACATTTTTTTAAAAATAAATTTTGAATTATTTATCTTACTATGGAAGAAGCTATAATATTATTTTTTCCTTTCAAAAGAATTGAGAAGCACTATAATTTTTTTTGTTTGAAAATTTCAACACTAATCAAAAGTTAACATATAGTGGTTTTACAAGAAAATTGAAAGATAATTTTATAAACGAAAACTATATGATGTATGAATGCATTGTTTCAATTGTTAAGACACAATGATTATATATCTCTAACTACAAATATTTTGATTTATGAATCAAAAATTCTTCACATAAATTTGGTGAATGTGTCATCTTTATTATTCTCTTAATATCTATTTAATGAAGGAAAAATGATATTCATTTAATTATTTCTAAGAATAACATTTAGCAACTAGTCAAGCACTATAATTTAAATTGTAATGTTTGTAAATACTTATATAGAATACATTTATTTATCACATTGTGATAATTATTTTACATGCATATTTATCTCTAATTCAAAAAAAAACCTCACTAATAATTTTTCTATAGATTAAATTAATGTTTTCATCAATTAAAAATCCATCTCTTCTTGATACCAAGATTAGTTGAGTGACTTCTCTAAATGTTTAAGCATATTCATTATTGTTTGCATATTTATATAAATAGATGAGTGGAGGAAGTTGAAATGTTTTAGTAAATTTTTATTCATCCAAGACACTATATTTAAATTTATTATGTTAATCACTTTTCTTTCTAGAAGGATTAATTTTAAGAATTGAAATAATTTCCTCTTCTTCTTTCTTGATATTAAATATGTATAATTTCGAGTAAAACATGTGAATGGATATATCTAAAGACAAATTACTAGTCGTTGTGGAAAAATACATTCATGATCATTTTTTTCTATATGTTCTAAATTGTTAACAAATTTGTATTGTTATCTCCTACAAATGCACCCTATGCAAAGTTATGAAAAATGAGTTTTCTAGAGAAACATGGGGTCATTTCAAGGTTGTGGGTCACCTAAATTTGAAATGAACCTTCAAATAGGTCGGCTTCCTAGATTTTACCACTTTAAAACTACTAACTTGGGAGGGAAAGGGGGAGAAAGATAACCGAAAATGAAAGTACTGAAAATAAAAGTGAAGTGATACACCAAACTAAAGTAGGATATGAAAAAACAAATTTTCATACACCTTGTTTCCATTGAATTAAATCAAGTTTGCACAACTCAATACATCATGTCTCCACATGAATATTTCACTAAAAGGACAAAATGCAAGAATTTATAAAAGGAAGGAAACTTCACAATCTAAAAACCATATGCATTCTTAGACACAATTAGCAACCTGCATGAACATGCTATTTGTAGAAAAGGTATAAAATATGAGACAAAGTTATAAGGAAATAAGAAAATTTCACAAATAACTCAATCAATCATTTAACCATACACAAAACTACAAGAAAAAGAAGGAATTTTTTTTGCAACCAATAGTCTCCAAGGTACTGTTTGTATATCATATCTAGGAAAATGAGTTACAAAAAAATGCAAGTATGAGTAAGGATTGCAAGAATCACTAACTCCCAAAATTGCATAAGAAGAACTGAGCACAATAATGAGCCCAAAAATTACTAAGTAGTTAGGCTTCAAACAGTTGCACCAAAATAGGAACTGGAAGCTTCTTGGGTCGGATGGCTTCAAAAATAAAAAAATATAGCTACTAGATTTTATCCACAAAAGTTTTAAAACGTTGAAAAGGTCAAGTTTAACCATATCAAATATGATGATAACTCAAATTTACTGCACAATACCCTCCAAAGCTCATAAAAAGGAGAAACAATCCCCTATGTTCTCTCCATGTGTTTGCAAACTGCAAATAACCTCCCAATATTCTATCTATAAGGCATAACTGAATCTCAAAAGGATAACTCCTTAACAAGTCCTCATCAATGCTAAAAGGAGGCGCACCACATCTTGCAAAAAGGATACATGATTTTAATGATTTATAAAAACATTGAATAAAATCAAGTATTTATACTAAACATTCAATGCAAGGATAGATACATATTAAAAATGAAGACATTAGTCATTAAGAATTAGTCTTGAACACCTTGTAAAGCCTAATCCACACATACTCAAAGTTAATACCATGAAGGTATTAATCATAGCATTGTAATTTAAAAGATGTGATTAAAATCACATATTCGATTTAGGGAAAAGTGAAACCCTAAAATAAACTATAGCAAAAAAAATGCGAAGGCATTTCATTTCATGCTTAGAAGCTTGCTGAAGAAGCTACTGGCCGACATAGCAAGGTTTCCTGTAGAGTTCTGTAATGGCGGATTCTGAAGTTGCAGAGGCATCTTTCTGGGACAAAAGGCAATAAAATTCTAAGGTAAGCAATATTTTGACTTTTCCTCCGCTCCCCTATTCAAATTTTTGCAAAGAAAGATGCTTGAATTGAGCCATGCTTGGTAGGAATTCTATGTATTTCTCTGTCAAGAATGATCTTCTAGTTTAGTTTTGATCTTTGTAGAAGCTTCTTGTGAATTTCATTGTATCTATTTGATGTGGCCGCAATGTCTTTTATGGGAAACTCGACCTCCAAACCATCAAGAGTGTATGTTCATTTTGTTTCACAATATTACCATATCCATGGCATGACCCCTTGGTTTGTTGGCAAAGGTACTATTTCATTCGGGTTTTAACCTTCATTTCATACCATAATGATTTCTAGTATGAGGATTTCAAGACCTAGAAATACATTCCTCTTGCTATTGATACCTGAGATCTCTCTGTCCTCCTTCTAGGAAAGGTGATCATGACAAGTATGAAGGGTTCCTTTTCCTTTAAAATCTCAGTATCCTTGTGTTTCTTCTTGCAAGTATTCAAGGGTTTTAACACACATAATGGTGGAGGGTTTTCTCTCCTCCCGAGGCTCTGTTTATAACTTTGGTTTCCTGTACAAATATCTGAAGAGAACATTGTCATTTGACCCACAAAGGGCTTGCTCATTTTACTATGAATGTTGTTGAACTACACCCTTACCCTTTCCATGAAAATACTTAGCTTACCCTTGGTAGATGACAATTTCTACTCTGGCTGCTCAAACTGTATTTGCAAGTTCCTCAAAGCCTATGTTTCTCCTGAAAATAATCTACATTTTCCTAGTAGATTATACATAGTCACTCTTATATGATGCCAGTGCTGATGTAGCTTCTTCCAGCTAATACCTCCCAAAGACTTAAAACCTCTATTTGATTGGATGCCAAAACAACAAAGTGTGAAGGCTCTTCCATTGTCAATTTTAGACTTTGTTTGTTGGATCAATACTCATGCTCAGTTTCTTGGAATTTAAGTTTTGTGCATTCAAGTCTACAATGACCTCATATAAATTATTTTATCTCAAAATGATTGCTCAATGCCTTTAAATACCTAACCACTGTAGCTATACCTTTATTAGATTTCATGAAAGAAGGATAATGATTTTCTCTTTTCACTGTGTCTATGGAGGGATTCTCCTAGTAACATGTGTTTATGCTCATTCTCCTATCTAAAAATACCATCACTAAATACCCATTCAACCTTGTATACTTTCACATTTGATGGCTAAGAGCTTTGACATTGTTGAGGACGTACCTCCAAGAATCACTTGACTGTATCATGCCAAGTAGATAGATATTATTCTTTTGACCTCCCATGCATTATACTCTATTTATGATTGGGATTTCTCTTTTCATGACATTCCTATGCAACCACTGCCCTATCATGAATGTCATGTATAACATTATTCATCCTCACAGTACTACACTTATTACATTTTGTCTGATGCCAACAGTTCTTTTTCTAAAAACTCATTTTTTGTAGATAATTGGGCAATAGTTCACTTTACTACTTAGACCCTTGATTCCTTTACACAATGAAAAGTTTCAAAAATTGAAATAAAAAGTCAACTTTGATTGCAACAGAACCATCTATTGTTGTTTTTTATTGCAACAAAACCATCTATTGTTGTTTGTTTCTCCACCAGTAGCTTATGTTTGGTTTAAAGACTACTCTATGATTTTCTTGGATTACCACAAATGAAAATTCCCATGCCTAAATACAGACTTTGTAATATGACTGCCTTAACTCTTGATGTTCATCCCCCGATTTTGATTTCCACTGTCATATATTCAAGATTTCTCATTGTAGCAGACCACTGTGCTCTCCCCTTTGCAACATAATAGGTTTTTAGAGTCACAGAAAAATATTGCCTTCAACTTTTATGTATTAAGAACTTGAATGTATATCAAAATTTGTCTCTTTTTTATCCCATACTCCATGTACTTTTGTCATTAGACTTAAGGAGCAGCATTGTGAACTCTTGATACAGTTAACATAAATTACAGTTATGGGTTAATGACTTGATAAAAATATTTGCATTATGATTATGAAGTAATCTTGATTGATATCAATTATTTTTTGCAATGTAACTCCATATGCACTTAGAATATTCATGAAGACTATGCACAAATTAAAATAACACAATCATTTCTATGATTTGGGCTCAACCCTTGTGGGAGCCACATTTTAACCCACTCATTTTGCGATTGATAAATCAAAGATATGATAATACCCGTAGTTGCACATGAATCAAACAAGTTAGAAATAAAATTCCTACCTTAAGTGTGTATAATTTTCTTCTATTTTGGCTTTTGTGGACACTTAAGATAGGCATTACATTTGATGCACATGGGAATTATCATCTATATGTATGGGTAGATGTGCATGTTTAGAATGTAATCTTTCATTTATTAGAACTTATTGTTCTAACTCATTTCCTTATCCAATGCAGGTAACTAGACACCAGACACCTAGGGCCAAGGAGCTATAAAGAGCAAGGGAAGACAATCAGGAGAAGATTCATTTTTAGTACTAATCATTCAGGAAATGATTAGTTAACTTCTTTACATGTTCATTTTATTTTTAGCATTTACTCATTTATTTATATTTTAGTTCCTATTTGTATCGAATGAGTAAGTGAGTTTGACAGCTTGTTGTGTGAGACACATGTATCTAATCACATTCAATAAAGATTACATTTTCAAAAATATTGTAAAAATATTTTATGTTTCATTCAACTATATGAATGTAATAATTCTTGTGTTCTTGTAGTCTTGTAAAGTTGTTTCATTTGTATAAATGAATGGAACATAGAAGGTTTAATAAAATGTACCATTCATTTTTAAATATAGATGGATGGACTGATTGAGCCTGTAGGTGAAAATCTGGTAACATTTTTGGTGACATCTGCTGGATGTTTGCCTACTAAACATCAAAGACCAGTGACCTAGACTCTTCCATTGGGCATGGAGTCATTAGGAAAAATAAAAAATAGACCTATAATAGTCTTGTACAAGGTTGTAACTTATTTGTAACTCATCAAGATAGATTAGGCTACTTGGAAACTTATTGAAAACCAGAAAACTGCATAATGGAAACTATTTAACTATGTTGGAACAACACTTAGTGAAATGAAACAACAACTAAAATAAAATGCAGAAACACTTATTGAAAACATAAAACCTAACCTAAGATTCTTAAAAGGTAGATAATACATCAAAACAACGTTTGAGGTGAATCCCATCAACTGGGATTGGTAAAAAATTTCAATCCATTGTTGACATTTGGAATGCATTGTGCTCCTTGCACTCATAAATAACTTAAGGACAATTCCAAAAGTTATCAAACTTCAAATGCTTTCCTGGCCTAGTCTTCAGTACATCCCACTTGAGAACAACATCACCCTCTCTGAAAACTCTGGGTGTAGCTTTCTTGTAAAAAACATTCTTTGTTTGGAGCTGATGATACTCCATATATTTTATCGCTTTGTCCCTAACTTTTTCAAGCTCCATAAGGTGATCATATCTCACTATCAAAGGATCATTTTTTGCAAACATTTGTAACTGGTGTATCATGTCAAGAGTTGGCAGCTCCACAGATAAAGGCAATCTTGCTCTTTACCATAAACTAGCATATATGGTAAATTACCAATTGACCTTTTAGGGGTCACTATATCTACCCAAAGTGCATAATTCAGATTTGTGTGCTAGGTCCTTTGATTATCCTCCATGGTTCTTTTAATAATCTTAATGAGATTCCTATTTGTACTTTCAACTAAACCATTACCTTGAGGGTAATAATTTGAAGATGTATTCATATGAATTCCATGTTTAACAACCCAATCTGTAACTCTTAATCCCACAAATGATAGAGCATTATCTGAAATGATGGATTCAGGAACTCCAAATCTAGCTACTATGTCATCATAGAATTTCAATACAAAAGATTCATTAGCTTCTTTCAAAGCTACTGCTTCTTTCCACCATGTAAAATAGTCAGTGACTATAAGTACCCACTTGTGACCAACACTAGAAAGTGGATTTATTGGTCCAATGAAATGAGTACCCCATCTCATGAAGGGATGTTCTAGTAAAACTGGCTACAAAGGCAAAGCTGGCAGCCTCTCCTTTCCCGTAAAAAGAGCACATTTAATACACTTCCTTACCCAAGCATGGGAATATTTGAATAAGCTTGGACAATAATAGCTGGCTCTCATGATTTTCCAAGTAGTTGTCCTAGGAGAAAAGTGACCTCCTGCAACTCCATCATGAAACTCATGAAGCACTCTTTCTGTTTGATCAGTATTAATACATCTCAACATAACACCATTAAGATCCTTTCTGAAAAGAATATTATCAATTAAAAAATAAGGAATGGACTGCAACTTGAAATACCTTCTCTTGGCTCTATCCAAACCTGGTGGACACTCACCAATTTGTAAAAAATGGGTCATATCTTAAACTCAACCTGCACCTAACATAGGCACAACATCTTGAGCATTCTGAGGCTCATCAATGTTAGCTAAAACAACATATGTTTCTAATTCCTTTTCAAATATTGACCCTACAACAAGTTGCTCACAAATAACTTTTCCTCTAACAAGTTTGGTAATCTTGATATCTACATCGTATTCCATAACTCTCGTTATCCACCCAACCCTTTTCTCATTTAGATATATGCTCAACAAAAACTCCTTAACACTTGGGTGTGAAACCATAACATGAATCTTATTGTCAGAGATTAAATGCTTGAATTTATTCAAGATTCTTATGACATCAAGGATATGTTTCTCTATAAATGTATATTTATGTTCATAATCAGCAAGACCTTGACTGAAAAAGGAAATTGGTTGTTCTAAATTTCATTGTTCTTCTGAACTAGCATAGTAGAAATAGAACTAATGCTACCAAAAGCATATAGAGTAAATTCTTTAGAGAGATCTGGATTTACTAGTGTTGGGGTTGATGCTAAAGCCTCTTTAATTGCTTCAAACCTATTTTTGGCTTCTCTAGTCCAACTAAAAACTGCATTTTTCTTTAACATAGTTGTCAAAGGCTGTAAAAGATTAGCAACATCAGGTCTAAACCTCCCTAGAAAATTAATTATGCCTAAAAAACTTTGTAGACCCTTTTTGTGATTGGACAATGGCAGTTCAAGTATGGCTTGAACTCTCTCAAGATTAGTAGTAACTCCCTGTTTTGACACAATGTGTCCTAACAACTTACCTTCATGAACTGCAAATATGCTCTTTTTCAGATTCAAGGATATTCCAAACTCCCTGTATTTCTTAAACACTTGTTTTAGATGTGAGAAATATTCATCAACATTCTTAGAGAATACTATGACATCATCCAGATACATCAACACAATTTTATTGATTAAACTTTCAAATTCCATATCCATGGCTCTCTAAAACGTGGCACCAACATTAGATAAACTAAAAGACATTCTTTTGTAGGCCATAGTTCCCTACTTCATTGTAGATGTAGTTTTGAGTTGGTCTTCTTCTTTGACCACCACCTGGTTATAACTAGAATAACCATCCAATAGAGAAAATCTCTCAGAACTAGCAACTACTTGCAAAAATTTCCCCATAGAGGGCAACGAGTAATGATCTTTCAAATATGCTTTGTTGAGATCCCTAAAGTCCACACAAAGCCTAATCTCTTCATTTTTATTTCTAACCGGTACAAGGTTAGAAAACCATGAGGTATGTTTAATAGGAAAGATGATACCCTTCTCAACTAATTTGGGCAGATCTTTAATCATGATAGGCTCTAACTTAGGGTTCAAAGGTCTCTATTTCTACCTAACAAGCTTGGCTCTAGGTTCTAACTCAATTGTGTGTTGGGAAATGTGGGGTCAAACCCTTTTAAATCTAAGTATTCCCAAGAAAAAACATCATGAAATTATTGAAATAAGGTAATAAAATATTGTTTATCTTTAGCTAAACAATGTTTTCCTATTTTAAGGAGCTTACCCTTGAAAATATCCATCTCTTCATAGTGTTCTTCTTAGAATATTCAAATCATCTTTACCTTTCTTTAACTAGTCATCAGTGTTGAAAATGGATTCCAAGGTGACAAGTCCCTTGGGTAGCTTGTTCGTCTTCAATTGTATGACTTGATCATCATACTGGTGCTTGAGTTTCTCTTGATTTACCATAGAAAATTGATCCTCTTCTAGCAAAAATGACATAATCTTCTCATCATTGTCAAACACTTGCTAGTGAACGTTGTTATCAGGAATTGATGGCTTGACCACAAATTTCACATATTGTTGTATTTTCTCTTTCTTGATATCATTAGGGATATCAAACTGTGTTCCAATAGCTACAAGTTGATCTGTATGTTTGTTTTGACTTCTGGGAACAAAAGTCAAGTTGAATGCATTAAATTCTTCAATCAGGTCCCACACTCTATTTTTGTAGGAATTCAAAGCATAATTTTTCACAACACTCAGGCCTCTAACTTGATTTACTATTAACTCGCTATCTCCATAAAATTTGAGATAGTTCACTCCTCTTTTCCTTGTCCATTACAGACCTTGAATCAGTCCTTCATACTCAACAGTGTTGTTAGAACAAGCAAAGGAAAAATGGAAGGTAGAAAAATACTTGTCACCTTGTGGGGACATAAGCATTGCACCCCCTCTAGATCCATTCTTACTTCTGGAACCATCAAAAAACATCTCTCATAGCTTAGTTTTCTACAATGGTAGCAAGTCTGCACTCTTTTCCAAGTTAGGTACCTTTGCATTAGGTTCATGAAGCACATAATTTCCCATACCAACATCTAGAATATGACTATCAAGATTATCCACCACATTTTCTTCTACCCACTCATGCAAAAGTGACTCAGGAACACTTTCATCTTACAACTCTTGAGCAATAACAAGTTCACTATCAGTAAAAATGACACAATTTGTGTATGTAGCAGTAGGAACAATATTGATCACGTTGGGATTGTAAGGCTCTATATAATCCTTAGCCAATTTCTCAGATCTTATGGTAACCTTAGTCCCATATCTCATCCTCAAGAGAAAATGGGACCAATCTAATGAAAAATACCCCCCAATCTTGGCAGTGAAATCCCTAGACAAACATAAGGAAAAAATGGAGGCAAGTATATAACAAATACATCTTGCAGTATGCAAAAATTAGGACAGGCATGCAAACTCAAGATCAAGTCCTTAATAACACCTACAGTGTTAACAACTAAACCATCCAATTGAAGAACTCCTTTTTCTAATGGTTGATACGTCAGTCCTAATTGATATGCAATCTTCTTGGCCATGACTGAGATACTAGCACCGCTATATACCATGCAATTATGAACTAGCTAGTCCCCCACTATTAAGGAAACATAAAAAGGAGGAGGCTTAACTTCCTTACCTTGTTGTTTGATGGGCTACTGGTTGTTGTCCTGAGGAGTGTTTGTTAGGACAGTACTAACTTGACCTTCTGTTGGTTCATTGGTCACTTTTAAACCCGACAAAGTTGACTGTAGCATATCTTTCTGACCTGGGATAGCTAAAGAATCCCACATGGACATTGTTACGTTCATCTTCTTCATATTTTCAATTATATTGAAAGGTATAGTCAAACTTACCTTATGATGAATCTTTACACCAACATAATCAACTTGCAAGTTTGGCTGCTCCTTAGCAACCCCTTGAGAGTTCCCTTGTGAAATATGAGGCAATTGTGATGTAGATGGTTCAACAGCTACAACCTTCCCCTTTTTAGTTGTTTTCTCAAGATCAAGAGCTCTTTTCTTCAATCTTGTATTTGTTGAGACTGGATCATCTACATTGATTCCACATAACTCTTCTCCTTGAAAGTTCAATAAAGTAGCATCATTTGTAGGCTGCTCCTAATGTTGTGGATTTCCATCATTAGGTATGCTCTGTTGTGAGCTTGCAATGCTCTGCACCATCAGTGCTTAATTTATGAGTCCATTGGAGCAAGTAGATTGGTTATGAGGTTGGTTGCAAGGGTAGAACCACTCATAATCCACTGCTAAATTGTTTTGAATAGGGACAAGGTCCCTAGTTGCACTAACAGGTGCAAGAGCATATGCCTGAAAAGGCCTTGTGTTTACTTTTTTCCTTGGGCCCTGGTAATTACCTTGATAAGGCTGCTTGTTACCTTGGTACTGCTATTTTGACCTTGATTTTGTTGTTGATAAGGTGGTCTATAGGACTGCTGCTTCTCCAAGTTAATCAGCTTGTTACCAAAAGTTTGTAACAAAATTTTAATTTCCTATAGCTCAATTGGCATGCCTGGAACAGTAGCTTCTTGACTTATAGAAACTAGGATAGCAACTAAAATTGTTGGTATAGGTGGCAATGGTGCAAAAGGTGAAATATACAAAGGGATATCCGAATGAATATCCAAAAATATAGGCATTGGTGGCCTTGGAGCAAGCTTACTAGCCTGTATTAGGTTGTTTTCATCTCTAATTGCTACTTCATAGACACCTGGTAACAACACTCCTCCCATTGAATGTATCTGAAATGATATATCACTGTTAATAGCTCTTAAAAAGTAAAGAAAAATATACTCAGGAGATGACCTTACCATTTCAGGTATCCCAAACTAAGTCCTCTGAAAATGGAAATTGAAGTCCATCATCTACTCCCGAGGAGCTCTCTTTATAGTTGTAAGCTATTCAACTAGGGACAAATTGTCTGATTTGTCTTGAAACTGCTTATGCAACTTGTCTCCAAAATCGTCCCAAGTTGCAATAGTGCCCACTTCCAGACCTCTATACCACTACAACACCTTTCCCTTCAATAACACAATAAGTAGCCTAATAGCTACGTCTTCCTAGGTTATATGGTGAACTCCACATAATGAAGCCACATCCCATATGTGCTCGATTGGGGTAGTCTAGTCTTCCCCTATGAATATTGGCAATCTTTTAAGGGCTGCCACTGGTATGTCATTGTGTTGTGCCAAATTTAATGGACTCCCTCCATTAAATGACACAAATGGTTGATTTCTAGCAACCATTAGAGGTGGTTGTGGTGGATTAGCTGAAGCCTAAACAACACTTGATAAATTTGCAGAAGCTGAGAAAATAGTAAATGCGGTTGGACTACTTGAAGGTGATCTTGTTGTTTTGAGACTTGGTGAAGCAGGATGATTCTCACTCTATGTCTTGGAAGGTCTTCCTCTCCTTCTTAGTGGTGATACCACTGATTCTGGCCTAACACCAGGTGGTGTAGACTGAACTCTCTTTGAATGAGGTGTTCTTTTCGTTGTTCTGCCTTCTCTTCTAGGTGGTGATAGTTGCAAAAACTAGAAACCTTAGGAACTTCTCATTTGTATACTTCTCATAAGTTGTGATAGCACTGGCCTTGATGTCTTCTACATAATGAAGTTGCCAAATGTGCTTTAAAACCTCTTGAAAGGCCTTAAAAACTAATGGTTGCACATCAAAACTAGCAAACGATTTGAAAAATTATACTATCTAAGTCAGCTGTCACACCAGGCGTGCCAAAAAATTGTCATCTCCTAGAAATGCACCCTATGCAAAGTTATGAAAACTGATTTTTCTGGAGAAACATGGGATTTTTTCAAGGTTGTGGGTCACCTAAAGTTGAAATGAACCTCCAGATAGGTCGGCTTCCTAGTTGGTTACCACTTTAAAACTTCTAACTTGTGAGCGAAAGGGGGAGAAAGATAGCCTAAAATGAAAGTACTGAAAATAAAAGTGAAGTGATACACCAAACTAAAGTAGGATATGAAAACACAAATTTTCATACACTTGGTTTCCACTTATTTAAATTAAGTTTACACAACTCAATACAACATGTATTTGCATGAATATTTCACTAAAAGGACAAAATGCAAGAATTTATAAAAGGAAGGCAACTTCACAATCTAAAAACAATATGTATTCTTAGACAAAATTACCAACCTGCATGAACATGCTATTTGTAAAAAAGGTATAAAATATGAGACAAATTTATAAGGAAATAAGAAAATTTCACAAATAACTCGATCAATCATTTAACCATACACAAAACTGCAAGAAAAAGAAGGAGTTTTTTGCAACCAATAGTCTCCAAGGTACTGTTTGTATATCATATCCAGGAAACTGAGTTACAAAACTACAAGTCTGAGTAAGGATTGCAAGAATCACTAAATCCCAAAATTGCATAAGAAGAACGAAGTACATTAATGAGCCCAAAAATGACTAAGTAGTTAGGCTTCAAATAGTTGCACCAAAATAGGAACTCGAAGCTTCTTGGATCGAATGGCTTCAAAAATCCAAAATATAGCAACTAGATTTTATCCACAAAAGTTTCAAAACATTGAAAAGGTCAAGTTTAACCATATCAAATATGATGACAACTCAAATTTTCTCCACAATACCCTCCAAAGCTCATAAAAAGGAAAAAACAATCCCCTATGTTCTCTCCATGTGTTTGCAAACTGCAAATAACGTCCCAATATTCTAGCTATAAGGCCTAACTAAATCTCAAAAGGATAACTCCTTAACAAGTCCTCATCAACGCTAAAAGGAGGCGCACCAGATCTTGCAAAAAGGATACATGATTTTAATGATTTATAAAAACATCATAAAATCAAGTATTTACACTAAACATTCAATGCAAGGATAGATACATATTAAAAATGAAGACATAAGTCATTAAGACTTAGTCTTGAACACCTTGTCAAAACCTAAGCCACACATACTCAAAGTTAATACCACAAAGGTATTAATCATACCAATGTAATTTAAAAGATGTGATTAAAATCACATATTCGATTTAGGGAAAAGTGAAACCCTAAAACAAACTAAAACAAAAAAAATGTGAAGGCATTTCATTTCATGCTTAGAAGCTTGTTGAAGAAGCTACTGGCTGACATAGCAAGGTTTCTTGTAGAGTTATGTAATGGTGGATTTTGAAGTTGTAGAGGCATCTTTTTGGGACAAAAGGCAATAAAACTTAAAGGCAAGCAATATTTCAAAATTTCCTCTAATCCCTTATTCAAATTTTTGTAAAGAAAGATGCTCGAACTAAGCCATGCTTGGTAGAAATTCTATGTATTTCGCTGTCAATAATAATCTTCTAGTTTCTTTTTGATCTTTGTAGAAGCTTCTTGTGAATTTCACTATATCTATTTGATGTGGCCGCGATGTCTTTTCTGGGAAACTCAGCCTCCAAACCGTCAGTACTATATGTTCATTTTGTTTCACAATATTACCATAGCCATGGAATGACCCCTTGGTTTGTTGGTGAAGGTACTCTTTTGTTTTGGTTTTATCCTTCATTTGATACCATAATGATTTCTAGTATGAGGGTCTCAAGACCCAAAAATACATTCCTCTTGCTATTGATACTTGAGATCTCATTGTCCTCCTTCTAGGAAAGCCCAATCATGACAACTATGAAGGTTTCCTTTCCCTTTAAAATATCAGTATCCTTGTGTTTCTTCCTGCAGGTATTCAAGGGTTTTAACCCACATAATGGACGAGGATTTTCTCTCCTCTTGAGGCTCTATTTATAACTTTGGTTTCCTGTAGAAATATCTAATGAGAACATCATCATTCTACCTACAAAGGGCTTGCTCATTTTATTGTGAATGTTGTTGAACTAAACCCTTACCTTTTCCACGGATATATTCATTTTACCCTTGGTGGATAACAATTTCTACTCTAACTGCTCAAACTGTATTTGCAGGTTCCTCAAAGCCTCTATTTCTCTTGAATATACTCTACATTTTCCTAGGAGATTATACACAGTCACTATTATACGATGCTAATGCTGATGTATCTTCTTTCAGCTAATACCTCTCGAAGACTCAAAACCTCTGTTTGATTGGATGCCAGAACAACTAAGTGTGAAGGCTCTTCCATTGTCAATTTTACACTTTGTTTGTTGGATCGATACTCATGCTCAGTTTATTGGAATTTATTTTTTGTGCATTCAGGTCTACAATGACCTCATATGAATTATTTTATCTCAAAATGATTGCTCAACGCCTTTAAATACTTGACAACTGTAGCAATAACTTTTATCAGATTTCATGAAAGAATGCTTTTTTGTTTTCACTATTTCTATGGAGGGCTGCTCCTAGTAGCATCTATTTATGCTCATCCTCGTATCTGAAAAATACCATCACTAAATACCCATTCAGCCTTGTATACTTTTGCATTTGATGGCTAAGAGCTTTGACATTTTTTTAAAATGTACCTCCAAGAATCACTCGACTGTATCATGCCAAGTAGATAGAGATTATTCTTTTGACCTCCCATGAATTATACTTTGTTTATGATTGGGATGTCTCTTTTCATGACATTCCTATGCAACCACCACCCTATCATGAATATCATTTATAACATTATTCATCCTCACAATTTTATAGTTATTACGTGTTGTCTGATGCCAACAATGCTTTCTCTAAAAACTCATTTTCTATAGATAACTGGGCAATAGTTTGATTTTCTACTTACACCCCTAATTCCATTACACAATGAAAAGTTTCAAAACTTGAAACACAAAGTCAACTTTGATTGCAACATAACAATATATTGTTGTTTGTTTCTCCACCGGTATCTTATGTTTGATTTAAAGAATGCTATATTATTTTCTTGGATTACCACCAATGAAAATTCTCATGCCTAAATAGAAACTTTGTAATATGAATGCCTTAACTCATGATGTTCATCCCCATATTTTGAGTTTCACTATCATATATTCAATATTTCTCACTGTAGCGGACCACTGTGTTCTCCCCTTTGCAGCATAATAGGTTTTTAGAGTCACAGAAAAATACTCCCTTCCACTTTTCTATATTAAGACCATTAATATATATCAAAATGTTTCTCTTTGTTATCCCATATTCCATGTACTTCTGTCATTAGACTTAATGAGTAGCATTGTGAGCTCTTGATAGAGTTAACATAAAGTGTAGTTATGGGTTAATTACCTGATAAAAACTTATGCATTATGATTATGAAGTAATCCTAATTGATATCAATTATTTTTTGCAATGTAACTCCATATTCACTTAGAATATTCATGAAGATTATGCACAAATTAAAATAACGTAGGGTGATCCCACAAAGCTGGTTTACAATTTTTGGGAGGAACTGGTTTTTGCTGAAATCACATAGTTTTAGAAAATATAATGATTTAATCATTTAAAAGTTATATTTTAAGGATTCCAATTGAAGAGGGTTTGATCAAACCACCTTAGATCAAACCCCCTTGGATAGAACCTTGCTATTTTTAAACCATACCTATAAATGAGTCTCCTTTACACCTATCAAAATGCTGATAAAAAATCACTTTTTATTTACCTTTTGGGGGATCAAATGAATTCATTTAAAATTTATTTCAAATTATTATGATAGTCCTCTAAATGAGCTATCCCATGAATATAATTTTAATATGTTTTGGTTTAATTACATATGTGTTTTCTTAGTTTTAATAAACATAGGTTCTTCACCGAAAATCAAGCTCTTTATTTTGCACATGTGGAAAAATAGAAAATTATCATTAAAATATTTTTGAAAATATTTTCGTGCTGGGTATTGATGTCCTTGATCCATTGAAAAAATGAAAAAAATAATTTTGATACATACAGAAAAATTTATGTTGTATACAATCCACCTATGTATGAATTATGATTGGTTTGACTTTGAAACTCTATTAAGGAAAAAATATTCAATAAAAAACTATGAGACCAAATGAAAGTGCTAGATATCATAGTTACAAATCTAAATTCGAAAAAATTAAAATTCTATCCTTCATACAAAATAAGTTATGTTGTATACGGTGAGTGTCACTTTTTAAAAATGTTGTTTTCTGGAAAAAGATAGTTTTTGTGGGAGATGGAAAAATAAGTGCAATCTTATTCCAAAAATTTTGAATTTTTTTTTTTTAGAATCTACAAACAAAATTTGATGAGACTCTAGTCTACATCATCTTCAAATTTCTCATGGTTTAGCTGCTATAGGTGCATGAATGTGAAGATTTATTGAAAAATAATAATTTCAGTGTCTAGTTTGGACAAAAATTGTAAACCACTATTGCGGGATCACCCCACAATTATTACTATAAGCTGGGCTCAACCCTTGTGGGGGCCACATTTTAACCCACTCATTTTGCAATTGATAAATCAAAGATATGATTATACCTATAGTTGCACATGAAGCAAACAAGTTAAAAATAAAATGCCTACCTTAAGTCTGTATAATGTTCTTCTATTTTGGATTTTGTGGACACTTAAGATAGGCATTACATTTGATGCACATAGGAATTATCATATGTATGTATAGGTAGATGTGCATGTTCAGAATGAAACCTTTCATTTCTTAGAACTTATTGTTCTAACTCATTTCCTTATCAAATGTAGGTAACCAGACACCAGACACCTAGGGCCAAGGAGCTATAAGGAGCAAGGCAAGGCAATCAAGAGAAAATTCATTTGTAGTACCAGTCATTCAGGCAATGACTGGTTACCTTCTTTACATGTTCATTTTTTTTTCAGCATTTACTCATTCATGTATATTTTAGTTCCTATTTGTATCAATGAGTAATTCAGTCTCATGGCTTGTTGTGTGAGACACATGTATCTAATCACATTCAATAAAGATTAAATTTCCAAAATGATTGTAAAAACTTTTATGTTTCATTCTCCTGTATGAATGTAATAATTCTTGTTTTCTTGTAATCTTGTAAAAAAATTTCATTTGTATAACTGAATGTAACATAGAAGGTTTAATAAAATGTACCATTCATTTTGAAAAATAGATGGCTCTTCCTGATTGAGCCTATAGGTGAAAATCTGGTAACATGTATGTTAGTAATTATGAGTAACAATAGATTACACTTTTAACAAATTAAGGAGGGAATGGGCTACTTAAGATGATATTCCAGCCAACATAAAGTTTAGTAGAATTCAACTAATTATGATTTATTATAGAGAATTTTAAAATTTTCATGTTTTTGAAATTTTAGTAGACAATATTTCAATTTTAAGTATTGGAATAGTTTGATAGTTTTAAGACATAATATTATAGCTACTTATTTTATATCTTAGTTTTATGCTATATTTTTTAAGTGTTTTGATAATGGACAACAACTAACAAATTAAGGTTCCTCTCTTTTATCATTATGTACTTTTATATGTTTTTTTGATGCAACACAATAACTTGAGTATCTTAAAATTTATTCTAACATGAAAATTATATCATTTCTATTGCCACCCTCATGAATTTCTCTTGTTTTCATTCCTTTTAGAATCTAAATTTTTTCTTGTTTTATTTTATTTTAATATATTTTAAAATAAATATAAAGAATCTATGGATTTATTTCTAGTATGAGGTCATAAATAATAGAATAATAGTTTAATTGTTAGAATAGAAACATAATAAATAATGTTATGAAAAAAGGAACATGGTATTTATTTATATTTATTTTTTTTTAAATAAAAAAATAGACAAGTTCCTTGTGTTGGTGACCTAGATTGTATCATATAATAATACAAATAAACTTGATATGGTCACAAGAAATCTTGGGAAACATTTATCATCATAAAAATAAATTATTTCATATTCTTGAGTCTAATGAGGAACTTTATTATAGTGCATAGAAAAAAACCACCCTTCTACTAATTTTTTTAAGTTTAACCTAAATGATGGGTTAAGAAAATTCTTTTGTGATAGTATAATCTCCTAGCTTAACTCATTTATATGGGTATAATAATGAAATATATATTTATTATAGCTAGTTAGAAATAGGCACTAGACTACCCACTACTAAATCCTTATAGATATGAATGTCTAATAAAAAAAAATATAAGATAGAAAACATCATATTACTTAAAATTGAGACTACCCACTAGCGAATCGTTATAGATATCATGTCTAACAAAAATTATATAAGATAGAAAAAATCATATTATTTAAAATTTTATTGATTCTAACATTCATGAGTTTGACCATCCTATACAAACATCTTTTATTAACTAATTTTCAACATTAAATCAAGTTGATTGTAAGAGCTATACTTAATAAATTTCCTACATAAAATATTATGGACTATGAAAACTAATGTGCATGATGAATTTATAGTTTGGTTCTTAATACAAATAATATTTATATTTGTAATTTTTTAATGTGTTTAGAGGTAATATTTCAACTAATTTTCTAATAAATATCCTAATATAAGTCTCCTTCAAGACCCTAAGTACATAATTAAGTCCAAAGTGAATTTATTTGATAAAATTTGGCATGAATATGTTATGATATTTCTTGTAAATACTTGTAAAAAACATAAATATAACAAACTACTTTGAGGGGGTGACCTCCAATAATCAAATAATAATATATGAATTCAATATTGTATGATATGATGATATGGGAGAGATTTATCTTCCTTATTTATAGGTCAAACTATGTAGGGACATACCACAGCATCATAATTAAGAGGTATTAGTGTGTTAACTAATATTTATGTTAGGATTAAGCATACCACAAGTGTTTATATTGGGATCATAGCATTCCATTCCCCTTTAGAAAAGCATATAATATATACTTAGAAATATTTAGTCCTTAGCATTATATTGGGGTTAAATCCTTAGGAATATATAATATATACTTAAGAATATATATCATATTGGGATCATAGCATTCCATTCCCCTTAAGAAAATAATTTCCCTCGATTCTTAGTAGCTTTAAAATATTTTGTATGAATTGTTCATCATTCCATGTTGCATCTTCAATTGGAAATAAATTCCACTTGATTAGGAATTTTGAGGTGGCTCTATTTTCCAATATGATTTCTGAAATTCCATGAAGTTTGTATGAATACCTTTTCCATAATATTAGTGGAAAATAGATGAGAGAGTCCATAAACATATGCATTCTTAATTAGTTTATCCACAACAAGCGAGATTAACTTAATATTATTTGTCTTTGGCAGCTCCATTGTAATGTGGTCCCTCTGTTTTGCTCCTTGCTTCAGACAGTGTCCTACTTTACTTTGTTTTGTTTTTTGGTTACTCATATACTCTAATATACTCTATGATGTTTATTATTTGATCGCTATTTCTAGAGCAATGTGGACTATATGCTGTGGTGTGATGTTACTCTCTTTGACATTATTATTGGACATGCATTTTATTAGTATAATGATGGTTTGGAATAACATGGTTATTGCACATGACTATTTTATATATATACATTGGAATTTTCAGTTTGGTTATACTGTATTGGTGAAGGGGACGAAATTGCATCACTCGCTTGCGAGCGCCCTACAATTCCACAATTTCCTCTTCATGGTGTGTTTTATTATGATGTTTATATACATGTGTTATTTATGTCTCGTTTATAGGTTTGTAGGTACATGACATTGACTCCACCTAGGTTCATAGGTTTGAGCATGTCGACCCAACAGTTAAGTTGATTGGGAGATAGTAGATAGGATACTTGTGTCAAGTCTACACCCTAGTCTCAGTGTGTCGTCGAGTTTAGTCATTTTTTCTTGTTTAAAGTGTTTACTACTGCTTTGAATTATCATGTTAAATTGCTTTAAAATAGGATTTAGTGAATTTAATTATTTAAAGTTTATTATTAGATTAATCTCATTTTAATGTTAGAGGTTTTGAATTAATAAATAAATAAATTTAATTTAATTAATAAAAGTTTAATCCTTGGATTATATTGTTTATTGATTAATTAAATTAGTTAAATAGTTTAAATTTGATAAGGGAAATGTTTGTAATTATTAAAATATTTTAATTTTGAATATTGGAGGATTTTATGCAAAATGAGTTGTTAGAGATATTATGTAAATTTCAACAAGTGTTAGAAGAAATTAATGAGTTGGTTGGGAAAATTAATTCATGGGGGATGATTTTGGCTTTGAGAGAGGAAGTGGAAAGCTTCTTCATGAGAGAGGCATGGGATATTTTGGTTGTTGGGAATTTGTTGAAAAAAGAAGTCTTCTTGTGATCTGGATAATTTTTGGAAAGAATTTGTTGTAGGAAGTATTTTTGTATTCTTGCATCTTCAGAAAATCTGCTCTCAAAAATTCTTGTTGAGTTCGGGATTGTTGTTGGGAAAACATATTACTCTAGAGGAAGCCATGTTATTTTTCTAGAAAAAAATTGCAAGGAGCTGTGGAGGAGGCACTACTTCAGATCTTCAAATACTTGAGCATTGGACTACATGTTCTTTCTTTTGTTTTGATAAGTTTTTAATTGAAAAGATTTTAGATTACATATTCTCTGTAAAAGATTGCCTTGTGTTTAAAATTTTATTGCCGTAAATACTTTCTCTGTAGAGGCATTTTCTTCTGTAGCTTGAATTTTTTTGTGGAAAAACCTTAGTAAATGGCTATTTGGTATTATAGTGAAATTAGTGAAACCCAGAAGGAAATGTTTAGGGATCTGGAAAGAAAACTCCTCTCTAGAAGGAATTTTTATTTTTTTGTAGGAAGAAGTTTTTCCTGTAAGTTTGTTTTCTTAGGAAAATTTCCCGTGACTTAAATAGTATGAATTTTAGTGCTCTTGTTTAAGATTTATTTTCCAGATAGTTGTAAGAAGGAAAGCTTTGTGTTTGATTGGAAAAATTTACTTGTAAGATATCCTCTGTGAAATTTTGGTTTTTCTGTGATGTCTGTAATTTTTTTTTGTAGAACTCATTCGGGGAAATTATTTCCCCAATTAAAACTATTGTATTGAAATTCCGAATATATAAATTATATATATAAATATTCGTGCATATATATATTTATATATATACATACACACACACATATATATATATAAATTCATATATATATATTGCCATGTTTTTTTTGGCAAAACTTTTGACATTCCCTTCAAATGTCATATGGCGATATCCACATGCGGCTTGGGATAATCAATATTTGAAAAGTTTAAGCAATGTGCAAAATTTTATTTACATGTTTTATGGTTTATGGGAGGGGGATGTGGAGGTATTACCTCCACCGCCGCCCCACAAGGGGGACAACGCTGTGGAGGTAATCCTCCACACCATCCCCCATACTTTATGGGCTACAACCATTGTTTTTGAGGAGGCTCAATTGTATCGTATACAACCGACCCCTCACTTAATTTATATGAAGTTTGCTTTGTTATTAATTCCGTCGCCCCAAACATATGTAATTCAATTTTTGTTTTAATGGATTTCTATTTTTTTTTAAATCTAATTTATTTAGATATATATATTATATACATATAATATATATATGTTTGGTTATTTATAATTTGAATATATATGTTATATATATATTTAACAATTTATTTTCTTTTTATATATTTGATATATATTTAATATATATATAGGGTATATATATAATTATGTATATAAATATATAATTATATTCTATGAATATATATTTTCAATAATTTTATTTTAAATGGGTTTTTGTTTATATTCACAAGTAGAAAAATTAAGAGTTATCTTTTAGTGTAATTATTTTGTTTTTAAAAGTAATCGAGGATATTGACTAACTATTAATTTAAATTTCCCTTCTCTGGATCTGATGAGGCTTTTAGTTTATTTTAATTAATTTTTTTCTATTAGGGAAATTGTTTTTACGGTAAATTCATTATGGAGGGGAAATGGATTTAATATATCCAAAATTAGTTAATTTCTTATATGATTGCCTCTACGTGTTGTATCCTTGGTTTATTTATTTGGGGAAATCAGTTTAGAATTGTTTAATTCTTCTGGTTGTAATAGGGAATTGGGGGTTGTGATTTATTTTTGAGTCAACCTAGTATTTACCCTTGGATTAGTGCATTTTCTATTGTCAGTGTTTACCCAGTTTCCACGAACAGGGAAGTGTTACCCTAATGTCTTAATTGGGGTAGTTGGTATATTTTTGTAGTAGAACTAGTTTTCCTTGGGTAGTGGAATTTTTCCACTAGGCTGTCATAGGGGAGTGGCTTGCAATCTGTGCTAGCACACAAAGTGGTGTCAGGATAACTCATTGTAAGTTTGTAATCTAGTTAAAATGTAATTATTTTTTTAGGGGATTGGGTAGCATTCTATACTTAATTAAAATTAATGTGCCTCGTGCATGGACCCTTCTGCTAGTGTAGACTTGAGATCTGATGAGATGAGAAGGCATGGAATGGTATGATCAATATCTTGTCTTCACGAAAGATATTTGATTCCTCTTTAGACTACATGTGGAGTCGGGAGTCATGAGAGGCTATCGAGAGATCCCAAGTTGGGGGTTGGGGCCTAGGAAGACTTACTAGGATATCCCATAAAACATTGTGATGACACTCCTCCTAGGTCAGATGTTTGTTAATTTTGTGAAATAAAAGATTATGTAACACTAGAAGCAATGTGACCCTTGTGATTGTTTGGTTCATGTATTTGGTTGAGTTAGTATGAGTTATCCTATGTCTAGAGGTAGTAATTTTAGCCATGTATTCTTATTACTATCTCCTAGCATGGGGGGTGGGCCTACGGGTGCCACTTGGTTTGGAAGAACATGCACCCTACACCATTGGGTCCCCCTTTATCTTCAGATTGTGATGGAAATATTTCCAGTTAGAGAGCTCATGGATTCCAGTTTATATTTCATGCTTTGTGATTATTATAGATGGCTCTTGTAATTTATTACCCCTCAGTTGAATTCGACCTGTGGTTGATTGTATTATGTAACACATTTGTATGTACTACCTCATTAGGGGAATGAGTGATGTAATCTTATTTGTTGAGTTAATGTTATATGAAATCTTGATGTATTTATTATCTTTATGATGTTATTTCATGTATGGGATTTATGATCAGTTATTTCCTTAAGTAGTTAATCTTAGTATGGATGCTTATGTTTATGTATGGGTTTAAATGTAATATTAGTCTCATAGAGTTAGAGGTTGTTGGCAATAGGTGGCAAACTTACATGTTTATTATACTCTTAAATAATAAAAAGTATGTTTGTGTAGATAATCGCAACTTCCTCTAGGGTTATGTGGTGGGGCATTACACCCATAATGAAGTCCATTAATATTTTTTTTCAAGTGTTGTAATGCCCTGCCAAGGAACCCCAGAGGACAACACTAACTATGCCAAATCAATGGAACTTGTTTTATGAAAGGAAATAACAATAGATTACATAACATAATAGTCTAAACCTTGGTCATCTAAGGTTCCTCAATTGGGCTACTCACAAAATTAATAATCCAGATAACTAGAACCATTTCATTAACTTTACCTTTAAATTACAATTCCTCTTCCAATACACTGTTAAATCATCAATACATCAGAATTCTACACTTACATTAAACACAACATAATTATACATACAATGCACACCTTTTTCATTAAATATACATCATTTACAAACAAGACATTCCACTTTATTCATTATACAACACTAATCGCATAACATATTCAACACAACATCGTGTACTATATTCATGATTTAGCATATTTTCTTCACATACACACACAGATTCACTTCATCGGAAATCACAACACAAGGCTACACAAAGGTCCATAATGCATCCTAGATAGAAAGAATATTGGTGCATTATGAACAACACTATGGGTCCTATCCTTTCCACCAGTCTTTTGCACCATTAGACAAACACCACCAAGGGATAAGTCTAAGGTTGTAAAGCGAGGATGTCAAAAAGAGAAAACACAATCTCAAGATGATGAGGGTGCAACTCGAGACATAGAAAATCACACAGAAAAACCAACAAATCTTATTATTTTCAAAGTATGAAATTCTTACATGCAAAGGATCTCAAATCCTCGAGTTCTGCAATACATGCAAATTACAGAAAGAAACTACAGAAATTCCCCTATTCGCAGTATGCGACCTTCTTTCCCCAAAAAAAACTCACAAAAATCAGAATCTACCCCATAAATAGCCCAATTCTCCGTTTGGTGCCAAAAACAACATTCTAATTATGCACAAACTTTCGGAAGCCCTAACTCAAGATCTAACCATCAGATCTTCAATGATAATACCTTTTCGGAAAGGTCTTGCGAAAATGAAGTAAAGTGGGGCCTAAAGGCTAACCACTTTTGTTTTTCGCCAATTTTCGGGTTCATCCGGAGCCTTTAAGTCCCTCAAAATTAGCTCTGAAGATTTTGTAGGGCAAAAAGCAGAAACTAAAACTTGAATAACTTTTGAACCGGGAATGATCTTCGCCTGATTCTTTCACCAAAGTGTTTATTATTCTATCCCGAAGCTTCCCTTAAATTTATGTCTCCTCATGCCTTCAAATTCATACCTGCTAAAAATGGTAGTTGAGCAGAAAAAGCATAAAAATAGTTCTGAAAGTTGGGAATTCTTCTTCAACGAAAAGAGTATCCAGAAATGCAAAAACATCTACAAAACTCTAAATGAAAGTAAATATATTTTTGGGTGATGTAGGATTGCCCTTACACCACTGGATGCTCCTGCATCAGACACCTAGGGTAATTTGAAAAGTGACCCTGTCACTTCTTAGATGGTTGAGGAAAACCCAAACGGGCAACCTCTACCTTAGACAACCAGGATGAATCTTCCACAAGCCTTCCTCTCCACTTTACCAAATATTCTTCATACTGCCTATTTCTGGTACTCCTTCCCACACGGCTATCCAAGATTTCTTCGATCTCCTCCTTTTCTGAAGTAGGTGCTAGGATACCACACTGTTCCTTCGCTGGTACTTCCTCTGTGCCACCCTCATGGTATTCTGTCAAATCTACAATGTTGAACATAGGGGAAATATGGAATCCATCTGGTAACTCTACCTCATATGCGTTCCCTGAATCATGCCTCTTCAAAATTTTATAGGGACCGAACTTCTTCATCTTCAATTTGTTATAGGTTCCTACTGGAAACCTTTCTTTCCTCAAGTGGACCATCACTTCATCACCAATCTGAAACTCCTTATACCTCCTCTTCTAATCTACCTTAGCCTTATACTGCATATTCATCTTGTTAATGCTTTCTTTTACCTTCTCATGCATATTCTCGATGTGTTCTGCAAAGTCTTCAGCTTCAACACTTGTCTTCTTCTCTTGGTCCAGCTTCCTCAATTCTGGAGTAGTCCTAGGACTACTTCCATACACAATCTGGAATGGTGATCTACCAGTGCTTCTATTGACATAATTGTTGTAAGAAAATTTTGCCTGGGATAAGATCAAATCCCATCCCTTGGGCTTATCTCCTACCAAGCATCTCAGTAGGTTACCCAAACTTATGTTCGCAACCTCAGTCTGCCCATTAGTTTGTGGATGGTGTGCTGAACTAAACTTCAACTCTATTTTCAAATTCTTCCACAAGGTCCTCCAAAAGTATCCAACAAATTTGGTGTCATGATCTGAGACTATACTCTTTGGCAAACCATGTATCCTCACCACCTCTCTGAAGAACAAGTCAGCAATGTGGACTACATCATGGGTCTTCTGGCATGGGATGAAATGTGCCATCTTTGAAAACCTGTCAACTACCACAAATATTGAATCATTCCCTCTTTGTGTCCTTGGCATACCAAGAACAAATTCCATACTTATATCCCCCCATGGCCTCTGTGGTACAGGTAAGGGTTGATACAACTCTGTATTCTGACTCACTCTTTTAGCCATTTGACATACCCTGCAACTCTGCACAAACTTCTTCACATCTTGTGATAACTGAGGCCAATAATAATGCTCACTGATAATGGAAATGGTCTTATCCCGACCAAAATGTCCTGCCATTCCTCCACTATGCTTCTCCTTTATTAGGTTCTCTCTCATGGAACTCCTCAAAATACACAATTGACTTCCCTTAAACAACATGCCTTCTTGAATTATGAAATCTAGCCACTTTGTCCTGTCAACTGTAACATGTTCCTTGCAAGCTTTCCAAGCCCCTGCAAAATCAGGATCATTCAGATTCAATGTCTTGAGTTCACTGAACCCAACCACCCCAATCTGTATTTCTATCAACAATGTATGCTTCCTACTTAGGGCATCTGCAACCCTATTTGACTTCCCGCTCCTATGCTTTAAAACAAAGGTATAACTTTGCAAAAATTCTACCCATTTCATATGCCTCTGATTTAATTTTCCCTGACTACTCAGGTACTGCAATGCTTGATGATTAGTATACATAAAAAATTCCTTCGGCAACAAATAATGCCTCCATTTCTTCAATGCTTGAACTATTGCATAAAATTCCTGATCATATACAGATTACTTTCTCTTTGCATCATTTAACTTTTCACTAAAATAGGCAATGAGCTTACCTTCTTGGCTTAACACTACTCCAATAGCACAACCACTAGCATCACAATCCACCTGAAACACCTTATTGAAATCCGGGAGAGCCAAAACAGGTTGTTCTATCACCTTCTGCTTCAATAGATCAAAACTCTTTGCTACTTCAGTGCTCCACTTGAACTCTTTTCTATCCCCTCTCATTGTTTCAGTTAGGGGTGCACAAATACTACTGAAGTTTCTAATAAACTTTCTATAAAAACTTGCCAAACCATGGAAAGATCTCACCTCAGTAGCAGTTCTTGGGGTAGGCCATTCTAGAATAGCCTTCACCTTCTCTGGGTCCATCTTGAGACCTTTTGTCGAGACAACAAACCCCAAGTACACTAACTCCTTCTTCAAAAAGCTACACTTCTTTAGATTAATCAACAACTTTTCTTCTCTTAACTTATCAAAGACTCTACCAATATGCATTATATGCTCATCCAGTGACTTATTGAATATCAAAATATCATCTAAATACACAATAACAAAACTTCCTAGGAACTCTTTCAGTACCTCGTTCATGAGCCGCATGAATGTGCTCAGTGCATTGGTTAGCCCAAAAGGCATGACTAACCACTCGTACAGTCCCTCTTTGGTCTTGAAGGCGGTCTTCCATTCATCTCCCTCTCGAATACGGATCTGGTGATATCCACTCTTCATATCAATCTTTGTGAAGTACTGAGCTCCACTCAAATAGTCCATCAGGTCATCCATCCTTGGCAAGGGAAATCTATACTTGATCGTTATCTTGTTTATGGCCCAAGAGTCTATACACATCCTCCAATCTCCATCCTTCTTTGGTGCTAGTACTGCAGGTACTGCACATGGACTCAGACTCTCTCAAATCAAACCCTTTCTCAACAACTCCTCAACTTGTCTATTCAACTCCTCATTTTCTGCAGGAGTCATTCTATGAGCTGCCTTATTTGGAAAACTAGCTCCTGGGATCAAGTCAATCTGATGACTAATCTTCCTCATTGGTGGTAAACCCTCAGGTACATTATCAGAAACAATAACCCGAAACTCATTCAATAACCCAAAAAATTCTACTGGAGCCTTCTCACTACCCTCCTTATCCATTTTAGGAATCAATGCATAACACACACACTCATGTTTCATTCCTTCTAAAAATTTCCTTCCATCAACATAACAAATTCTAGCACTACTGAATACATTTTCTTCGGCCTTCTTCAGGGGTTTCAACTCATGGCGAACTCCATCCTTCATCAAGGAATAAGTTTTTGCATGGCCATCATGTACAGCTCGCCAGTCAAACTGCCATGGCCTCCCCAACAACATGTGACATGCATCCACGAGGATGATATCACAAAGTACCTCATCATGATAGCTTTCGATCTTGAACTTCACCAGGCACTTCTCGTTGAATAGAACTTTGTGGTCTTTCTACAACTAGGCAATCTGATATGGATGTGGATGCCTTTCCCTCTTCAGCTTCAACTTTATAACCATCTCTTCTGACACTAGATTATCGATGCTTCCACCATCAATAATGACATCACAAAATTTTTCTTCACACTTGCACCTTGTGCAAAACAAATTCTTCCTCTGTTCTGGCTCCTTCTCTTTAGTCACTAGGGCTCTTCTAACCACTAGGGCTTCTCTCCTTTCAGCATCATCTGAATGCTCAAATTGAGCCTCCTCATCTACATGTTCAACCCTTGCACGACCTTCTGGCCTTCTATTTGTCCTTCCTTGGTGTTGTGGACATTCATAGGCTCGATGCCCTTCTTCACCACACGGAAACAAGTTCCTTTGAAACCACCTCTTCTGGGTCCTTGCCCAAATATTCCTCTTCCTCTACCTCTTTGATCACCACCATTCTGATCACATGGGCAGTAGAAGTTATCATTCCTCTGGCTTCAATTGGTACCCACATCTTCATTTTTCTTCTCATCCTCATTTCGGCTTCCAAAATATCTTTCGCTACCCCTTCCGCTTTGACCTCCTCGTCCTTTTTGCTTGTTGTCAAATCTCTTGTTCAACTTCTCTTCAACTCTCAGAGAAAATTGGTACGTTTCCTCAATGGTGGCCATTCTGACTAGGCTTAGCTCCTCTTGAATGCTCGATCGTAACCCATTAAGATAATGGACTACATTCTCCTTGTTGGCCTCGGCATGTCTCGTTCTAATGATCATCTTGTGAAAATCTTTTGTTTATTCTTTCATAGATCTACTTCCTTGCTTCAACCCTTGCAATTTCTTCAATAGATCTAACTGATAGTCCATTGGCATGAACTGCTTCTTTAGTTTCTCCACCATGCGATCCCATCTAGTCATCTTTCCCTTTTCTCTCTTATTTCTTTGTAGTTGGACCTCTTTCCAACAGATACTGGCATGGCCCTTCAGCTTCATTTTTTCAAACTTAACCCGATCTGGGTCCTCTACTTCTTCATACTCGAAATACTCTTCCAACTCATTGATCCAATCAATCAACTCTTCCGGGTCCAGACTACCAAAAAAACTAGGAACTTCTACTCTAGGTCTTTTTCCAATCTTTGAAATGGCCCTTATTAGTCGCATTTGATCTTCATCAATAGCTTCTTCTTCCTCTTCTACATCTGAATCTTCTACCTCTTCTTCACTCTCACTTTCTTCTCCCCTTCTCGGGTTTACCCCTCTTCTTAACTTTCTTTTTAAAGCATTAATTTGTCTCTGGAGGGCTCTAAAACCCTCAGTCGCTAATGGATCTCTTCCACCAGTATTTTTGGCACCTCCGGCACCACCTCGCCTACCGCGCGCCACTCTTGGAGGCATCTTGAATATCTTGAACCCACAACCACAATCCTAGTACGAACTGCCTCACAATCGGCGATCTGTCCACATGCTCAAGAAAACCCGCTCTGATACCACTTGACGAGGGTGCAACCCGAGACACAGAAAAACCAACAAATCTTATTATTTTCAAAGTATGAAATTCTTACATGCAGAGGATCTCAAATCCTCGAGTTCTACAATACATGCAAATTATAGAAATAAACTACATAAATTCCCCTATTCGTAGCATGTGACCTTCTTTCCCCAAAAAAAACTCACAAAAATCAGAAACTACCCCATAAATAGCCCAATTCTCCATTTGGAGCCAAAAACAACATTCTAATTATGCACAAACTTCCGAAAGCCCTAACTCAAGATCTAACTATCGGATCTTCAACGATAATACCTTTTCGGAAAGGTCTTGCAAAAATGAAGTGAAGTGGGGCTTAAAGGCTAACCACTCTCATTTTCCGCCAATTTTTGGGCCCATCCGGAGCCTTTAAGTCCCTCAAAATTAGCTCCAAAGATTTTGTAGGGCAAAAAGCAGAAACTAAAACTTGAATAACTTTTGAACTAGGAATGATCTTCACCTGATTCTTTCACCAAAGTTTTTATTATTCTATCCCGAAGCTTCCCTTAAATTTATGTCTCCTCACGCCTTCAAATTCATACCTGAAAGTTGGGAATTCTTCTTCGACGAAAAGGGTATCCAAAAATGCAAAAACATCTACAAAAATCTAAATGAAAGTAAATATATTTTTGGGTGATGTAGGATTTCCCTTACACCACTGGATGCTCCTGCATCACAAGAGTACAAGAAACTAGGACAACATAATGGGATCATATGAAACCAAAGTGCCCAATGTTAGAAACTTGGGCTCTCATACCAGGTGCAACGCCCCGCCAAGGAATCCCAAAGGACAATACTAACTATGCCACATTGGATCTTTTTTTTAAAGGAAATAAAAATAGATTGCATAAAATAATAGTTTAAACCTCGGTCCTCTAAGGTTCCTCAACTGCGCTACTCATAAAACTATTAATCCAAATAACTAGAACTATTTCATTGACTTTACCCTTAAATTAATATTCCTCTTCCTCTAGAAAACACTTTGGATTTTCGGGGGATGAGGAAGAATGACAGTTGATGAGAATTCTAACTAACCCAACCAACTATCAAACCAATTATAGTTACCTTCTAAATTATGAAATTGTCTTATCATCACGACACAAACATAGTAACCAATTTCAAACTAATTAAAAGCATAATTTTACTTGATTCACTCAAGTAGGTAAAACTACTTACCCACATTACTTACACATCTTATAATTAATTAAATAACCATACTATATAATATTCTATTTATTTTATTTTATTTTAATATTACATTACAAATTTATTTTAATATAAACTATGATAATTTATAAATATATTTATATTTATTTATCAAGGTAAATTTTTACTTAATAATTTATTTTAATGAATAAGCTAATCAAACACATTTAATCTGACAATTCAAATCAGATAAACCAAATGCAAAATAGTTACCTAACCACCAACCAAGGTGAAAAGAAAAACTTTAAATGATGCCAACTGACCACAGACAAACTGAAAAAACTGACAGGGTAACAAACCGGATACTCATCCTCTTTGAGGATGATGGCTAGGGTAGGGGACCAAGTGCTATCTCTGACCAACTTATCCATTGGGTTTCAAGGAATGCTTAAACCTACCAATTCAGGTGGAGTCGATGCCTATTAACTACAACCTATAGCACACAACATGGTTGTGCATACATATACATATAATCAGGCACACCGTGAAAAGGGAATCACAACATCATAGGGTAATCACAAGTGGGTGATGTGAAACCATCCCTTTCACCCAAAAACATCAGTCAAAACAACACCTTGTAATAAAATCAATTCATAAAAAATCAACTACATAGACATCAAATTAAGATCAGTGACATAATGTTGAATAATCCTCATAATATACAACACCAACTGCTTAACAACATTAGCACATACCTTTAAATATCCTTATTATTTTACCTTCACCTTCAAGTTCCAAAGCTGACTAATTGCGCATCCACAATGAGAATGGAGGGGAACTACAAGTTTTATATTGGAATACCTAATATTTTTAAGAGACATGTAGTCTTTATTATTTCCTTTCTATTTCTTTGACATATCAAACATTCTACCACAAATTTTAGGATATTCACTTTACTATCTTCCCAAAATAAATTTGTCTTTATAAGATGATAGGTATTCAACCTCAACAAATATTTTATAGTATCTTATTAGACCCAAAATCCCTCTTTTCTTAGGGTCCATCTTAATACCTGTAAGTGACACAAAATGTCATGAGTATTGTTCTTGTTTCACCCTAAAGACACATTTGGATTGTTCTACATTGATTTTATTTTCTTCCAATTCATTAGAAATAGGAATATGAAACTTATCTTCATGAGTGATTTTTTTTAGCTTCTTGTAAAGTGAGAATAATCTCCATGGATAATATTTTTTGTTAAGAATAAGAATAGGGGATAAATAGGATTTTTTTTTGGAATGAACAATGCTTTGTGGTTGTAGCATCGAAAAAAGTAACCCTTTTTCACGCTTAGTCTAGGAATTAATAATTAATGATAAAATTTACTTAATGTTGAAATGCACAAGACAAATAAGAGGGGGGTGAATCAGTTGTATCAAATCTCTTTACTTATGAACTTAATCCTTTCACCTTAACTTCAATCTATTAGTAAGCATAAACATGAAATGCAAATAACAGAAAGAGAACACCAGATAAACTAGATTTACATGGAAAACCTAATAAGGGAAAAACCATGGTGAGGATTAAATCACAATATAGTAGTAATGCAATACCAGATACAAAGGATCACTACCAGAGAGATCACTGCCCAAATACATAGGCTCACTACCCAGATTAAGGGCTCACTAACTTGAGAAGGACTCACTGTAAAAAAAGTAGGCTCATTTCCTATAGAGAAACAAAAGAATATATAAATTGAGATCCTCCACTAGGGTTCTACACATTCATGACCTAATCAGAAGATTGTAGATACCATTAGCTCACTGATTTTAGGAATCTAACACCTTAAAGTACTGTTGGCTCAATTCGCTCTTTCACTTTCTTCTTTTTGCACTTGTTTGCATAATTCACTCACTTGTTTGATTCATGGATGGATGGATATGGAATTCGCTACAACTTAACTTTATTTTATACCATCTTCAACCTCAAGAACATTCTCCAAGGTTGGCTATTCAATTTCATTTAGAAATTCAAACTAAGTCGGCTAAACATTTTCATGGTGGATAAGAATGTGAGAGGACCAATTACATATTTAATCTATGACCCAAATAACATCTTGAATCTTGAACACACTTTCTCAAATCAATGCAAAATCCAAATGTAACATTTAGACACGAGGTTGACCAAACCTGATGAAAACACCAATGATCTTTGAAGTACACGCATCTCAAGTAAGATAATCACACGTGGATAACTCAACATGCTTCATTAGTCATTTCACCACCTCTAAGAACATCTCAGATACATCCGCAACAATTACAACCAACTTCATTTTTAGAGAACTATTCACCAATCCAACTGAACCAACCAGTAAAAAATCAAAGCTCTAGAGAAGGTCTTTTGGAGTGCCAAACCAATAGAATTTTTTTAAGAACATAGAAACCATCAGAAATAGTCATCTCCCAGATCCACAAGATCTGAAACCAAATATCAGAAGACTGCGGAGCCAAAAAAATTCTCCCAGTCCATAAATAAATGGTTTTATCAAAAAAGTTCACTCAGTGGTGAACATATCTTCTATTCACCATCAACTCAGAACCTAAAACTCAGTATATATGATTCATTAAATCTTATGAAAACACCTACAAATTTTCATAGGCATATGATCAACATAGAGAAAATGAGAACCACAATACCAGAGAGCAATCATAACACACTTTTAATTTTTCTTTCATTATTTCTCAATTTTTCTCAAAAGAAATTGGAAAATACACAAATCGGTGTTGACATCAATGACACCACAAAACACATCCACACTTGCAACAATCTCCCCCTTTTTCATTTATGGCAACACATGATGTGAAAAATCGTTAAAGACAACATACATGATTTTCAGAAGCGATAACTTGCCAAGCATAAAATTTTCACATGATTCTCTCTCCCCCTTCGACATTAATGGAAAAGGAAATTATCTCCATATAAAGCTTCGTTCACTCCCCCTAAGGAGTACACCCACATCACATACTGCAACAATGCACTTCACTACTCCCCTTGAGGAGTAGACCACACTCATCAGTCCAGAATAAAGCGTTTGTGAATCCACTAGATTGATGCACCTTCATGTGCACTTAGTTCAAAGAAGGAGTGGCAGTAACCCCTAACTTCCCTCTAATATACTCAAAAGTATCCTTCGGAAGGGCCTTAGTGAATATGTCTACAACTTGTTCTTTGGTAGGTACATATTCAAGTCTAACTTCATTCGTCAATACCTTCTCCCTCAAAAAGTGATACTTGATAGGTATATGATTTGTTTTGGAATGCATCACTAGATTATTTGCAATGTTTTATAGAACTTGTATTTTCACAAAATATAGAGATACGTTCATCACTTACCATACCTATGTCTATCAATTTTTTCTTCATCCAAAGTACTTGTGTACAATAGGATGTTGTTGCAATATATTTTGCTTTTGCAACGGATAAAGAAACAAAATATTGTTTCTTGCTCAACCATGAAACTAATCTTCCTCCAAGGAAGAATGCACCACCACTTGTACTACTTTGGTCATCTGCACAACCAACCTAGTCTACATCATTGTAGGCATTCAATTTGAAATCATTTTCCTTCAGATACCATAGTCCATAGTTTGGAGTTCCTTTAAGATATCTAAATATCCTCTTTACAACTATAACATGTGCTTCATTCAAATCTGCCTGAAATATTGCAACTAAACATGCTGCATGCATGATATCAGGTCTAGTAGCAATAAGATACAATAGTCCACCAATCATGGATATGTACATGCTCTAATCAACTTTAGTAGATGCATCATCCTTACTCAAAAATGCAGATTTGACATCCATCTGATATACTTTGAAGTCTTCATGAGCTACAAATGCCAAGAACATCCGAATGGCTTCCATTCTAGATACAGGTGCAAAATTTTCTTCAAAATCTATTTCTTCAACCTATGAATATCCTTTACATACAAGTCTTTCTTTATTCCTTACCACTTCACCATCTTCATTCAGCTTGTTTCTGAATACCCATTTTGAACCAATTACATTCTTGTTTGCAAATCTAGGGACTAGTTCCTATGTCTCATTCTTCTCTATCTTTTGTAGTTACTCTTTCATTTCTCTAACCCAAATTTCATCATCACATGCTTCATTTACATTCTTAGGTTCTATCTTAGAAATTAAACACAAGTTTATCTAAACCACTTTTCTTCTTGTCTTCACTCCTTTACTTTTGTCCCCAGTCATATGATTTGAAAATCCACTGTCAATCACCCAAAAGTCTCCATCATGTCTGGCATGAAAAGATGTTACAAGAGTACCTTCTGATTCATCCTTCTTACACTTTGTACCAACTTCTTTTTCACATCTTCCATGGTTAGTATGTACAACTTTCTTTTCCAAGGCTAGAAAAAAACATTCATCTTTATCTTCCTCAAGGTCAGATTCATCATTAGAAATTCTTGCTTCTTCCTTAACATAATACAACTTCTTGAGCTTCCTATCCTTTTTATCCTTGTAATTATTGTTATCATCCTTATTCTTCTTTTGAGTAGCTCTATTAGGACATCTTGATGCATAGTGACCAATATTTCCACAACTAAAATACTTAAAGGCCCACTTACCCTTGTATTTACTAGTACCTTTCTTCAATCTCCTTGTGAAATTTTCTTCTAAGTCTTCTGAATCTTCATCATCCAAGTCATCTTCTATATTCATTTCTTTAAAGGTTGTTTCAGTCTTCTCCCTATCTCTTGCAAATTTTCTCATCTCAAATGCAGTCAAGACACCAAATAGATGCTCCTTAGTAAATGTCTTTAGATCATACTATTCTTCAAGTGTAGATACTTTGTCATTGTAATTGTTCGATAAGGTCATCAAGATATTTTCAATTATATATTCATCTGATCTGGTACCACCTTGATTCTTGAATTTTGTTGCTATAAGTTCAACTCTCTTATAATAGCTTTCAATGTCTTCTCCATTTTCCATTCTCAAATTCTCAATTTTTTTCTTAGCAGTTAGTTTCCTTGAAAAAATTACTCTATCATTCCCTTCATAAATGTCTTTCAACTTTGTCCATACTTCATGAGAAGTAGGTAGAGAAATAAATTTTGTTCTTTTAATTCTAGATAAAGCACTGGAGATAGAAAAACTTGCTCTTTCAATTTTTTCTTAAGCTACAATTTCATCAGCAGTGGAAGGACCAGTTGTTGGTATCACATACTTTGCCTCCACAACTTTCTAGGTGTTGAAATTAAGTGAAATCAGATAGCTTCTCATTTTCTCTTTCCAGTCACTTTAATCAACTCCATCAAACATAGGAAGCTACAACTTGTGCACCATCTAATCTACGTCAAGTGGTTAAGATTTTTCATCGAGGAACTAGAGCTCTGATACCAATTGTTGAAATACACAAGACAACTGAGAGAGGCAGGGTGAATCAGTTTTATCAAATCTCTTTCCATATGAAATTAATCCTTTCACCTTAACTTAAATTTTTTATTAAGTATAAACATGAAATGAAATAATAGAGAGAGAACACCAGAGACACCAGATTTACGTGGAAAACCCAATGAGGGGAAACCACAGTGAGAATTAACTCACAATATAGTTGTAATGCAATACTGGATACAAAGGCTCACTATCAGAGGGATCACTGCCCAGATACAAAGGCTCACTACCCAGATTAAGGGCTCACTTCCTTGAGAAGGACTCACTGTCCAGAAAGGAGGCTCATTTCCTACCAAAAACCAAAAGAATATATAAATGAAGATCCACCACTAGGGTTCCACACATTCGTAACCTAATTAGAAGATTGTAGATACCATCAACTCACTAATTTCAAGAATATAAGACCTTAAAGTATTGTTGCCTCAATTCGCTCTTCCAATTTTTCACACTTGTTCTCACATTTCACTCACTTTTTCGATTCATGGATGGATGGATATGAAATTTTCTACAACTTAACTTTCTTTTATACCATCTTCAATCTTAGGAACATTCTCCAAGGTCAGCTATACAATTTCATTTACAAATTGAAACTAGGTCAACTACTCAACATTCTCGTGGTGGATAAGAATGTGAGAGGACCAATTACATATTTAATCTAGGACCAAAATAACATCTTTAATTCTCACACATGCTTTCTCAAATCGATGTAAAAGCCAAATGTAAAGTGTAGATACCCGGTCGACCAAACCTAATGAAAACACCAATGATATTTGAAGTATGCACATATCCAACAAGATAATCACACATGGATCACTCAACATGCTTCACCAATCATTTCACCACCTTTAAGAACATCTCAGATAGATCTACAACAATTACAACCAACTTAATTTTTAGAGAACTCTTCACTAGTCCAACCGGGCCAACCAATAAAACATAGGAGCTTTGGAGTAGGGTTTCCAAAGAGCCAAACCACAAGAAATTTTGTTAGAACATAGAAACCATCAGAAATAGTCATCTGCCAAATCTGCAAAATCTCAAACCAAATATTAGAAGACTGTTGAGCCAAGACATTTCTCCCAGTCCACAAATAAATGGTTATGTCAAACCAGTTCACATAGTGGTGAACATATCTTCTATTCTCCATCAACTAAGAAGCTAAAACTTAGTATATATGATTCATTAAATATTATGAACACACCTAAAAATCCACATAGGCATATGGTCAACATATAAGAAATGTGGACCACAATATCGAAGCACACTCAGAACACTCTTTTAATTTTGTTTTCATTATTTCTCAAATTTTCTCAAAAGCAGTTGGAAAATACACAAATTTGTGTTGAAATAAATGACAAAATTAATGACAACACAACCAAACACATCCATACTTGCAACACTTAATTGTGCCTTATTTAGGGTGTTGTAAAGTGTTTTTTTAATCTTTCACACTAATTTAGGGCTTCATTAATTAATTGAGGTTAATTAGAGTTTAATTGGCCCCTTTAATACAAATCCAATCCTTATTAATTGCATTTCTTGAAGGATCTATATCGACACCCATTAATGATATTGTATAACATTTAAATTGGCAAAGTTAGAGTCCTATAAAACTATGCTAGGACCCATTTTCCACTTTGGGTGAATGGGTCCTGCTAACCTAGGACATCCCTTTTTCTTGGCATATTTGAGGTGGGTTTTTAATGTTATTTCACCTCCTTGAAGCTTGGTCCTAGAAAATTATGCTAGGACCCATACGCGCAATTGGGCCTGAATGGGTCCTCCTTATTTAAGATACCCCTTTTTTAATTTATTTGTGGTAGTATTTTAATGATTTTGAATCATAGATCTAATGTCAGCTTGGATTATTTGAATTTCAGGGTTAATCCTTAGATTTAGTATAGATATAAGGTTAATTCACATAGTTTCATCTAAGAAATCTAACAAATTTTATGTGACATCATGAGATCAAGAGAAAGATCATTATAGAGCATTTCAAAGGTATTCAAAGGTAGATTATTAAAGTTTTGTTGCAGCAATTCAAGATCATATCGTCATGTCAAAGGCATAATGCATCAAGCATGTTGTTGAGCTAGTGTGTTGATGTAGTATCAAAGACCTATTTGCAAGCATTATTTCATATCTAATTCAAGATCAATATCTACATTCTACATGGCCACTTCATGTTATATTTTTTATTTACATTCCAAGACATCATCCACTATATCATCATTTCATATTTCATGTGTCATGCTTCTATTTCATTATTTCATCATAAGGTTTAATTACCTAAACGGGGTATGACCCAAGGAAAACCCTTATTCTCTAACAATCAACAAGTTTTTATCCTTTCTTGATGTTTGAGGTTGTAGGTTTCTAGGTTGAAGATCAAGTGGAGAACAATATTGAAGCAAAATTGTCAAAATTGTCAAGTTTTAAAGTTGTCATCTACAATGCAAGAACATGAAAATAAAGCTACAAAATATTTTTTACTTTCAGGAGCTGGTCGTCTGGGAGCTGAGGGTGTAAACCTTTAATAAAAAAAACTAGAAGTCATTTTTTAGAAACCCTCATAGGGACCCATTCGCCACTTTGGGCTAAATGATACTCATTGACCTAAAAATAATAATTTTTCAACAAGATACACATTGTTTCAACCTCTCAAAAATCCCCTTATTGTTTGTATAATAGTTAGGATTAATTTCCTATTATTATTTAGACATTTTAGCCCTCATTATTGAGTAAAACATCCCTAGAAAAAACATATTGGTATATCATCTTGTTAATTCATTTTGGTAAAACCCTTTATTTTTCTATGTTTCAATGGTTTTAATTTGATGTCATGATTATGGTTTCCAATTAGAGGTGCAACCTTAAATTCTTGAAATATGTGTTGATAGTGTTGAATAATCTCTTGAATTTTTGGTTTATCTTGAGTTATCATATCTTGTGCTTCTATAATATTTAATTGTGCCTCTATATTATAAGAACATTTTTTTAGTACTTTCTCCATTCTATGGGCGCTAATGATTCCACTTGATGGTGACTTTATTCCTATAAGTTCATACCGTTTCCCATGTATGCTAAAATCCATGGATAAGTCTTGAAAATTAAAAGATAATGTTCCTAATTGCTTAAGCCATTTCACACCCAAAACAACATCCACTCCCCTAATAGGGATAGAAAATTATTTTGAATCTAGTTGATAATTTCCCCTTGAGAGTTTATATGATGGTATTTACCACCACAAGGTAGTTGTTTCCCATCAACTATCATGACTTGAAAATTAGAGATTGGATAAACAAAATAATTGAGCTCATTAGCTAATATTTTATCAATAAAGTTATGTTTACTACCAACATCAACTAGCACTCACGTTTTTCTTTTTTATATTATCGATTAATTTGAGTTTTTGTGATGCATTTTTCCCGTTCAATGCATGTATGGAGATAGCAGTGTTTTATTTTTTCTTATAATCTTCATCCTTAAGCTTTATGTTTTATTATTTTTAGGTAATTATTTCTTTTTTTCAACCTTAATATTTTCTATAATGCCCAAAACTATAGACCAAAAACACAACTAAGGACAAGACACAATTTTCAAATTTTGACCACAAGCACTTGCATAATTTACAAAAGGTTACTTCTTATACATGCATTTCATGAAAGAATGAAAAAATTCGACCAATCAATTATAAGAACTAGATCAGGTAAACAATCATTGTCGGGTTCAAGTGGAGACATGGAATCCACATCACCGAGATAGACCTAATTAGCTCTACTAACTAATTAATCATCTGAATTATAATTCAAGTCACATGTTATGTAATAAAATATATCAATAGTAAGCTCAAAGTAATAAAAAGAGAGAAAAACCTAGGGGCTAGACCTAATTCCTTGGGGGCTCATCACTAATGGCCTTGTCTACATAATACACAAAGGCTCCATAGTTTGACAACTTGAGTTCACTCCAAATCATATTTTATTGAACAACAATCAAATTTCACCAAGGTTTAACTCACAACTAACTCACAAAAATATCGTAATGCATAAAATGGTCAACAATAGTTAATCTATAAGGGCTCCCTTTTACTATAAGGAGGAATGGTTATGATGCTACACAAGGACCACATGACAAAATAAGATAACCAAGTATGATCTAGGATGAAGATGACCATATCATATCTTAAATGGATAATTCTAGTTGTAGTTGTGGTATAAATCCAAACAATACAAGGGTCACAATATAACCTTAATACGATTATGAGGTGATGGGTTAATAAGAAAATTCACATATTGAATCTTTCTAGACAATTCAACCATCATGCACTTAGTTGGCTAAAACAAGGGGTATAACCCTTAGGTTTGAAATATGAATCTACCTCAAACACAATCATAACTCAATAACACCAATATACACTAAACTCAATTCTCGACTCAAATTCATCCCATGCCTCTAATCCATTAGTTATAAACTATATGAGTGGGTACACAACCCTTTCTAAGGCCCATCTTCCCAGACAATTTCATAGTGGGCTGCCACCCACTTAGGTGAAGCCATGGATCAAAAAACTCGTTAAGAATATGCTAACAACATATGGGGTAGAGAATTGATCCTTGATAAATGAAAAAACTCGATAATGCAATAATACAATTTGAAAAAAATAAAACTTAATTCTCAACATAATGAAAATGGAAACATTTAATGAGGATTGTATCATATAAGTTATTTTGGTACACTTGAAATAAAGTTACTTTTCACATAGATTACTCATCCACAAGAGAATAAGTGTCAAGTTTTGTATTCTCATAATACATTGTTTTTGTATAGGTATAACTTTAAACAAGTTCACATACATAATATAAAATGTGTGTATATATATTCTTTCTACTTCTAAATTCTTTCAACATAGATAATTAAAAAACTAAAATCCTTGATCACATATTACATAGTACATGCGACATGTGCATATCTTATACTCATAAATCAATTTGGGTTTCCTTACTAATATGAAAATAAAGATGAGAAATGTCATTTTGATAGACAATCATCTTTGGAAAAGAACATCTCCATTATGTTGATAGGAAATAATTTTCCAGCCTATTAAACCTAATTTATTTCAACATTGCATAATGAAAGAGAACAAAACTAATAGTTTAAAATCTTCAATAGGTCAAACTACAGATTGAAATAACTTGGACATCATATATAGTGTTATATGCACACATATTACAATATCCTTTACTATCTTCCTTAGATAAAATAAGATGATATTTCAATAGAAAAATTTATCTAAATAACTATCAAGAAATGCCATGAGTGTGGTACTCGAATTCTACTGAACAGAGCATTCCAACACCCGTTATTATTACCAATTATGTATCAGAAACTTATATATAAATAATTGTTACTGGTTTTTGAAGACCAAACAGGATGTAGAAACCCAAGCTCTATTCATTTAGAGATAACACTAAAATTGATATACAATGGATTATGAACAAGGGTTTAGCTAGAGACCAATGGAATGGCCAAGGGAAGCCAAAATTCTAATCTCATTCTAAAAAATAAAGATTGCACCAACAAGATTCACAATTTTTTGACCTTCCCCAAAATTTTCTTATCTCAAACTTAACCCGAAAATTCTAATGGTAACTACTACTCAATAGTAAAATTTGTTGGCCAAGCCAAAAAAAATAGCAACAACAAGAGTTACCCATTTTAATTCAATATTCCCAATAAATAATATGTATAGTTTACTTATAGTGAGATCATCCACCTGCAGCCCCGAAAAACTCATAGATATGATCTAGGTATAAAAACAACTCCCATATATTTCCCTCACTATAATCAATACATGTAAGACACAACTAACACTCCCAATACACATGATATGGTCCAACATGCAAATTCATCTACACACATAAATACCATGTGGGATTGCTTAAAATCAGCTAAAGATAGACCCCCATACCTGCATAAATATCCTTCATGGCCTAATATGGGGTCATGAGCCCTTTCTTTCACTCCACAATCCTTTGTCCTCCATGAAACTCAAATAAGGGACTTAAATAATATAAAAAAACTGAAATACCAGTGTGATTTCGTGCATTCTAATCTCACCACTTGGAGAAAGTGACATTTCTAGCCACCACTTTCTCTATTTCCCTCAGCTTCATTCTCTCTCCTTTCCTATCCCAGATCTCCCAAATTAATTGGTGACTAGCCCCATGCTTCTTTCTTCCACCCCAAAACTTCTCAAAATAAATCCCATTTTTTTGCTCCTTCCCGATTCTTCCCATTGTCCCTTTTCTTTCCTCCCAAGCCACTCATGATTCGAGCTCATGAAAAACTCAAGAAATTTTTTCCATTTCACTGCACTTCTTCAAAACTCCCCTAGCTCCTTCAAAAAGCAACCTCGCTTGAGCTAAACACCTCTGCCCTCATTTATTTCCTTGGCTATTATCAAGAATTTTTTCAACTAGGGTTTGTATTACATTTAATCCAATTTCTCTATTTTCTCGATCTCTCCCATATTTCATCACTGGCCTTTGCATTAATGGTGGCTTCCATTTCCTCCAATCCTTTGTAAGAATGTAGAAGGAGTTGACATATCATTTTTCATGCCATAATTCTATTTTCCTAGCCACTGACATATTCCAATGTTTGAATGCAGGTGATCGATCTTGAAATTTGTGCCATGATCTAGTGTATCTCATTTACCCTCCTTGCATTAAAACAAAACTATCTAGTTTGACTTGATTTAATACAACCATAAATTTTCAAGTGATTCACAAAAATGATGCGAATTAGTCATTCAAGCAATTGTCTCTTGCCACATGTGCGTAACCTGCATAACTGCATTGATCAACCCAAGTCAATGCAAGCATTCCATGGAATGGTGGAATTCTATCATATGTCATTCTTGAAAAGGATCAAGGATCACTAATTCCTTTTACCTCATACTTGAGCTCGATTGTAGGACTTACGAACCAAGACCAAAATACGATGCCCGATCCTTCCTCCAACCTGTCAGGGTTTGGCCATCATCCTTACCCTTTACCTTCTTCCTTCCTTTACTCCATCACAACATATTACACCAACCTCCAAAACACCAAAGTATGAAACTTTGAATAATGCTTTAAGTTTTTGGAGGTGAGAGTTCTTTCTTCCACCTTATTGCTTACATTCCTTTGATATTCAGGTGTAAGATAACCTACCGACCTGTGATTCCTAAAACAAACCTTTACAAGAATTTCCAAACTTAACCCTTTTGGGTGTTGGCCTTCAGGAATTATTCTTACCACATACTTAACAAACTGCTAAGGCATAAGACTTAAAGCTAAATCTACGAACATCAAAGCCATTTTGGGTGTTGGGATTCACCCTTAACACTTACCACTTACCATATTTTTGGTAAGGCATAATCCTTCCTATCAAACTACAATGCACAAAAATTTCCTTCCCAAGCTTTACCCTTTCGGGTTTCGACCTTCAAGCTTTCTCCTTACCGCATACTTAACAAAATGTTAAGGCATAAGCCTTAAAGTCAACCCGTGAACACTAAAATCATTTCTAGTGTCCAATTTTAGGGTTTCATCTTACCCCTTCCTTTGTTTCATGTTAAGGCATAACAAACCTATGAACACTGAAACTATTTCAGGTGTCAGGTTTTTGGGTTCCCTCTTACCCCTTCCTTCTTTTCATGTTAAGGCATAAGCCTTAACACTGATCTTCGATCCACAAAATGTTTTGGGTATCAATATTCAAACTTTTTATTTTTTGCATCCTTGTCTTTATGTTAAGGTGCAATTTCATTAACGCCAAATCTCGATGTCTGACACCTTTCTGACTTTACTCATACTTCATTTCTTTGAGGAATTTGGTATAAGGTATGATCAAAACCCAAAGTTCAATCTCTTGTAGTAGAGAGTAAGCCTCAAGCTTGAACTCTGAAGCTTGTTTGGTCTTAGTTGAAAAATGACTGACTCTTTTCTTCTTTTAGCATGTGATGAAAGGTAAACCTAAGGCCCGATGCCCAAAATTTTGCAAATATTCGAGGATTTCTATGTAACTTGAACCATCTTCCATTTTGACCTCCTTATTATGCCATTTTGACATCAACCAAACTCATTTCCAAAAATCTCCCCTTTGACATCCATAAGATGCCCTTATGACATCAATGACAATCATATTTCCAACAAATTAATCTAATTAAATCTAGGTTCAGCCATCCCTATTAGATTAGCTATATATTAACATCTCCCATTTACAAGTAAAGGTATGTGTAGTGTAGGAAAGAATATCCCTTTTTCACACTTAATTTGGGAGTGAATAATTAATAATAAAATGGACTTAAAGGTGTCTTATTTAGGGTGTTTTAAAGTGTATCCTAAAAATTTCACACTAATATAGGGATTTATTAATTAATTGGGCTTATTTATGTCTTCATTGGTCCTATTCTACATCCACAAGCCTTATTAAATGTATTTTTTGAAGGATAATCCTGACACTTATCAAATAACCAATCATAATTCAATGTTTTGGGTCATGTGTTCTAGATCTGGTGATCTGGGGGTCATATGCCACCTTGGGCATATGAGTCCCACCTAGGTCTTGGGACTTGATTTTGAATTTCACATTAAACAAGACACTTCTTGGAGTTTGTGTCCCGAGCTTAGCTTATTGGGACCCATACGCCCTAACTGGCATATGAGCAAGGATAAATTTAAGAAACCCTCCCCTAAGCGAAGGTGTAAAATCCTAGTGAATTTTTCCTTTTATTTGAAAAAAATATTAATTTTCCCTAGCGAATCATATGCACATTATTAAAAAATTTGTAAAATCCTAGCGAATCTTAATGAATAATTGGTAAAAATAATAATCATAGTGGCGAATCCTAGTGAATAATCACTAAAAATATTAATTACAATGACAAATCTCTCCTTTCAAAATTTGCATAGTTGGTCGGCGTAGTTCCCCCATATTTTTTTTGGTTTTTTTAATATTGAAGTAGGGGCCTAGGGGCAACATCCACTAATGGGGCCAACGGGCAATGCCCCTTGCGGGGGTCAAGGGGGGAAATCCCCCTTGTGGGGATCGAGGGAAACACCCCCTTACAGGTTCTAGGGTCCAAGGATAAATTCACTATCAAAATCACATTGGAGCACACACGGATTAAGCATTTTTTGAAATTCTCATTAAAAAAAAAAGACTATATGAAAAGTGAAATTGTTACCATCGGTTAGATTTTTAATCGAATGGTTGCAAGTAAATTTCATGAATTTATATGAACGTGACTTTTAAAATGGTTGTTGAGGCTCGGAATTTGTTTTGGGCCACATAATTAAATCTAATCGTGTGGCCCAAAACAGATTTCGGGCCTCAACAAGCCTTTTAAAATGCACGTCCATATAAAGTCACAAAATCAACTTGGAGCCATCCGATTAAAAATTTAATCGATGGCAATAAATAAAAAACCTATTCAAGGCTAAAATATCCCTAAAATGAAATGGTAAATTATTATTAGTGGCGATATTTCCCAAAAAATAATTGTAGGAATATAAAATTATTGGCGAATATAATTATATTTGTAATTAAAGTATAAAATAATGGAGAATCAGTTCCAATGACACATCATTTAAAAAATAATGCATAGGTCAATTAATCGAGACAATTTATTTTTTTGTAAAAACTTGGTGATTCAGCATCCTTTCTAGCTTGTATTATTCGCCATTTTTGGAGGTCCCAATTTCAAATATTCACCAATTGGTGAAGATTCACCACTAAAGTTTTCCCTGCATATGAGTCCCACTTAGGTTGGACCTAATTTTGAATCCAATTTTTTGTAGTATTTTATTCTCCTAGAGCTGATGTCGGCTTGCAGTGTTGTAATTTCAGGAAATTTTGAGTAGAAAAGTATAAATACAAGGTTATTTCATATATTTATCCTAGCAATTTAAGTGATCTCATGAGAATTCAAGTGAGAGTATTCAAGAACATTCAAGAGTAATTATCAAGAATTTTGGAGCATTATTCAAGATTCAAGAATCATGTCAAAGTCATCATGCATCTTGTTTGTTTTTGAGCTAACATTTGTGATGTAGGTTCTTATGATTCAAGAAAGCATTCAAGTCAAGATCCATAACATACAATCAAGATTAAAGATCTAAATTCATGCTAGCCATTTTTTACAAGATTTTAGCCTTCATATCAAAGGTTTGATGAGTTGCAACATATCATATTTGTTCATTCATCATTCCTTCTTTCTATTTGATTTCATTTCAAGGTTTGATTACCAAAATGGGGTTTGACCAAGGAAAATCCCTATCCACTAACAAAAAAATATTTTCCCCTCTCTTTGATGTGTGATTTTGAAATCTAGGTTGAAGATCAATTGAAGAGAAATATTCGAAAAAAAATTCAAATTGTCAAAGTTGTCATCTACCTTGCAAGATCACAAAAAGTCATCTAGAGGTTGCAATTCAGTGTTTCAGACTTGGAGATTTGATAGCTCCTAAGAGAAGCTATAGGAGAACACCAAAGGATATCAAAGATTCATATCAACCTGGATACCAGGAATAAATCACCACTTGTGGCATATGAGCCCCAGTATACCACATTTCAAGCATTTTTTTGTAGATCCAAGTTTAGCAGTTCGAGATTTTGGTTCTAGCCTGAAACCCTAAAATAGGACTAAATCACCTCTACTGGAATATGAGTCCCAATATGCATTAAAAGTCATATTTTCAGTAGTGTGGACCTTGTTCCAAACCTCTTTAGTTTTCCAAGTTCCCCTCTATCTTTTCTAGTCTATTCTTTTGATTTTCAATTTCATATCTTGGGCTGGATAACTAGGTTTACATATCATTGTATTTCTTTATTTCCAAGCCCTTTCTTGGTGGTGAACCCCCTTTTAGTATTTAATCACACCCCTAGGACAATTTATTGTATATATTTTTCCCTCATTTCCATCCCTAGATTGAGATGTCTAAGGTTTCCTTGAATGAAACTTGAAGGAAATTGGTGGTTCTATCTCCAAAAACATAGAGCAACAATTTTCTACATTTCATTATGTTCTAATTTAAATTTAGATCGTAATTCAATGATACATCACAACTGAATAGAAGTATAGAATCTAAGACCTTTCAATCTTTCGTTATTTACTTGATATGAGGAACCTCAAGTAAATACTATAGGAGACATTCAAAACCAACATGAGTCAAATGATAAGAAAGAAATTTTACTACAAGTGGACCTTAGCAAAATAATATAGCATGACAAAAAATAGTATCAATAAATGTATATTTAGTTGAATATAGTTTAATAGAAGCATTCACATAATAATATAACTAATCTACTCTTAGATTCAAATGACTGAAATTAGTGTGGAACTCAAATATAACTAGATCTTGTATCATCTAAATGATGCACTCTAAATCTGCATAGCAGAGTAGCATAAGTTTAGAATAAAAGGGGTTGTGACTCTGATATAAATTGAGGGGCCTTACATTTTCCTCCCTCTTTTTCTCTTTTCTCTATCTCTTATCGATCAGAGAGCTTACTAATCTCTCTTAGGTTAAATAAATTTTCCATGTTTTTGAGCTAGTATGATTAGTCACATTTTTATCAGTTACTCTCATGGTTTCACCTTTGGTGGCGGTTTGTTTATCAATATGTGATTCTTTTTGCATATATTTCCTAACAGTATAAGTTTCCAATAAATTAACATCATGTTAAACTTGGTCCTTAAGTCCATTGATATACAATTGTATCCTTTTGTAAGGTGTCACCTCAGAAGCTCCAAGTGCCAATCTCAAATTCTCAACATTATATTCAACTAAATAACTTAATTGTTTTATATTGTTTAGTTGGGTAGGAAAGCTTTCAATACATGGTTCTCTCATAAAAGGTTGCTAGTTATTTAGTAAATTATTGCCAACTAAAAATTTGTCACTCATCTTCCATTTTTACCATTGTTAAGGTCCTAATTCTAAATACAGTAAAGTTATGTCAACCATGTAATTATTTGGTTTATTGTGAAGTTTAAATTGTTGTTCTATGAGGCTTATCCATGAATGATTGCTAACAATTGTATCCTCTTTCATTAAAGAATTCTCACAAGTAGGGGATGTGTTAAGAAATTTTTTGATGATATCATCTTCTTGTTGCCTAATATCTTTGAGGGATGACAAGAGGGAAAATCAAGACTCTCAAAGATTGTATCTTCTTTCACCAAGATACCTCCGTCACTAATAGGAGAGGTATCGAGAGAAGAAAAAGTATGATTGTTATGATTTTCTATGTTTTCATCCTCTTATGTTATGATGTTCTTAAAAATTCAGTAGATGCTAAGAGGGTAGCCCACATGCTTGTCAAAGGTTTTTTTTTTTTCCTAGATTATGCTCACGAGTAGGGAAAATAGAATCCTACAAGCCATGCGATACTCTATGAACACTAAAATTTTGAAAAGAAAACATGCTAACATGAAAAAGTAAGCTACCTAAATTATGAAATGCTTCTGAAATGTAAAAAAATGTCGTACAGATCCGAAATTTTTAATATTGAAATGAGTTTTGAAATGTTTTTAAAATGACTACACTACATGGATGATTTGACATAGATACATAAAATAGAAGTTCTTGAAACTTTCTAGATTAATACTATAGGTTACCAGCAAGCCTAGGAATTATAAAAATAAGGTTTTCAATGTTGTAAATGGCTATTTAAGGTCTGATCTAGGACTAAATATCCTAGAGGGGTGAATGAGTCCCAATTAGGGTTTTTGAAGGTTTCAAATGCTACAAAATATACAACACAAAATTCTTAGAAAGTATGCAAAAAAACTTGTATTAGGACTAAATCACCTAGAGAGGCAAATGAGTCTGAGATGAGGGTTTTGAAACTAATTTCAGTAAATTCTGAGTGAATGTTAAGGATTTTAGGTTTTATGATGTCTAGACTATGTGCAATTACATATTTCAAATGAAATTCAATGACACAAGATACAAAAATGCAACCTATATGCACTTTCATTAATGCAAGATTTAGAAGCCCTAAATGAAAATTAACTAATGTAAGATATAATACAAAGTTAATGTAAGCTACATCTATGACTATGATGCACTCGAAATCCAAAATAATGTTCTCTAAAGGCTAGGATCACCAAAATGAAATGAAGAAAATTTGTGCTCTATGTTTTGGGAGATAGAACAACAAATTTCCTTCAAGTTTCATTCAAGGAAACCTTGGACATCTCAATCAAGGGATGAAATGAGGGAAATAGATCTACAATAAGGTGTCCTAGGGTGTGATTAAAGACTAAAAGGGGGTTCACCACCAAGCAAGGTCTTGGAAAGTCTAGAAACTAGAATCTGGAACTACTAAATTAGGATCTACTGAAAATGCCTAGACTCATATGACACAAGTGGTGATTCAATCCTAGTATGAGGGTTGATCTCAAACTCCAATATCCTCTAATGTTCTCCTGTAACTTCCTACCAAATATTTGATTCTAAAAGACTAAATTAAAACCTATAGATGACTTTACATGATTTTTCTAGTGAGGTGACGACTCTGACAACTTGACAACTTTTCTCCAATCTCTCTTCAATGGAAATTCAACCTAAATTTTCAAATCACACATCAAAGAGGGGGGAAAATGTTATTTTGTTAATGGATAGGGGTTTTCCTTGGTCAAACCCTATTTCGGTAATCAAACCTAGAAATGAATAGAAATAGAATGAAGGAGTTATGAATGAACAAATAAACTATGTTTCAACTCACTAAGCTCTTTAACAAAAGGGTTAAAACATGTATGAAATGGCTAGCATGAATTTGGATCTTGACTCTTTCTTGAATGTTGTAGATCTTGAATCGAATGCTTGCTTGAATCATAAAACCCTACATCACAAATGTTAGATCAAAAACAAACATGATGCATAATGACTTTGAAATGATGCTTGATTCTTGAACGATTATCCAAAATTATTGATAATCACTCTTGAATGCTATTGAATTCTCTATAGTGCTCACTTGAATGCTCACAAGATCACTTGAATTTCACTAGGAGAAAATATGTGAAATAACCTTATATTTATACTTGTTTATGCCAAATTTATCAAAATTACAACACTACAAGCCGACATTAGATCTAGGAGAATAAAATCCTGCCAAGAATTTGAGTTTAAATTACTTTCAAGCTAAGCACGACTCATATGCTAGTTGGGGTGTATGAGTCCTAGTAGGCTAAGCTTAAGACACATTGATACAAATTAGGGTGGTGAACTTATAAACACATTGAAACAATTGAACTTCTCAAGTCTAGAGTCCCAACTTGGTGATTACCTTCACAAATCTCCTATTCCCCTAGTAGGGTAGCAAACAAGATTTTCCTAACATAATTTGTAGGGAAGACCCCAAAATCACATTCTAAAGACTATTTTGGATACCCTCTTTGGCATTTCACAACATATCAAAATTACAGGTGGGTGTTTTTTGTAACATAAAGCTCTAAAGTTGATTGTCCCATTTTGACAAAGGCCTAATTAGGCTTGACACACTATGCCACAACATGGGTTTCAATATCCAGGCTTCAATTCTTATAACCAACACCTTAAACATGTCTCACAGGTTTTTCCCAAACATTTTCCGTCATTACAAACAACTTCTTTAGAGATTTTTATCAAACCCTAACTCCTAAGCACATTCTATGCCCAAAACATAAGGTTTTCAACCTAGGGAATCAACAAATTCTGCTCTAATCTTCACCCCTTTAAACATTAAGAACATAAAACTTCATCTATCTTTACCCATTACACCAATTATTAGATCTTTTCATCAGTGGAATGGGTCAAAAACTCATTTTATTCAATCAAAACCTCAAGAACTAGGGTTTCTGTCTATTTTTTAAAAAATCTACTCTAAATCCCTTCAAAATTAATGAAAATGAATCAAATCAATTGAAAATTATAGATGATTTGGTCCTCCAACAATTCCAATACAATTTAGAACATGTTCAGGCCGTACGAAACTATACTGCTCTGTGTAGCTATAGCAAAAACAATGATAAACATATAAAATATAATATATGGTTATTGCTTGATCTCTAAAACTTCACCAGCATCTTGCCTCAACCAAAAAAAGGTATATTTAACAAATACAAACCATGTCCAAGGGTGATCCCACAATAGTGGTTTACAATATTTGGCCAAACTGGACAATGAAATTATTATTTTTAACTAAATCTTCACATTCGGGCACCTATAGCAGCTAAAATTTGAGGAATTTGAAGATGATCCAAACTAGAGTCTCATCAAATTTTGTCTGTAGATTCTAAAAATATTTTTTTCAAAATTTTTGGAATCAAATTGCACTTCTTTTTCCATCTCCCACAAAAACTAGTTTTTTTCAGAAAACAACATTTTTAAAAAGTGACGCTCATCGTATACAACATAAAAACAAATTGTATGAAGGATAAAATTCTATTTTTTTCAAATTTAAATTTTCAACTACGATATATAGCACTTTCATTTGGTCTCATAGTTTTTAATTGAATTATTTTTGCTTAATCAAGTTTCGAAGTCAAACCAATTGCAATTCAGACATAGGCGGACTGTATACAACATAACATTTTTTGTATGTATCAAAATTCAAATTATTTTTTCTAATGGATCAAGGACACCAATTCCGAACACGAACATATTTTAAAATTTTTTATTTTGATAATTTGATATTTTTCCACATGTTCAAAACAAAGAGCTTATTTTTTGCTGAAAAACCTATGTTTAATAAAACTAAAAAAAGACATACATAATAAAACCAAAAACTATTAAAATTATATTCGTTGGATAGCACATTCCAGGGATTACCATCTTCCGTTTGGGTCTATGAATTCTCCTCCATTTTCATCCTCAACCCGCGCTTCGAAGGGAAAATATCTGGAAGTTTTTTATGAGAGAGGGTGGGAAGGTGGGAAAAGGGGGGTTCGAGTGAACCTAAAGGGGTTGATTGAACCCCTAGGGGTTCACTCAAAACCTAGTTTGCTCGAACCAGGGTTCGAGCGAACCCTCTTCCACAATGGAAAAAACACCTTTCCATATTCAAAGGGGTTCGATCAAACCCTGGTTCGAACAAACCCCTTTTGGGTTCGCTCAAACCTTGAATTCGTTCGAACCCCTCAAAACAATTTTTTTTTGAGTGGGGGCATTTTTTGGAAGTTTTCCTTCCTCATTTGAATTGTAAACCACTTTTTTGGGTTCACCCCCAACCCTTTTCCAACTACCATTTGAATTCCAATGTTTCATCTTCCCTAAAAATACAAAAAATGCAAAGTTGCTTTGACAACTTTTGCAAATTTTTGCAACAATAACATTATTTACAAAAATGGACTGCAACATGAATCAAAACACCTTACCAACATAATAAATGGTCTTCAAGACCTTATTATATGAAAAATTACTTAACTAAACCTAAAGACGAACTCTTTGACCCTTTTTACATGAAGGCCTAGGTGCCTTGCACCACACATTTTTCAAAAAATGATTAGTTTAATGTTAGGAATAAGGTGTCTCAACCTTGGATAATTCCTATTCTTATTATTTTTTTTGTAAAATGTATTTCTTGCAAATAATGTAATTAAGTGTGAGTGTACATGTCTAGTTTGCATGTTGATGTGTCACTCCACTTAATGTGTCGGCATCTTGAATTGTGTGTAAGGAGATCATGGCTGAAACGGTTATGACGGATTCCTATGACACGTAAGAGCTATGTCTGGAAGATTCAATGACAGGTGAAGACATGTGGCAATTGATAAAGTTGAGTACTGTACACTCTTCCACGATAGTGGGGTTCGGGGCATCGCCCCGAAAAAAAAATTTCGAGTTCCTATTTTCTCGGAGAATGGTAAAACCCTAATACAGTTATCTTCGGAAGTTGCCCTAAAAGGGAAGCGCATGATATAAGCGTTTTTTAGGGTTGCGAAGATTTGTGATGTGAGTGTATTGTTGGAACGTTTTTTCATGCTGCCGCATTTTTGTCTTCAAGAGTTGGAAATCTCCTGAAAGAACTTGCATTGCAAGTGTGTTGTAACCGTTGTGTTGAAGATAATACATTGTGCAGGTTTTGGAGTGCTGGGGTTTTTTACCGAAAGGTTTTCCCCAGGGTAAATCATTGTGTCATTCTTCATTTTCTGTATGTATGGTATATTGCTGCAATATCTTTGTTAAGTAGATTAACGAATCTGAAATTGTAAGGGTTTAAAACGAATTTGCACCATACTTTCCTTAAGAGATTAGTGTAGGAAGCTGTTTCCGCACCTGAGTTTCCTTACAAGTGGTATCAGAGCCTGATCAACTTTTGATCCTAGTTGTTGGGTAGGGTTTTTTGAGCTAATCTCAAGTTGAGTGGGAGTTTTTTTGTGCAGAGCATTCTGAATCTTATTTGCAGATTGAGATGGCAAGTTCCTCATACAGTAGAATGGAGGTGGAGAAATTTAATGGCACTAATTTCGAGTTGTGGAAACTCAAGATGGAAGACATGCTTGAAGACCGCGATCTATGGGAGGCTACTTCACTTGATGTGAAACCTGTAGCGATACCTCAAGCGGATTGGGATATCAAGGATCGGAAGGCTAAGGGTCTCATCAGACTCTGTCTAGCAGATGCCGTTCTTCTGAATGTTCTTGATGAGACTACTGCAAATTCTTTGTGGAAACGGCTTGGGTCTGTGTATCAGGCCAAATCTCTGGTGAATAAGTTGTTCCTGAGAAAGAAGTTGTATTCTTTAAGAATGGAGGAAGGTGGATCCGTAACTGATCATCTCAATGCATTCAATTTATTGATTGCACAGTTGGCATCATCTGGTGCCAAGATTGAGGAGGAGGATCGATGTATGACCCTGCTTTGTTCCTTGCCGGATTCGTGGGACCATCTTGTGATGGCTCTCGGAAGTACTATAGTCACATTCCGTATGGATGATGTGGTGTCTTCACTGCTGTCTGAGGAGATGCGAAGAAAGACTTCGGATTCGTCTAAGGAAGCCCTTGCTGTTCGCGGGAGATCCAACGACAAAGGAAAGCAGAATGACAATAAGTCAAAGAAGGGCAGATCCAAATCCCGTGGGAGTTCTAAGACTCCTGGAAAGTCCAAGGCGAAATGTTGGAACTGTGATAAATCTGGGCACTTCCGGAGGGACTGCAAAGAACCGAAGAAGAAGAAGAAAGGCTCAGATTCAGCTTCTGAAAAATCTCAAGAAGATGGAGATGCTTTTATTGCAGCTTTGGCAGCCCATGCATCTGATGATGTGTGGTTAGTAGACTCGGGTGCTTCTTTTCACATGACCTCTCATCGAAACTGGTTCTCAAAATATGAAGAGTTTGATGGTGGAAAGGTGTACTTGGGTGATGATTCTCACCTAAAGATAGTTGGACGCGGAAGGGTCACTATCAGATTTCCTGATGGACGAGTAAAGGGAATCAATGGAGTTATGCACATTCCGGGTTTGGCACGAAACCTATTATCTGTAAGTATGTTGAATGATGTAGGTGTGCAAGTTGTTTTTTCGAAAGATGGATGCAAGATGATAAGAGGATCTATGGTGCTCGCTAAAGGTACTAGGAGAGGTACTTTGTTTCAGCTTGATGCATGCATTGCTCAATGCAATAGTTCTTCTGTTTCAAAGAAGAGAGCGGCTATCACTTCATCCCCACCATCTGAACGAGCAGTAAAGAAGATTGTGGCAATGGGTTCCGATGGCAGTGCAGTAAGTGTGCCTAAGGGTGTAAACACTTTGGAAGGCAAGCTTCCTGCAGAAAAGACAATGTTGTGGCATATGAGATTTGGCCACATTGGTGAGAAGGGTCTTAGGACCTTGAAAACTAAAAATCTCGTTGAGGGGCTAAATGATTGTAATCTCGAATTCGATTTCTGTGAACACTGTGTTTATGGTAAGCAAAATCGTGTTCAGTTCTACTCTAGTTCTCACAAGTCTTCTGGACTTTTGGATCTTATTCATTCTGATGTTTTTGGTCCTGTAAAAGTTCCTTCTATCTCCAGTTCTGTATATTTTGTATCTTTTATAGATGATTACAGTAGAAGGACTTGGATATATTTCCTAAAAAGTAAGACACAGGTTTTCAGTCGGTTCAAGGAATTTAAGGCTCTCGTGGAGAATCAGACTGGTAAAAGAATCAAGTGTGTGAGAACTGATAATGGTGGTGAGTTTTGTTCCACAGAGTTTGAACAGTTCTGTAAAGAACGAGGAATCGAGAGACATAAGACAACTCCTTACACCCCGCAGCAAAATGGAGTTGCAGAGAGAATGAACAGGACACTGATGGAGAAGGCTAGGAGTATGCTTAGTGGAGCTGGCCTAGAACAAAAATTTTGGGCCGAAGCTGTTGCCACTGCTTGCTATCTGGTTAACAGATCTCCTACATCAGCTCTTGTTGGTAAGACACCCATGGAGGTGTGGTCTGGTAAGAAGCCTTCAATTAGACATCTTCGTGTTTTTGGTTGTGAAGCTTATGCACATGTTCCAAAGGAGAAAAGATCTAAGTTGGAAAACAAAGCTGTCAAATGTATTTTCATCGGATACAGTGTTGGTGTGAAAGGATACAAGCTTTGGAATCCTATGACTAGTAAGGTGCTGTATAGTAGAAATGTTATTTTCAGAGAGCTAACATCTTCTCCTATTGTGCTACAACCAGATGAAAAAGAAAAGGAAAAAGATGTTGTTCAGTTTCCTCCTACCCCTGAGAAGACTGAACAGAGAGACCATGTTGGGTCTAATGATGAGGAGAGCTCTAGCAGCTCTGATAGTTCGGAAGAAGAGGAAGAACAACCTCAACCTCAGCCCTTGAGGAGATCCATGAGAGAAAGAAAGCAACCAGAAAGGTTTGGTTATTCTATGTTAGATTCCAGTTGTGCTTTTGCTTTGATTACTAACACTGATGAGCCTAGATCTGTGAAAGAGGCTTTGGGCATGGAAGATGCAGGTTCCTGGATTGAGGCTATGGATGATGAGATGGCTTCATTGGAGAAAAACAAAACTTGGGACCTTGTACCTTTGCCTAAAGGGAGAAAATCTGTTGGCTGTAAATGGGTGTTCAAGAAGAAATTCTGTGCAGATGGCAGTGTTGAAAGGTACAAAGCTAGATTGGTTGCAAAGGGGTATTCACAGGTAGAGGGAATAGATTATGGTGAAATATTCTCTCCTGTTGCAAAGTTGACATCCATTAGATTTCTGTTATCTCTTGCTGCATCATATGATTTAGAGATAGAACAGATGGATGTGAAGACAGCTTTCCTTCATGGTGATTTGGAGGAAGAGATTTATATGTCACAGCCTGAGCACTACATTGTTAAAGGTAATGAATCCTTAGTTTGCAGATTAAAGAAATCTCTATATGGTTTGAAGCAATCTCCTAGGATGTGGTACCTTAAGTTTGATGCCTTTGTGTTGTCAATTGGATTTGTAAGATCGAAATCAGATCATTGTGTTTATTTCAGAGTTGAAAATGATCGCCTTCTTATTGTTGCATTATATGTTGATGATATGTTGCTGTTTGGGAAGGGTAAGGGTATGATTTCTGATTTTAAATCTCAGTTGTCAGCACAGTTTGAGATGAAAGATCTTGGGGCAGCAAGGTACATCTTGGGTATGGAAATCAGTAGAGACAGGTCTAACAGAAAACTCTGGTTGAGTCAGAGTAAGTATGTGAAGTCTGTGTTGGACAGGTTCAGCATGGCAGATTGTAGACCACTATGTGTTCCTGTTTCAATGGGAACAAAGTTATCTGTAGATGATTGTCCAAAATCTCCTAGTGAGGTGGAGGACATGAGTAGAGTACCTTATGCTAGTGCAGTTGGCAGTCTTATGTATGCTATGGTCTGTACTAGACCAGACATTGCCCAAGCAGTGGGAGTCCTAAGCCGGTTTATGGCTAACCCTGGACGGGTACATTGGGATGCAGTTAAGCGAGTATTCAGATATTTGAGGGGTACATCAGATTACTCCATATGTTACCATGGTAACTCTTCTGGATCTCCACATTCAGTTTGTATTCGTGGATTTGTGGATTCAGATTGGGCAGGTGATATTAACAGCAGGAGATCCACCAGTGCTTATGTTTTCACTATGTTTGGTGGTGCCATCAGTTGGATGAGTAAGCGACAACCTGTGGTTGCTTTGTCCACTACAGAAGCTGAGTACATGGCTGCTACTCATGCTTGTAAGGAAGCCATTTGGCTTAGGAGATTGTGTTCTGATGTTGGTGTTGATGCAGAACAGATTACTATTTGGTGTGACAGTCAGAGTGCTATTTGCCTTGCGAAGAATCCAACTTTCCATGCCAGAACGAAGCACATTGATGTGCAGTTTCACTTTGTGAGAGATATGGTGGAAGATGGAAAGATAAATTTGGAGAAGGTAGATACTGTGAAGAATGTTGCAGATGCATTAACGAAACCAGTGGGCACTGTGAAGTTCAGATGGTGTTTGGAGTCTATGGGCCTTTTGGCCTATAGCGGTTAATTCCTGTTATGTTCCTATTGCTCTTACAAGGTGTTCGACAAGTGGGAGAATGTTAGGAATAAGGTGTCTCAACCTTGGATAATTCCTATTCTTATTATTTGTTTTGTAAAATGTATTTCTTGCAAATAATGTAATTAAGTGTGAGTGTACATGTCTAGTTTGCATGTTGATGTGTCACTCCACTTAATGTGTCGGCATCTTGAATTGTGTGTAAGGAGATCATGGCTGAAACGGTTATGACGGATTCCTATGACACGTAAGAGCTATGTCTGGAAGATTCAATGACAGGTGAAGACATGTGGCAATTGATAAAGTTGAGTACTGTACACTCTTCCACGATAGTGGGGTTCGGGGCATCGCCCCGAAAAAAATTTTCGAGTTCCTATTTTCTCGGAGAATGGTAAAACCCTAATACAGTTATCTTCGGAAGTTGCCCTAAAAGGGAAGCGCATGATATAAGCGTTTTTTAGGGTTGCGAAGATTTGTGATGTGAGTGTATTGTTGGAACGTTTTTTCATGCTGCCGCATTTTGTCTTCAAGAGTTGGAAATCTCCTGAAAGAACTTGCATTGCAAGTGTGTTGTAACCGTTGTGTTGAAGATAATACATTGTGCAGGTTTTGGAGTGCTGGGGTTTTTTACCGAAAGGTTTTCCCCAGGGTAAATCATTGTGTCATTCTTCATTTTCTGTATGTATGGTATATTGCTGCAATATCTTTGTTAAGTAGATTAACGAATCTGAAATTGTAAGGGTTTAAAACGAATTTGCACCATACTTTCCTTAAGAGATTAGTGTAGGAAGCTGTTTCCGCACCTGAGTTTCCTTACACCTTGCACCACACATTTTTCAAAAAATGATTAGTTTAATGTGAAATTTAGATTTGGGCCCCAAAATTTAGGTGGGACCCATACGCTCAAGGAGGTGTATGAGTCCCAGATCACTAAATCTGGGCCATACAATCCAAAATCATTGAATTAAGATTGGTCGTTACCCGTGTCAGGATTATCCTCAAAAAAATGCATTAATCAAGGCTTGTGGATGCAAAATAGGACCAAACAAGGCATAAAGAATCCCAACTTTAGAAGGGAGGGCCAAAACAAGTGTGAAAATGTGGAGGGATAAATTTTCCTACTCTACAAGTAATAATAAAAATTCTCCTCAAATATGGTGTATTTTGGGGGTATTAGTGAATATCTTGGCTGATTGAAACATGTCTCTAATTTTTTGGTAATTCCCTTATAAAAATATGTATTCTACTATAGTAAAACTATTATAATGTAAATTTATCATATATATTAAGGTGTATAAGTTTAACATCCATTAAACTTATAGGAGAATGATGTTAAGCAAAACATTGCTACTAGTGGAGGAAGATGAAAATCTTTTTTTTATTATTCTAAGGCTCTTCTCCTTCATCTATGTTGATCATTATTTGAAGTATTATTTTTCTTTCTACCCTTAGAATCTTTTCATTTAGATTTATTTTATGAACTTATGTATTTTTCTATAGGATAATTATAAATATTTTGAATATTATGTCTATAATTTCCCATATTCATTTATTATAACATGTGTTTTCTATTTATTTTATATATAATTTTAGTATTGGTGGTTGTGTTTTCAAGGGATCTCGTATATAATTATTATTGAGAGAAGTATTATCCTCTAGGTATAGTTAATTTTATCTATTGAATCTTATATAAATCTATTAATGAGAAAATTTGTAAGAAGTATAAGACTTGAGAAGGTTAAATAAATAGAGTTTGCATTCTTCTAGAAAGAGAAGGTGATGTTAATTTCAATAAAGTGTTTCAAAATTCCCTTACAAGGGTTGTTTGAGGATAATAACAAGATTAAATTCTAGAAAGTGTTTTCTTATGTACAATTCCTTATGATAGAAGAGAGAAAAAATGCATGTTCAATAATTACGAGGAATGAGAGTAATAGGGTAAGAAGTCTTACTCTCCTATCAAGAATTTTTTTATTCAAATTATGAAATAAAAAATATTACAACAAAAGAAGAACAAATATTCATAAATATTTTTGTATCCTTTATTTTTATGACTAGGTGATTTTTATTCGGGGGAAAGTTAGGTATCTATGTATTCTTTTGTACAATTATTTACATGATTCTTTTATGGATGTTTTTAGATATTTAAGTAAAAGAAAAAGGGTACTCAAAAGTAAGTGTTAGAATGTGATTAGATCTATTTATTTTAGACAAGGTGCCTCAACGTTACATTCCTAATGTTCATTTTAATACATTTTATATGCATATTCTATTTAATCTTCTAGTATTTTCTATCCTCTTGTGAACAAATAGGTGTCACATTTTTGGTATGATTGGATTTCTTCCTTAATCATATTTTTTGCCTCACATGGGGGTAGGAATTTGGTGCAGGAGCACCCTAAAGTTTATCTAGGAGAGTTAACTAGAAGGTCAAGAATTAGCAACTTGTTTTAGATCAAATGTAGCTAACTCCTTCTAACTCTTGAATTTGTGCCTTAGAGGAATTTGAGGACTTGCATTAAGTTAGTGAAGGTCATGTTGACCATTTTTTAGATTGGGTTTTGTCTACAAGGATGACTTAGGACTTTGTAGACCTTCCTAGGTGATAGTTTTCTTTAAAATTTTGCAAATAAGGCCTATGGAAAGCCACAAGCGGCCATGGAAAAGTTAGGCTTGAGCTTAATTGAATTGGAGAGCCTATTTATGGTGTGCTTCGACCTGAGAGTAAGGTTGGAAGCTTTTTTAATGCTGAAAGTTCATGAATACTAGCGTGGATAGTGAGAGAATTGTATCATTTTTCTATGTTATGCTTTGAATTCAAGTGGTCAGGAGCGATCATGGCTTTGTAATTTGTTGTAAATTGTGGTGCAAACTATGCTCTAAGTTTGTGTGGTAGTATTTAGGTTGTGTGATCAATTTTCAGGCGTTGTGTGTTTAAATTTAGTTGTTTTCTTTTAGATACTGACCTGACAGTCAGTCTGTAAAGGATGGAGTTCTAATTACTTTCCCACTGTACTTGTGTATGGTCCCTTGGGAACTTTGGTTAGGCTCCATGTTTGTATATAGTTTAGGGTTAGGAGTGGTTAGGAGTCCTGGGATCATGGAGAAAGTCTTCTCCTAGGCGAGCTTGACAGTGCCCAGCTAGGAAAGGCAAGAAGTGCAAAGCACTTGGTTTGCAGGGGTGACCTTTCCCTGAAAAGTCACATGGTGGAAAGGTAGATAGATACCTTGCAAAGGATTGGCATGAAGGAGGAGGCCTCACCAGTCCATTTGATTGGAGAACAAGCTGATAGTTCACTGTGAGGTCAGGAAATGGCTCAAAAAGGCCTAAATTGCTAAATGGAGGGTTATGGCTGTGTACGGACAGATGAGGATGGAGACCTGCATAATCTTTGATGGATAGGCACCAAGACCAAGGATCCTAAGAGAAGAACCTATATTCTTTGGAGATTTTTAGACCTCTGACCTAATCTCTCAGAGTTGGAGACCTAATAGGGGCTCTTGGGCTAGTAGCCTAATAAACCCTAAGTGAGGGTTCGGTGGAAGCGAATTGTAAATGGAGTATGGTGGATTTTCAAGAACCCTATGGAAATGGTTTGAAGCCTTTGGAAACATATCTACATCCTTGCAGAGTTAAACTTTAGTTATTGGAGGATATTAGTCTTCAGGGAAGATTAAGGGCTAAAGAAGAGTAGAAACATTGCACCAAGGAAGACTTGGTAGAGTGGAATTGAGATGATAGTGGGGTTGGCCAGGAGAACCAGGGTACCTAAACATGAGGTAGGTCCTATAGGTTAAAGGTGGTTAAGACACCAAGGAGATCTTGCTAGCAAAGATCCAGAGCATGGAACTGTGATTGTTCCATCCAACCCTACCCTATCAGATTAGTATAAGAACAAGTTAAAGATATTAGATAGAATCTTGTATGTCAGACCTTGAATCTAGTGGTTCCAAAACCATGATGACAAACATTGAGTTGGAAAAGAAGGTTGAAGATCAGGAGGAAGATAATATGAGGTTGAGAGAAAGACTAGCTCAACTGGAGCAAGCATTGAGCAATGTGCAAATTAAGGCCGATGAGGTCAGTGATAGATTGGAGGGCAGGGTACCAAAGAGTGAAGAGATTGTAGATGAAGAAAAGACCCCTAAACCTAACCCTATTCTGCAAGAGGATACTTTCTTGAAGGCATTGAAAGCTTTGAGTGGGAAAGAACTTGAAGGTATACCACTATTCAATGGAAAATTGGAGGCTGACCTAGTCCTGGATTGGATAGAAGGCATGGAGAACCATTTTGAATGTGATGGAGTCACTGAAGCATAGAAGGTGAAGGTGGCGAAGTCTAGATTGAGAGGATCTTCCTTGACATGGTGGATATTCATTCAGAAACAGAGGGAAAAGGGAGGCAAGAAGCCTATTTCAACTTGGAAAGGTATGGTGGCAAAGGTGAGAGAAGCATACATACCAAGTGATTATGAGATTCAGTTAGACAAGAAGAGACAAAGCTTGAGGCAAAGAGACCAAGATGTGAACACTTACACTGAGGAGTTTCAAAAACTTTGTATGAGGTCCAATGTTTTAGAAGATGAAAGTCTCAAGGTGGCTAGGTATCTTAACAACATAAAGTGGAACATCCAAGAGGAGATGAATCTTATAAGTCCTAAGATAGTACACCAATGCTATCAATTAGCTATTAATATTGAAGAAAGAAGCAAGAGGAAACATGATCAGGATTCTAAGAGTAGAGGAAAAGGTAGAGATCAAAGGGATCAAAGAGGACATAGAGGTGGCTACCAAGGTAGAGGGAATGAGAAATGAAACCAAGGAGAGTCTAAAATCACTAAGCATCAGAGTGAAACACCTTCTAGAGGAGGTTATGGAAGAGGTAGGGGTTCTCAAGGAGGATCAAATAGAGGAAGAGAAGTAGGCAGGAGCAATTCATATTTTACTACTATGAAATGTTACCATTGTGGTCAAGTAGGGCATCCAGCTTATAGGTACCTGAAGAAAGCATATTCATCAAATGCTAAGAAGAGGGTAGCATATGCTCAAGAGGACACCATGAGTACTAAATCACCAGAGATCAGTCACATTGAATCTAAAATGGGGGAGAATTTGATGTTTAGGAGAGTTTTGATCAGATGAATGGTCAAGGAAGAACCAAAACAAAGAAGAGATATATTTAGAGTGAAATGCAAGATACTTGGAAGAGTATGTAAGGTCATTGTAGATTCAGGTTCAAAAGATAACATCATCTCAGAAGAGGCAGGAAAGAAGTTAAAATTAGAGAACATACCCCACACTAATCCCTACAAAGTAACATGGTTAAACAAAGGGCAGAGTGTTCTTGTTAATGAGCAAGTAACGGTGGATTTTTCCATTGGAGGGTACAAGGATAAGATAATTTGTGATGTATTACCCATGGATGCATGCCATCTACTATTGGGCAGACTGTGGCAGTATGACAGAAGTGCCATGTATGATGGGAAGGAGAATACTATTTCTTTTTAAAAGGATGGGAAGACATTTAAGTTGCAGTCACTGTCAGAACAAGAAGAAGGATAGTCAAAGAAACCAAGTGTCCTGTTAAGTAGTGGCAAGGAGTTCCTTAACAACCTACATTAAGGGGGTGAAGATTATGTGATCATGTTGCAATCCAAAGAAGAGGACAAGACTGAAAAAAGAGTCATACCCGAAGTAGTCCAGAAGTTGCTTGAGAAGTATAAGGACATAGTGAGTGATGGTGCACCTGCAACTTTACCTCCCAAAAGGGCCATTAGTCATCAGATTGACTTCATACCTGGAGCTTCATTTCCTAACAAAGCAGCTTATAAGCTTACATTGGATCAGAATCTAGAGGTAGCTAGATAAGTGTGGGAGTTATTGGATCAAGGATTGATTAGGAAGAGCATCAGCCCATGTGCAGTACCAGTGGTCTTAGCAAATAAGAAAGGAGGCAAGTGGAGGTTATGCACTGACTCTAGGGCAATAAATATAATCACAATCAGGTATATGTTCCCTATTCCTAGGATTGAAGACTTGATGGATTGTCTTGGAGGAGCTCAGTACTTCACCAAGTTGGATCTCAAGAGTGGATACCATCAGATCAGAATCAAGGATGGAGATGAGTGGAAGACAACATTTAAGACAACATATGGGTTGTATGAGTGGAGAGTTATGCCATTTGGCCTCTCTAATGCCCCTAGTACATTCATGAGGCTCATGAATGAAGTGCTCAAGGACTTTACAGGGTTATTTGTGGTGGTATATCTTGATGATATACTCATTTTTAGCAAGATAGCAGAAGAACACCTAAAACATGTGGAGTTGGTTCTTAGAAGGTTGCAAGAGGAGAAGTTAGCCATCAACCTAGAGAAATGTGAGTTTTCAAACAAGAGCTTATATATTTGGGTTTTGTAGTGTCCCAAGGATCATTGAAAATGGATCCAAGCAAGGTGGAATCTATCCTAAACTAGCCTACACCAACCACAGGGACTGAGGTAAGAAGTTTCCATGGATTGGCTCAATTTTATAGGAAATTCATAAGAAAATTTAGTGGCATATGTGCACCAGTTCTAGATACAATCCAGGGTGGTTTGAAAACTAAGTTTGTGTGGACTCAAGAAGCTGAGAAAGGTTTTGAGAAACTGAAACAAGAAGTGGCAACTCAACCTATTCTCTTATTACCAAGCTTTGACAAGTTGTTTAATGTGGAGTGTGATGCTAGTGGAGTTGCAGTAGGAGGAGTGCTTAGTCAAGAAGGCAAGCCCATAGCTTTCTTTAGTGGAAAGCTTACTGAAGCTAAGAAGAATTATTCTACCTGTGACCTGGAACTTTATGCTTTGGTTCAGTCACTTAGGAAGTGGAGGCATTACCTTCTACCCAAGTAGTTTGTGGTCTTTACTAAAAATCAGACACTTAGTTATATCAACATCCAAGAGAAGTTGAGCAATAGACACTTGAAGTGGATGGAGTACATCCAAGCATTTAATTTCACCATCAAGCACAAGAAGGGACAATTGAACAAGGTAGCAGATGCATTGAGTAGAAGATTACTGATAGTACAAGAGATACAAATCAAGAGCATTGGAATAGAGAGCTTCAAGGAACTCTATGGGGAGGATGAAGATTTCTCAGAGGCCTACAAGGTATGTTCTGACTTTGAGAATCATTTTCATGGCCAATACTCAGAGTATACATTGCAAAGTGGATTATTGTTTAAAAGGAATCAATTATGTGTTCCAAAAGGGTCAACGAGAGAAAACCTCATTCAGGAAAATCATAATGGTAGTCTTAGTGGAAATTTTGGCATCAACAAGACATTAGAACTAGTGCAAAGGTTCTACTATTGGCCTAAGTTGTCAATAGATGTCAGGAGGTATGTGGAGCAATGTTTTGTGTGTATGAAAGCTAAGGGAGGAGCTAGTAATGCTGGTTTATATAAACCCCTACCCATTCCTAATAGACCATGGGAGTGTGTTAGCATGGATTTTGTGGTAGGACTCCCTAAGACCAAGATTGGATTTGATAGTCTGTATGTGGTGGTAGACATATTCAGCAAGATGAGTCACTTTATTCCTTGTAAAACCATCATGATTCTAGCTATATAGCTCACCTTTTCTTCAAGGAAATTGTAAAGATCCATGGATTGCCTTTAAGCATTGTTTCAAATAGGGATGTGAAGTTCATGAGTCACTTTTGGAAGAATCTATGGAGCAGATTAGGTACCAACCTATCTTTTGGATCAGCTTACCATCCTCAGACTGATGGTCAAAAAAAGGTGGTTAATAGGGTGCTAGGTAACCTTCTAAGGTGCCTAACTAAAGAATATGGACAGACTTGGGATATGGTTCTCTCACAGGCTAAGTATGCTTATAATGATAGTGTAAACCGGACCACAAGGAAGAGTCCTTTTGAAATTGTGTATGGAATGCACCCAAGAGGTATATGTGAGCTCAAGGATCTAGGAGCTATGGAACATAGGAGTGGACATGTAGAGGACTTCACTCAAACCATGAAAGAGATTCAGGAGCAGGTAAAGAGGACAGTCACCGAGGCTACACAAAAATTGAAAGACAAGGTAGATATGTCAAGAAAGGATTTGTAATTTGCATTAGGAGACTATATCATGGTTCACCTTAACAAATCCAGGTTGCAGAAGGGTACATCAACCAAATTTTGGATGAAAAGGGTGGGACCATGCAAGGTATTAGCCAAGTATGGGAAGAATGCATACAAGGTGGAGTTACCTGTAGATTTGGGAATTTCACCAGTCTTCAATGTAGCTAATTTGATCAGGTACAAGGGATCAGTCAATGATATGGATTAGACCACTAGGGAGATCTTCAAGGATGTAAGCAACATACCCTTACCTATTCAAGACAAGCTTTAGGCAGAAAGGATCTTGGAGTCAAGGGTGAAGAAATCTACAAGGCATAAGGTGTACATGGAGCATCTTGTCAAGTGGAAGAACAAACATGAATCTGAGGCTACATGGGTGGATGAAGCTCAGTTCAAGAAGCAGGGTATTTTCCCATCTCTAATCTCTCCTCACATTCCTTAAATTCTATGCAGAGGGGGAGAATAGTGCAGGAGCACCCCAAAGTTTATCTAGGAGAGTTAACTAGAAGGTCAAGAATTAGCAACTTGTTTTAGATCAAATGTAGCTAACTCCTTCTAACTCTTGAATTTTTGCCTTAGAGGCATTTAAGGACTTTCATTAAGTTAGTGAAGGTCATTTTGACCATTTGTTAGATTGATTTTTGGCTACAAGGATGACTTAGGACTTTGTAGACCTTCCTAGGTGATAGTTTTCTTTAAAATTTTGCAAATAAATCCTATGGAAAGCCACAAGTGGCCATGGAACAGTTAGGCTTGACCTTAACTAAATTGGAGAGCCTATTTATGGTGTGCTTCAACTTGAGAGAAAGGTTGGAAGATTTTGTAATGGTGAAAGTTCATGAATACTAGTGTGGACAGTGAGAGAATTGTATCATTTTTCTGTGTTATGCTTTGAATTCAAGTGGTCAGGAGCAATCATGGATCTCTAATTTGTTGTAACTTGTGGTGTAAACTATGCTCTAAGTTTTTGTGGTAGTATTTAGGCTGTGTGATCAATTTGCAAGCGTTGTGTGTTTAAATTTAGTTGTTTTCTTTTAGATACTGACTTGACAATCAGTCTATAAAGGATGGTTTTCTAATTACTTTCCCACTGTACTTGTGTACGGGCCCTTGGGAACTGTGGTTAGGCTCCATGTCTATATATAGTTTAGGGTTAGGATTGCTTAGGAGTCTAGGGATCATGGAGAAAGTCTTCTCCTAGGCGAGCTTGACAGTGCCTGGCTAGGAAAGGCAGGAAGTGCAAAGCACTTTGTTTGCAGGGGTGACCTTTCCCTGACAAGTCACGTGGTGGAAAGGTAGATAGATGCCTTGCAAAGGCTTGGAATGAAGGAGGAGGCTTCACTAGTCCATTTGATTGGAGAACAAGTTGATAGTTCACTGTGAGGTCAGGAAATGGTTTAAAAAGGCCTAAATTTCTAAATGGAGGGTTATGGTTGTGTACGGTTAGATGAGGATGGAGACCTCCAGAATCTTTGATGGATAGGTGCCACAATCAAGGATCCTAAGAGAAGAACCTATATTCTTTGGAGATTTTTAGACCTCTGACCTAATCTCTCAAAGTTGGAGACCTAATAGGGGCTCTTGGGCTAGTAGCCTAATAAACCCTAAGTGAGGGTTTGGTGGAAGCGAATTGTAAATGGAGTATGGTGGATTTTCAAGAACCCTAGGGAGATGGTTTGAAGCCTTTGGAAACATATCTACACCCCTGCAAAGTTAAACTTTAGTTATTGGAGGATATTAGTCTTTAGGGAAGATTAAGGGCTAAAGAAGAGTAGAAGCATTGCACCAAGGAAGACTAGGTAGAGTGGAATTGAGATGATAGTGGGGTTGGCCAGAAGAACCAGGGGTACCTAAACATGAGGTAGGTCCTATAGGTTAAAGGTTGTTAAGACACAAAGGAGATCTTGCTAGCAAAGATCTAGAGCATGGAACAGTGATTGTTCCATCCAACCCTACCCTATCAGATTCTCACATTTATGTGGAATTTTTAGCCATGTGTCAACATCTTTGGGTGTGTGTAAGTGGTGCAAGTATGGATGTGTTTCGTGGTGTTGTAATTAATATCATTGATTTCAACACAATTCAGAGTGATTGCAAGTGGTACATGTATAGTTGAGATACTATAGAAGTGTTGAAAGTACATAAAGCTATATTTATGAAGTTATAGTTGTGTTGATGCCAAGTGATTTTGAGAAAATTAAGAAATAATGAAGATAGTGTTGAGTGTGTGTTCAGAGTGTGCTCTAGTAATTTGCTCTACATTTATTATGTGTTGATCCTATGCTCGTGTGGATTTTTGGTAGTATTCAAGAGCTTCAATGGATAATATATCTTGAGTTTTATCCTTTGGATCAATGGAGAGTGAAAGATGTGTTCACTGGTGCGTGAACCAATTTGGTAGAACTATTTGTTTGTGGACTGGGAGAGATGTTTTTTCTTTGTAGTCTTCTAGTGGTTTGTTTCAGATCTTGTGGATTTGGAAGAAGAATCTTTATGTTACCTATCTTCTAGAAAATGTGCTTATGGTTTGGTGCTCGAGAAGGCTTGTTCCAGAGCTACTGTGTGTTTCTACTCTGTCTGGTTGGAGTGTTGAAGAGTGTTCTATGCATGAAGATTGTTGCAATTGCTGCAAATGTATCTAATGGTTTCTAAGAAGTGTTCCAATTTTTGGTGAAGTGTGTTGGGTGATCCACGTGTGATCATCTTGCTGTAGATGCATGCACTTCAAGTTTAATTGGTGTTTTCATTAGGTTTGGCCGACTTGGTGTTTAGACGTTACATGGAGATTATGCATCAATTAAGGTTTATCATGTGATTGATCCAAGATGTTGTTTGGATCCTAATTAAATATGTAATTGGTCCTCTCTCATTCTTATCCACTGTGGGAATGTTGAGTAACCGACCTAATTTGAATTTGTAAAATGGAGGATTTATAGCTGACCTTGGGGAAAGGTTCTAGGGTTGAAGATGGTATAAAAGAAAGTCAAGATGTTGTGAATTGAATGGAAAGAAAGTGAAGTGTGCAAACAAGTGCGAACAAGTAGAGTCCATAAGAGAGAATCAAGGAAACAATAATTTGATGTGTTAGATTCCTAAAAGAAATGAGTTGATGGTGTTTACAATCCTTTTATCAAGTTGTGAATGTGTGGAACCTGTTGTGGTGGATTTCTTATTTATTTTTTTCTCTATAGGTAGTGAGCCTCCTTTTGGATAGTGAGTCCTATCTGTTGGCAGTGAGCCTTTGTATTTGGAAAGTGCGTCCTTTCTATGTAGTGAGCCCTCTAGCAGTGAGCCTTTGTATTCGATATTATATTACTACTATATTTTGAGTTAATCCTCACCTTGGTTTTTCCCTCATTGGGTTTTCCACAAAAATCTAGTGTCTCTGGTGTTTACTTTCTATTATCTGCATTTCATGTCTACACTTAATAACATATTAAGTTAAAGTGAAATTAATTAAGGTTAGAAGTTAAAATAATTTAGTACAACTGATTCAGCCCCCTCTCAATTCTCTTATGCATTTCAACAATTGGTATTAGAGCTCTGGTTCCTCAGTGAAAAGCTTAACCGCTTGAGGTGGATTAGATGGAAAAAAATTTGCAAATCCCTATATTTGATGAATTTGATTACAGTGACTAGAAAGTGCAGAAGAGAGGTTATCTTATCTCTCTTGGTTTCAAGACTTGAAAAGTTGTAGAGACAAAATATGATTAACCGGCTAGTGGTCCTTTTTTTGAAGATGAGATTTCTTCCTATGAGGAGAATGGAAAAGAAAGGTATGCTATATTCAGTGCTTTATCTAAAACCAAAAGGATAAAAGTTATTTCTTTTGGTATTTCTTATAAGTATGGTGAAATCTTAAAGATATCTATGAAGGAAATGATAGAGTAAAATTATTAAGAAAGTTAACAACTAAGTGCAGATTTGAGAGATTCAAAATTGAAGAAGGTGAAGACATTACAAACTATTATTAGAGAGTTGAACTTGTGGAAAATTAAATCAAGAATCAGGGTGGTACCATGAAAAATGAAGATATAATAGAGAAGATATTGATGACTTTACTGGAGAATTACACTGACAAGGTCTTTGCTATTGAAAAATCATATGATCCAAAGATATTTACTAAAGAGAAGCTATTTGGTACCTTGAATACATTTGATTTGAGGAAGTTTGGAAAACAAAAGGATAAAGATGAAACAACCTTTAAAGAAATTAAGATAGGATATGATTTGGATAGTGATGGTTCACAAGAGTTGGAAGAAAACTTTACAAGGAAGTTGAAGAAATCTAATAGTAAGTACAAAGGTATGTTACCTTTTAAATGTTTCATTTGTTGAAATATTGGTTAATATTTTCCAAGATGTCCAAATAGAGCTACACACGAGAAGAATAAAGATAACAATAATAATAAAGACAAAAAGGACAAAAAGTTCGAGAAATTGTATTATGTTAGAGAAGATGCAGAATTTTTTGATGATGAGTCTAATTTTGAGGATGATAAAGATGAATCCTTGTTTCTATCCTTGGAAATTAAATTCATGTCTACTAACCATGAAAGATGTGCAAAGGAATCTGGTCCAAAGAACAAGAAGGATGAGATGGAAGGTACTTTGGTTACTGCCTTTCATGCTAGACAAGAGGAAGACTATTGGGTAATTGATAGTGGATGTTCAAATAGTATGATTGGAAACAAAATTAAGTTCACTAAACTTGGAAAGTATGATGGAGTACTATTTATGTTTGGAGATGATTCTAGTGCTAAGATTGTTGGAAAAGGAACAATTAGTCTTGATGGAAAACATAGTACTGATGATGTGTACTATGTTAAGGGCTTAAGGCATAATCTTTTGAGTTTTGGGAAAATGTGTAACAAAGGTTTAATCTTGTGTTTTAGGATAACACCTGTGAGATTAGAAAAGGGTCTGGAACTATGGTAGCAGTAGGAAGAAGAACTCATGGAAATATTTATCAGCTTAAGAGTGGTGATGTTCAGTGCTTTGTTTCTTAGATTAATGAAAGTTGGCTATCGTACTAGAGGATGGGACATGTAAAATTTGACAATCTAATTAGGATTAGTTTAAGAGAAATTTTTAGAAATCTACCTAGAATTACAAAGCCTACAAATTCTATTTGTAGAAGTTGCCAGTTGGGAAAACAAAAAGATACAGTTTTAAAGGAAAAGAACAATCATCTATAGAATGTTGGAATTGATTCATAGAGACCTCTATGGTCCTAAAAGAATAGGAAGCCTTAATTATGAAAGGTATTTTATGCTTTTGATTGATGATTACTCTAAGATGAAATGGGTTAATTTTCTTAGAGAGAAAGCTCAAGATCTAGATACATTCAAATTGTTCAAATCAAGAGTAGAAAATGAAGTAAACCTAAGAATCAAATGTTTTAGGTCTAATAGAGGTGGAGAATTCACTTCTGGTGATTTAATGAATTTTGTGAAGAGCATGGTATAAAGAGACATTATTCTGCTCCTAGAACCCCTCAACATAATGAAGTTGTGGAACGAAAGAACCAAACTATTCAAGAGACTGCTAAAACCATTATGACAAAAGAAAATGTTTCTGATGTGTATTGGAGAGAATCAATCCACGCCGTTGTTTACATTTTTAACAGAGTTCAGATCAAAGGTAACAACACAAAGACTCCTTATGAGTTGTGGACTTGTAATATTCCTACCGTTAAGTAATTTAAGGTATTTGGAAGTAGATGTTACATTAAAAGAGGTGATGAGAATCTTGGAAATTTTGATACTAGATGTGATGAAGGAATTTTTATTAGATATTGAACTAAAAAAAAAGCATATAGATGCTTCAATAAAAGACTAAGGAAAATAGTTGAAAGTGCAAATGTAAAAGTTGATGAAACCATGCATAGACTAGTGGAAATAAGTGAAGTTGAACCAAATGATCCTTTCTGCAAACAAATAAAAGAAGAGGGAAAGGAAGAGAAAGAGAAAATTGATGAAGAGAAGATTCAAGAACCTACACCTAAGACTTTTAAATATGTTCAAAAGAATCATCCAGAGGAAAGACTAATTGGATACATAACTGAAGGTGTAAAGACAAGAAGAAAAGTGGTTGAGGTAAATTTGTGTTTACTTTCTAAGATAGAACCTAAGACTGTGAGTGAGGCATGCAAAGATGAGAGTTGGGTTAGAGCAATGAAATAGGAATTGTAGCAAATAGAGAAGAATCAAACATGAGAACTAGTCCCTAGACCACCAAACAAGAATGTGATTGGTTCAAACTGGGTGTTCAGGAATAAGTTGAATGAAGATGGTGAAGTGGTAAGAAATAAATTAAGGCTTGTCTGCAAAGGTTATTCACATGTTGAAGGAATAGATTTTGAAGAGACATTTTCCCTAGTGGCAAGGATGGAGGCCGTTCAGATGTTTTGGCATTTTCTACTCATAAAGACTTCAAAGTGTACCAGATGGATGTCAAGTCTACATTACTGAATAGATAATTGGAAGAAGAGGTGTACATGGAACAACCAAAATTATTTTAGTTATCAAACAAATTGGACATGGTCTATAAATTTAAAAAGGAACTATATGGACTTAAACAAGCTCCTAGAGCATGCTATGCAAGGTTGGGTAGATAGTTGACACAACAAGGATTCAACAAAGACTTTGTAGACAAAAATATCTATTTCAAAGTTGAGAAAAACAAAATATTGATAGTTGTGGTGTATGTTGATGACATTATCTTTGGTGGAAATGAAGGAATGTTCAAGAAATTTGTAGAGGAGATGCAAAAGTATTTTGAGATGCTTAGTTGGAGTGTTGAAGAGTGTTTTGTGCATGAAGATTTTTGTAGTTGTTATGGATGTATATAATGATTTCTAAGAAGTGTTTCAGTGTCTGGTGAAGTGTTTTGGGTGATCCATGTGTGATCATCTTGTTTTAGATGTGCATACTTTAAAGGTCATTAGTGTTTTCATTAGGTTTGGCTAACCTGGTGTTTACATGTTACATGGAGATTATGCATCGATTAAGGAAGTGTTTGATTGATCCAAGATGTTGTTTGGATCCTAATTAAATATGTAATTGGTCCTATATCATTCTTATCCATTGTGGGAATGTTGAGTAGCCGGCCTAATTTGAATTTGTAAAATGGAGGATGTATAGCCGACCTTGGAGAAAGTTTTTAGGGTTGAAGATGGTATAAAATCAAGTCAAGATGTTGTGAATTGAATGGATTTAGCAATAGTGTGAAAAGAAGAGAGTGTAAGAGAAAATCAAGGAAGCGATACTTTGATGTGTTAGATTCTTGAAAGTAGTGCATTGATGATGTCTACAATCCTTTGATCAAGCTGCGAATGTGTGGAACCTATTGTGGTGGATTTCTTATTTATCTTTGTGTTTGTAGGCAGTGATCCTCCTTTTTGATAGTGATTCCTATCTATAGGCAGTGAACCTTTGTATCTCGACAGTGAGTTCTTTATGGGCAATGAGCCCTCTCGCAATGATCCTTTGTATCCGATATTGCATTACTACTATATTGTGAGTTAATCCACCATGGTTTTTCCCTCATTGGTTTTTCCACTTAAATCTGGTGTCTGTAGTTTTTTCTTTTTATTATTTTCATTTCATGTTTACACTTAATAATAGATTAATTTAAAGAAGAATTAATTAAGGTTAGAAGTTAAAGTAATTTGGTACAACTGATTCACCCCCCCTCTCAATTTTCTTGTGCATTTCAATAGTAAGGTCATCATGAATGGAGTTTTATATGATAGATTTTATGACACACAGATCATACAAGAGAGAGGTTACATTAGAATATTGTCCAAGATTATGATAGGTTGGTACATATTTCATGGAGCATGTTTGAGTAGTTACAATGAGGAAAAAATAGAGAAACTTAGAAATTTGGGTGGCCAAATATGATATCTTGTAACATTGTAAGGTATGATAGAATATTATAAAATACTGAGGGGTTCTTTTTGCTAAGGATGGAACTAGAATTTAGTATCAATTATTTGAGATAGAAAACTTGGAATGGTCATTATCATAAAATAGATATTTTTATGGTCTTATCCCTCATAATTGGTGTGCACTCAAAAATAAAATAATTATTTTCAATCATTAAAAAGAGAATGAATTCACACAATAAATGATTAGCATGACCTAAATGGCTTTGATACCATGCTAGAAATTAGGATCTTAGGATACTAATCATAATAAAATTAATAAAATGAGAATAATACAAGTATATATTTTTACACATTACACAAGATATACATGGGGAAATCCCTTTCGTATAAAAAAACCCCATAAAGCATCATTTTATTAAAACACTTACAAAGAATAGTCTATTAAAAAATAGACTGAAACTAGCGATGCTCATCTATATACTTCCACATGTCTAATAATACCTCATGTGCATAGTGATATAATTCAAGTTTTTAATCTCCAAATTCTTACACTCTCAAGTGAGTGAGAATATCCATAAATATAGGATACAGGGTGGAAAAATTAAACTTAAGGAGTATTAGTCATGCATATTCAAAGAAACCATTCATAAATAATTAATAACTTAATAGTTATTATATTATAATTGTTTTAAATGAGATATACTTAATAAAGCATATAATATATAAAGTTTTAGAATCTTATATTAGAGAAATATATAAATGTGATAAGGGTTTAGACCCTAATAACATTATTTTCAATATAGATCAATACAACTTCTCTTTCTAAATTTTTAAAAAAATTTGTTACTTTTACAAGCTACAAAATAATTTTCCCTCCTACTCTAAGCTCCAATATATATTCAAACATAATATAAGAAACCATAAGTAGTTTCTACTATAATGGATTGAAAACCCCTAGCCAAATACTCTACATGCAAAAGATACTTCATAACATGTGTCTACAAATTAAAAATATCTTTCTAAATACTTCAAAGCATTTTTCATAAACTTGAACATCCAACATCATTAGGATAAAAATAACCCAATAGAAGATGAAATAACTCCTTATGTCTAGAAAAAGCTACCCATTTCAAGTACACAAAATCAAAGATTCATTTTTACACCTCTTACAATATCATGGATACTTTTTATACCAATATAAATAGTGATATTTATTTGGAAACTTCATGTGAAGTGTCCATAGGTACTTTCATTGGCCAAAGTAGGCTTCCACACTCAAGGATACTTTTAAAGTATATTCTAAATGCCTAGCAAATATTATTTTAATTAAGAAAATATTTATCTTCATGCATGACATTGAAGTTCCCCTTTCATGGGGCAGGGGGCCTAGCTTGATTGGCTAAAGCATGCTATTGTAGGTAAGAGGTCAAGAGGTCAAGAGGTCTAGTCTCCCCCCATCCCTATGGTACCAGAGAGCATGTCGCACTAGAGTCACTAGTCATTTGAATTTTTTTTACCAAGCGCGTTGTAGTTTATAGATGGGCTACTCAATTCTTGAGTATAAAAAAAAGTTCCCCTTCCATGATTCTTGGAGTGATATAAAATAATAACGGACTATTAAAATATTTAAATAAAGATTAATCAAAAGATTGCAAGGTTATAAAACTTCATTAATCCTAATAGTACTTTTTCTTTGAGAAGTGTACTATTGTAATTGTAATTGTTTAAATAGTTACTTTTAGTTACATAAGAGTTATTTCATTTCATTTTAGAAATTTATTTTATTTGCAATTTTTACTTTATTTTTCACTAAAGAACTATTTTATTTACTTAATAGGTATCAAATATATATATTTTTAATCTATTTAAGAGTTGTTTTAAGTAAACAAAATAACTATAAATACATAAAATAATTCTTAAATGACTCTTAATTAAATAAAATATTTTAAAATAAAATTATTTTTAAATAATTATAAAATAATTTTGAAATAAAAGAAAAATATATATATAAATTATTTTAAGTAAATTAAATATTTTTTAAATAAATAAAATAATTTAAATTTCGATATTAAAAAAATAAATCAATATATTTAAAATATCTATACTAATTTAATTAAAATATTAATTATTAAATAACATTCTATAATTATGAAAAAAAAAATTATTACCACATTATAAAATGAAATAAAATCTTCTCCAAAATAAATTTTATTATTACAATTCTTCCAAAAGTAATACTTTTTTCCTTCAATACTATCTTAAGGTCTATAATTTATTTATTTTTAAAAATGTCACAAGAGGTATCTTATTTTAGCACTTATCCCACTTAAGATGTCGCTGACAATGGAATTTGTTTTCTTAGAGACCCTCAAACACCCGTGATTACACACTATATTTTATTGTTTTTAAATGTCATTAGTGGATCGAACTCTAAACCACATCGAGTCCACTCTCCGTTTGTGGAAGATTTTTAAAAGAGATGTCTTGATGAATTTGTACAAGATTTTGAAAATGAGTGTGGGCAGGAAGAATGGAAGCACAAGGATAAGGTAGTAGGAATTTTTGCTGGTGGATTAGGGAAGAGAACTCTTGCCAAATAACTATTTAATTGAAAGAGTTTGAATTATAAAAGAGCAAGTGTTTTTTTTCTTTTTTTTGATGTGTGAGAAAATTCCATGACAAGTCAATTACTTACATTGTAGTTTAAGCTTTTCAAATAGATTTTTGACGATTGCCATCTTAGTTTTGCAAGTATAGAGGGAGGAACAAGTTATCTTAAAGATCATCGATGAAGGAGCCCCATTTTTATAGATGAAATTGATCATGGGTAGTATTTAAATGCTCTACTGGTCATGGATATCTTAGAAAAAATTGGTAATAGTCTAGTTATTATTATGACATGAGATATTGGTGTGCTGATAATTGGAGGGTTATTATTTCTTATCATTTAAAAGGAATGGATAAAAATTATGACAAACAAATATTTTATTGGCATGCCTTTGTCCAATCGCATCCGCATAGTTTGTATGAAGTGTTGGTTAATTTTTTTGTAGACATCTGTGGATGCTTACCTTTGACTCTTCAAGTTTTGGGTAGGCACGTTCGTGGGTAGGGTTCATAGTTATTGGAGTTCAAAATTGACTAAATTTAGTGATACTATTCCTCAAGATGTAAAGAAAAGACTCTTACTAAGTTTTCATGCATTGGATAGTGAAGAAAAATAGGCTTTCATAAACATTGCTTGTTCTTTTATGAGAAAAGAGAAGAGTATATTTGAAAGAGTATGGGAGGAATTAGGATGGAACCATTAAAATACATTGTAGATACTCAAAGATAAGTTTCTTGTAGGAGAATAAATTAAAATATTAATTTTGAATATACAAGGGAGAGTTGTATTAAGAATGCATGATCACTTGAGGGACTTGGGAAGAGAAAATGAACTTGACCTCAACCTTCCTCATCACTTGTGGCATCCTCAAGACCTAAAATATTTGGTATACTTCACACTCGATTTCTCCTTAATATTTTAATATTTCAAATCTTATCTTGTTACTACATAAATAGAGACTGAGTTGCTTTGAAGTATGTAAAAAATAATGGGTTCCAAAACTATGCTCACCAAAACCAATGTCAAGTTTTTCCTTTCCATTTTCAACAAGTCCATGGAAGGTAAGTGCATGGAAATGGGAGACCAAAAAGAGGTCTAAAGTGGCCAATTTTTTTGAAATAAAAAAATATTGATCTTGGATGAGAAATTGAAGATGCAATAAGAAAAAGAGTCATAGTGCTCTAAATCTACTTTCTAAACTATTGGTTTTTTTAAATGATGGATATTTAGGGGGAGTGCAGAAAGTGCTTATATTTCTATAGAAAAAAATAACATAGTGTCTTGTGTGCTACCCCTAAAATATTAACCTTTTTAAATTATTATTTAAAAAATTACTTCGACAATAAATTAGCTAACTCCATGTAGTTTATGCCCAATTTTGATCCAAGAAGAGACAGTCTTGTAGATATTATTACTACACAAACCTTAGAAATCAAGGTTGAAGATGATTTACTAATGGTTGGAAAAATGAAAAATGAATTACATAAAGGTTAAACACAAATAACTAACTCCTTAATATATCCTTTATTGTAGAAATTAGTTAATCATTTGATTGCATTAAAGAACTAAATTCCCCATATTTAATAGCAACAAACTCTATATAAGGATATTCCAAAGAGAGATTTTATTTTTTATAATAACAATAAGGTTGCCAAGTTACCTACTCCTTATCAACAATTAGCAATAGAAGTAACCCTTGCAGTAGTGATACAACCAATTTGATATATAATTTTGACTTCATGAATGATCATGATGGATCTTCTTATATAAAAATTAAAAATGTATGAAAATGTTAATAATTATAAAACTAACTCAAGAGGTGACCTTAGGTGTAGAAAACTCAAGAAAATACTGTTGGCTCTATACTTAGCTTCCTCAAGTATTCATTAGATGAAGTGGATGTTATAATCAACTATATGAAAAATGAATCATGTTTTTTTACTAGCCATCAACATCAAAGAATGGAAATATGGGAAGTAAGAGAATTTGAAGAAGTCTTATAAGGAGATAAAATTTCCTAAAGGATTTAAGAAGCAATCAATGTACATTTTTATAAATAAGATAGTTTCCTCTTCTCTTAATTCTATTTTAGGTTATTGTTCTCTCCATTCCACCAAGAATAATCCAGGTGCAAAATAGAATAATTCTTCTTTTTGAACTATATCTACATCATCTAATAGACTATTGTAATAAAAAATTATAATATCTTACATTTGAGTATCTAAAATATAGCCCAATTTTTTATTTATAGAATTCAATTACATTCATACTGAAACTCTTACCCAAAATTGAAAGAATGTAGATACCACTCACAATGTTAATGTTTTAAATACATCAAGTCCCTCTAATATAGACCCCTCTAGATCTTAGTCTCAAATAGTGAAGAAAGAATAGGTGTAGTTACCAAATAAATTCCTAACCACTCTCATGTGTCTTTATTTATTTTTAATTTTAAATATAAATAATTAATTTAGGATTCTCTCACAATGCCACACCTACTAAAGTAGCTAATGCACTAGGATTACCTTTAACCAAACCTTTAGGTAAGTGTTAGTCAATGGAATCTAATAAATTTCTCTTAGCTATACAATTTAAATATTTCCAAGATGCCTTTATTGCATACCCATATAAGGGAATAAAATTGAATATATATTTTTTTTTATCTACTTGCTAGATCTAACAAGTTATGAAGTATAATATTTTGTAAATAATTAGAAGGAGAAATTTAGTTGGATTAGTTGCATGAATTGATGCCCATCAAAAGAAAGAAAGTGTAATTGGATCCCAAACCCAAGGTCAAATATGTGGTGTTAGAAATTGATGATCTAAGTGTTAAATATTTTTTTATCGATAAATATATCTTGATACTTATATGTTAATGCAGAGGAAGAAAAAATGGTACTTAAATTTTAAAATTTGGATTTATCTAGAAATTATGGACCTTAGAATCTGATGATAGTGGCCTAGCCTCTAATTTAGGTACATGTATTTTATTGATTTCCCCAAATGGTGATAGACAAACAAGCAAATAAAAAATATTGTAAGTTAGAATTTGACAATAATAATAACACAACCAAATATGAAGCTTTAATTTTAGGGCTAAAATCTACAAAACACGTGAAAATAAAAACTTATTGTGAAATAGGTATGAAAATAGTTTCAAGTTAAAAATTGTTGATTAAGACAATATAAAAATCAATTATGAGAACACTAGAATATTTTGATACCTTTTATGTTAAGTTGGTACTAAGAAATTATAATACTAAGGCTGGTTATTTAGTTCTATAATCTTACCTTCTCATCTTGCATCTAGATTTTGGTCAAGATCAATATAATATTTAGCTAAATTATTGAGGTCTAATGAACAAAATAAATATAATAACTAGTAGGAATTTAATAATGATTGATAAATTAATTTCTCTTTATAAAATTTTAAAATTTTCATGAATTTATATTTTAAATTTAATGATTCAATGTTTAGAGAATCAAAGTTTGATTCAAATGAAGACATTGATAATGCTAAGGTAGAGTTAGAAACGAAATGAATAGTATAGTTAAAGAGAAACAAATTCTAAAAGGATTAGTCTCTCTAGAAAATATTTTTGATAGAAATGATAGGTATATTAACAAAAATATTCAAGATTATAATAGTTATGTAGAATATGAACATATATATATATTGGTTCAAAATATGGTCTTGAATATGTTTGCATTAGGAAGTGTTGCACACTAATATAGAGAGATTGATCTTCTTAAATAATGTTTGCAAAGTGTTGTACAAGAGTGGAATTTAGATAGCTAATGTATATGATGATTATTTGAATAAAAAATCCATTTTTTTTGTCAAAGGACAAGGACTTTATAAACTTACTATTGAGAAATAGATTAAAAAATATAAAGAAACTAAAAGTAATAAACTCAAGTAACTCCCACTACATTTATTCATTAGATCAATAAAGAAGGCATTCATTATAAATAATATAATTTAAGTGATAGTGAATTCCTCTCACATCTAATTGATAAAGAGAAGAAACAAATAAAATTGAAAGTAGTTGAACATGGAATTTATAAAACAACCTAAAAAAGAAAGTTATTGATCGTTCATTACTAAGATTTTTAATAAAGATAGATAGAAGAAATTACCTAAAGAATCTCATAGTAAATCTTGTAACTTGCACTTCTCATCTTCAGTGACTACTTTCAAGATTCTAAGGGATCATTACCATTAGCATAGGAATTTAAAGATACACATGACTAGAATTTAAAATGTGAAGTATGTAAAAAATTTATGGGTAGACTCAAGATTGTTTCTCTACCATGAATTATTTTACTGATAGGTGAACCATCATAGAAATGAGACTTAGACTTAATCAAAGCTATAAATCCACACTCTCGTACAAAATATACTCACAATTTAATAATGAAAAAATATTTTACAAATTACCTTAAGAAGTATTTCTTATTTGAGAAATGTGTGTTGATAACCTTATATAATGTAAAACTAATATTATATTTGGTACATGTAGGGGACCTAGAGATGTGTACATCACATGGTTTAGACATTCTTGAATATATTTTGTATGTTTTATGGAGCTCATTGGGATGAATATTTTATGTGGGTTGAATATTGAGAAAACTTAGTACTAAAACGTAAATAAGGTTGGACATAATTTTTTTTAATGTAATACCACTTGGTGGTTTTGTGGAAGCTTATTTCTATAAAATCAAGCACATCAGTATTTGAGGTTGGCTAGGTTGGATATAATAACCTTTGGATTTTTGGATAAGATTAATAGATAATATCTTGTAGGTTGTATATGTGAGGACAAAAACAATGGATTGGGATTTGTAGTTACATAGTTTTCATTTTCTTGTTCACACAGAGTGAAAGTAGACAATTACATATCTTAGAAGTACTCATGGAGACTTTAGAAGTGTATTGTAAAAAAATTCATGAGATAAAACATTAAGCGTGAGTTTATTTGGAATATAGTTCTTCCTTCATAATAGTTTTCCTAGGGCATATCATGTCTCATCTTAATTGTATTTTTATCTATTCTTTTGCAGTATGAATTCTAAATAGTTATTTGTATATTTTTCTCTCAAGGAATTATGTAGAAATAAGTCATTATGGTTACAAATTTCCTTTCAATTATATTATAATTAAATACATCTAAAATAATAATTATTTTTATTAAACAAAATATCCTTCCAATTTTTAGGTTTCCTTAAGAAAATTATAGCAGATAATGTGTCTAAACCTTGATTTTTTATTTTATTGGGATAAGATTTTTTTTTGTTAAATATAGCATTTTTTTATGTTTATTAGATTAGTACTTATAATGTATTGGAAAAGAAGAGTCAAGAAACAAGAACCTTACAGTTTAATTATAAAAAATAGTTGATGAAAATTAAAAAAATAGACCAAAAAAAAAAAAAAATTGTTTTGATTATTTATGGAATAGTAGAATTACCCCTAAAAAACTAGTCTATGAGAATAGTGTTGAACTTATAGTAACATTATAATTTCTAGTAACATTAGAATTTATAGCACTCCAACTATCTAAGGCTCTTGAATACAAACAAATCAAGGATCCATACAAGAAAGTATGTTTTTTTAATAAAAATTTAAGAAGAGAGTGAAATGATGGTGTATAAAATCGCTAAACACTAGGCTACAGTGAACCAATTTTTTAAAGGAAATCCAATAAAATAGATTTCAAATTTAGAGATATAGTAATGTTGTGGGATAAAAGAAGTAAGCCAAAGGGTAGATGTAAAAAAAATAGTTCTCTTTGGATGCACTTTTTAATTTTTTTAATTTTTATGGTGAGAATACATATTATCTTTTCATATTTGGAGGGAACTTATACCTTCCCTAATAATTGAAATTATATAATAAATGAAATCTTGGTGTCTCATACTATTTGGGTTTGGATGTGTCTTGTCATCCCCTTTTTTTTCATCTTATATTTAGTTTTCCATTTATTTTTTATTAAGATTATATTATTATTTTGTATCCTTTTAGTCCTTGTCCTCAATTAGATCCAATAATTATCCTTAATTTTTGACAAGAGGTTTTGCATTTTTTTTAATTAACCATTGGAAAAATCATAATTCATCTTCAAATAATATCCTTTAGGTTTTATCATCCTAGTACTCTTAAAAATTGGTCAAAGTATTGCATGAATTAACTTTTCTATGTCCAATTGTAATTGTTCCTATTTAAATTGAAATTGTAGAGTTTTCTTATAGTTGAGAAATTTTGTAAATTGCTCATACACGTCCAATTATTTTTATGATATAATTAAAAGGATATTAAACTTTTGATCAACCAAGTATTTTTTTCAAATTTCCTACTAGCTTCATTTCTTTAATAATTTCATAATAAGAAACTTTTTTTTTTAGACTGCAGGAATCGGTCGGGTATCTGTCCCCCTATAAACTGTAGTGTGCTTGGTAAAATAATCCACGTGACCGGTGGCACTGGCGTAATACACCCTCTGGTACCACGAGCTTGGGGGGGACTAGACCTTGTGACCTCTTTCCTTCAATAGGATGCTTTATCCAATCGATCTAGGCCCCCCGCCCCTCGTTATAGGAAACTTTAGAACTCCCAAACAACTAACATTTTTTATAGATTACTTATTTATCCCTATTTCCTAGAACAATACATTATGGAATCATAAGTCTTGAAAGAAAACACAATTCTTTGTGTGTATTTAATAATCACATAAGTCCATATGTGTTTGTATTCAATCATAGAATCATTTGAGTTATTTATATTCTAATTTTATAATTTTTCATCTTCCCTCTTACATGCAACCACAAAACACACTGCTTTTTGTGTATTTAAAACTAAATTGAAAGATTGATTTCTCACAATTTTAGGCACTTATCATTTCTAAAACTTTTAGGTTGAGATAGGATTTTGTAAATATTTGAATTAGTTTCTCTTCTAAATAAAATCTCTAAATTTAGGAAATTTCCATCTTCTACTTTTGTTAATCACTTATTTCTTTTATTCATAGTATAACCCATGGATTGTTTTTCTAGTAATATGATGCATATTTGTTCTAAAAGCCTAGTTTTGTATTTTACTAAGTGCCCCTAGGTTTTTAATTACACCTTGCTCTTGTATTGCATGCATGTATACTTTGGCTATAATGACATCACTTCCTGAGTCATTTTCCAACTTTTTTGAATGAGATCCTTTTTTTCAACCCTTTTTCCCTAGGTAAAATTTTAGAACACTAATACAATAAAAAAAATTTCTCAAGATCTTCCCTCTTCGAACCTTAAACTATAGAATTTCAAGAATGAAAATTAGTTAATTAAAACTAAAAGTTACCTCTTGATATTTGATCTCTATCAAATTTCTATTAATTTTCGATGGACTTTTAGAGATCACAAAAAGTCCTTAAATTTCTTCATGGCATCAAAACTCTACCATTCTATAAAATCCCTTATACTATAGTTGTTAACTTGCATCTTTTTCTTTCTCTTTTACTTTTATAGACCTTGATCTAGAATCATGTAAAAGAAATTATCATTATTTCATTTGATCTACATATCGTAAAAAATATTTAGCAATCAAAATATGTTAAGTACAAGTTAAAGGGGTATTCTTCTACTTCAAAATTTATCTTAGAACTTTCATCCATTAGTGATATAATTTAGAGATATGTAAATATTGAATATTTTATCCAAAGGATCAACAAAGGAGATGATATTCAAATCTACATTGGACTATTATTAAAAATGCAAATAATTTTTTCAAGTGTGATAAAAATAATTTATTGAAAAAGAGAAGCAAAAATATCACAAGGATGTTAAATATTATTCGCAAAAGAAAGTTCATTGAACACAAGCAATTGTGGGAAATCTAGTGCCTAAGGATTTCCACCCATGAATTTTTTATTTAATTCTTACTAATATGGATTATATGAATAAAATTAACAAGGGAATCTTAATTAGTGATATCTTGCATCAAAAACTTTATGGTTTTCAAGAGATAAAATGCTTATTCACGACCTCTTACGTGAGGGCTACCTTGATGAACCTATTAATTAGGAAAATTTTGTTTTCAATTCTCTGATGATACCTATTGAAGCCGAGGCGACATTGTTAATTAGGATAATTGAAGACATTTATTTCGATCTTTGACAAAATTACATGCTTAAGTAGTTGTTCATGTTGAACTCTTTTAATATGCTAAAACCTCAAGACAATATTTGTGAAATGATGTTTTAGATGTTTGGTTACAAATGATGACTTAATTATGGTTTGAATTATGTACTTAATTGATAATGTTGAATTGATTTATATGGTAGTTCCATGATAATGTTTAGTTTGATTTTTTGAAAGATAAAGATGAGTGAATGAAATGTGATGTGTAAGAGAAGTATGATGCAAGTTTGATGAACCGTAACTTAAGGCTTATGATAATGGATAATAAGGTGATTGACTGATTTTGAAAGTTATTAAATAAAATATCTATAACATCAAATTGTGAAACTTGTTTGAATGTGAATTTTTGATTTAGTTACTTCGATTGTTTATATATATCATAATTGGATGGGTTCACATGTGTATGAAGTGTGGAGGCATATCTTTCTATGGCCAATAGAATTAGAGGCAACTTTGGGAACCCTATGTGAACTATCTAATGAAACCAAAGTATAGTCTATTTGAAAGGACTATAGTTTTGTGATATAATGTGCATTTTTTTTGTAATGTGAGTTTGGAAATATTTTTTATTGATTTATTTGTCACATCAGTCCAACTAGGATATGAGTTGTCAACCTAAGTGGAAAAACTCATATTTTGATTTTTAAAATACTTTTAGAGGGTTGAAAAGTTGTTTCTTTTTTATGTATTTTTATGGATTTAAGCCCCCTAGGAAAATTACTTATGGGATAAGTACCTATTATGCCCAAAATCTTGGGTAAATCCCTAGATTGGACACTCTTTTTGAAGCAATTATGAGCTTTGACGAAATTGAGGTTTGGAGAAGTGGGATGGAGACTTGTCTCTTTCCAACCCCACTTCTCCAAGTCCAATTATGAGCCTTGAAAAGCTCCCAATGGTCTCACACATGTGTGAGAACACATGTGGGAGTGAGCCTCAGAGAGTGAATGGGAGGGTGAAAAGTTTCACCTACCTTATTCAATGAATTCAAAGCTTGAATTCCTATTAAACTAGCACAAAACATGGGTTATGGGGTTCTTCCTTCAATTTGGATTTGTACTTGTCTTGGGGGAGAATTCTTATTTGAGGTTTTGGATTTGAGAGGTTTTGAGGAAGCTAGCTTCGAAGAAGAGGAGATTGAAGATCATCCTCAAATTCTTCCTCATTGAAGCATTAGACTTGAGGTAGGCACTCCATGATTATTTATGCCTTTCTTGTTTTTATATAAATATGAAAGATTTTATTTGCTAAAATGTATTTTTTATATTTCTTGTGTGTTGAATGTATACATGTTGTAAAGGTTTTCAGTTGTATGAGGGTAAGCTCAACCAAATTGGTAAGATAATCCTTTGTGGGGATAGTGGGAGGTAGGACCCTCTACTAGGAGCTTAACCCTCCTTAAAAAGGAGAGGCTCAAGGGTATGAGTACCCATGTATAAGCGGTAATATGGTGATTTGGTGGTATGATTTGTATGGTGAATATGGAGATTTGGTGAAATGGGTTGTATGAAGAGGAAGATAAATGTGATTGGTTATTTTTTGTTTTATTTCATAAACTCCCCATAGGGTGTGTAGTCCACTCTCCTTTCCTCTATTTGGATTTTTTTTGGAATCTTTATGTACATGTGAATTCCCATGGGACGGTGTAATCTGATTTTGTGTGTTCTTATGTGCTTCAATGGATTATTGGTATGATTGTTGAATGTACCCAGTTTTATTGGTTGCCTCCTAGCTCTAGGGGACCTATGGGTAGGTCAACAGTTGGGAGGTGAACTTATCTATGGCCATAAGAGAAGACCCTTATGTGTGTATACTTGTGAAAGTTTGGAGGATAATGGTGAACAAATCTTACCTTGGAGATAATCCATTTCATTACCTTATGTTACTTGTGGTTATGAGAAATTTATGTGTAAAACCCACTTGGATGGGTCGTGGGTGTCTAATGTTATAGTGGGTAAGAAACCCTTGTAAAAGTTATATCTTGTTATTTAGCTGGTTTATTTTATGTAGCAATTAGTTGAGTTTTATATATCTTTCTTGATTATAAAGGAAGAAAATGGATACTTGCAAAATAAATTCTATTATCTTGTTGCAAATTTTAATATGAATGCTTATATACTACTCTTTAAATAATTTTTGCTGTTGTAAAAAAAAATGGTTATATAGTATGTTATTCTGTAAAAATAAAAATGAGATCATCATTTAAATGAATAAGGATGTTGAAGTTGTACTGATTAAAAATATGTATGTGTTATAACATGCAAAAAGAGTATTTTATTTATATGAAAATATACAAATAAAAATAAATATTCTCCTTTTATGAATATGTTTACAATCTAAGTTTTCAAAAGAAGGCTATAAATCATAGTTGCTGAAAACAGAGTTTATTTGAGTATTTTATAGCTATTGTTCTTGCATAATACACGAGCTAAAATATCTACTGTGAAGAGTTTCCTAATATAAAACTGTATGGTGTATAATATTAATTAAGGAATATATAACAAAAAGAAACAGAATGTAGTTGCGCTGCATATACGTATGCAATTCTAGATTTATATATTCTTTGATGGGTGTAGAAGCCTAGCCATGCCCTCAAGCAATATATTGTTTCCAATTTTTACCTTATTTTGGCTGCAAGTGTGGACATCAGCTGCAACATTTTAATTGTAACACAATAGGAAACTATAGATGAGGTTTTAAAAAATAAAATCACAAAGTTTCAAACTATTATATTTATTATGTTGACAAAAACAAAGCAAAGGAACATATTTCTTTTACCAGTCAAATGGTTCTTCTGCTATAATATTAAAGTCTAGATGACTAATAATTTGTAGACCGGCCCATATGCGTAGGTCGTGGAAATTCACTCTACGTACTCTTCTTGCCAAGGAACTGTCTGGTCTCCTTTCCGACAAAAAGGTTTAATAAATATAACTAAGGATATATTTACACAAGAATCCCATTGTAAGATGGAATAGGATAATAAAAAAAATATTAAGGTGTAATGTCGAAAAATGAGTCTTTTGATATTTTCACATTCGTTTGGGTCTTCTTTGTGGATTTTGGTTTAATGTTGTTTTGATTTAATGTTGTAATGTAGATAACACATTCACGTTAGGTCTTGGGCCCTTGTGAACTAATGGATTTTAATGGTACTTTGTAAAAGTGTTGTGAAGTGTTGTAACACACTTTCACAAATTTCTAGGGTTTTATCAATTAACTAAGCATAATAAATATAATTTTAATCATAATCAACTTTAATCTTGCTTTATTTGGAGTGTTGTAAAATGTTGTAACACACTTTCACATTCCTCTAGGTTTTTCATTAATAATCAAGTTTTCTTATGTTTTAATTGGCCCTATTTTTCATCCACAAGCCTCATTTATTGCATTTTTTTGAAGATAATCCTGACACCAATTAATAACCAATCCTAATTTAGGTGTTTCTGGCTTGTGTGGCCCAGATTTAGTGTTTGTGACTCATTTTCCACCTTGGGTGAATGAGTCCCACCTAGGCCTTTTTGGCCCCGATGCAAGTTTCACACATTTCTAAACACTTTTGATTTTTAGTCCCATACACTATGTGTGATGGGACTCATTGACCACCTTGGGTGAATGAGTCCCCTATGACTAACATTCAAATTTAATTCAAAATTTTGGCATAATTTTATTCTCCTAGATCTGATGTCGGCTTGTAATGTTGCAATTTCGAGAATTCTTGCATAATTGAGTATAAATACAAGGTCCTTTTCTCTCATCTCAAGCCCCCCAAGCATTCAAGTACTCATTCTTATAGAAAAATGAATTCACAAGAGATCATCAAGCATTCACAAAGGAACTCAAGGGAAGATTATCAAGCATTCAAGAGCATTCAAGAGCATCAATCATCATGTCAAATATTGCATTCTCCATGTTTGTTATTGTGCTAGCAATTGTGATATAGAGTTCATGATTCAAACAAGCATTACACTCAATATGTATAACCATCAAGCAAGAGTCAAATACCACATCCATTGTAGTCATTTCAACCATAATTGCAACACCTTATTGCTAGTGTTTGGTGAGTTGCAACATTATTTTTTGTTCATTTATCATTCTCCCTTTACATTTGCCTGCATTTCAAGGTTTAATTACCAACAAGGGGTTTGACCAAGACAAACCCCTATTCTCTAACCTCACAACATTTTTCCCTCTTCTTGTGTCTGATTTACAATTCTAGGTTGCAAATTTGTCAAGAAGCAAAGTTGGAGAAAAGTTGTCAAGAAGCAAAGTTGTCAAAGTTGTCATTCAACCTTGGAAAAGCTTGGAGAAGACCTATGGGTGGTATTTTACATATTCGAATCCGGAAACCAATCAAAAAGAACAGAGCAAACTGAGAGACACAAAATCCAGTTCATAACTTCTAGAAAAGCAGAAGTCCAAACTAATTCACCACTATTGGCGAATGAGTCCCACTGTACAGGCCTAATCAAGATTTTTACAGATCTGGATACCCTTTTGGCGGAAACTTGTTTCTACACATTTTCCTCGAAACTTTACCGATTCGCCCAACTTGGTGAATGAGTCCCAGTCAACTTCAACAATAAATTTTTCAGTGATCAAGACCTTCATCCTGCCTTCTTCAATCTTCTAGGTGCACACTTCCATTTTCATAGCCTTTTATTGCATTTTATTCATCTTTCTAGGTTATTTTGCATATCACACTATGTTTTCCAACATTTTCTTTTCCAATTTTACACTTGATGGTGAACCCCTCATTTGACATCATTCATCCCCTACAATAGTCCATTTGCCAGATTTTAATCTCCTTTACATTGAAATATCAATGGCTTGTTCTTGAATGAAAAGGTTGGAGAATTGACATCTCTCCTTTTAGGTCCAAAACCCTAGAAGCGAAAGAAGAGGAACACATAATTTTCTTCTTCTCATTAAAGTAGCAGAAATATAAAAGTGAATAAATAGATTTTAGTTCAAACATTTATATAGATAGACATATAAATGCTCATAGTTATTCTCATTAGAATACAATGTAAGAAAATGACAAAGCATAAAGTCTATCAAGCTAGGTGTTGCGTGTCTAATTAGGTGAACAGAGAAGGGGTGGAAGAGTACACATCCAATTAAAATTCACCACTCTGATTTTTACTAGAAAGAGCCACCTGGAAATCGTTCCTTACATTCATAAGAGGATCTGTGGGTATGGAGATAAGCATCACGCGTACCATCTTCCAACATCATCCTAAGATTTGTTAGATCCGCCATCCTTCACTAATCATGACCTGCAGAGTAATAGATTCGTGGTGTTTTTCCATCACGCTTGCCTCCCTTGCATGGCGTGGAAGAGAGCAAAAGAAGTATAAGAGAGGCAATATGTTTAAGGGTGGATTTCTCTCTCATTATGTATGGTGATAATAATGTTGTGATAATGTTATCACGATTCAATCGTGTAGTTTTACAAGTCAAACCCATTGACCCATGTTTCATGAGTAGTGGTTCACAAGAACCCATCTCTCATGATAGTGAATGGTCCACTTTAAACTCATTGCATCTAGGTGATGCTCACAAAGGTGAAGCATTAGATCTTCCTCGAAGGTCACCCATTCCAGTACTACTCCAACTCAAGCGCGTTTAACCACAAAGTTTTCCCCAAGATTAAACCCACTTAACTAAATGAACTGTTTTATGTAGTAAATATAAATTTTGGACGTCTCCAACAAGGTCAGCGCCTTGTCAAGTGCCAGGTATCAACATTCAAACGGCAAAAAAAAGGAGCACAGTGAAATGTCAAATTTTCGCCGCTCCCTAGGGAGCTCCCTGTCAAAGTCTGGACATATGAAAATGGACGTAACATTATGCTCTGTCAGTAAATCCGAACTGAAATACGTTGTTGACTTGTGTCTGATCAACAGCGTTCAGTCATTGCATCGAAGAGTGTGAAAGACTGCCAGAGTGAGGTCTTACATGTTTTAGTTGGGCGATTTTGATGAAAATATTTAGAGATCAGCCCGTCTATTCGTTGAAAATGGAGCCTATGCACTTGAAATCGGATAAGTTTTTAAAGTTCAAGATTTATGAGGTTTCCCTCTTATCAGTCATACGGGTGTTACGAATTCACCAGGTTAAATTCTATTGTTATGGCAGACGTTACACCTCACAATGTTCTTTTAAACATTTAAAAACAAAAAAAGGAAAAATATATTGATTTAAAATGAAAAGAAACAAAAGAAAATAATAGGTATTAGTAGTATTTTTTAAAAAGAGGAGAGCTTTCTTTTTAATCATTTTTTTTTGGGTATTCTTTTATATTCTTTTTTAAAGTAAATAAATTAATTATATATGAATAAATACATTTATTTATATATAATATTTATTATTCACATAATTATTCATATATAGAAAATAAAAATAAAGGGTTAGTAGTTAATTAAATAAATAAATGCAATATATATGGGTAAGAGATACTTCATTTTGTTTAACATTATTATTAAAGGAGATATTAATACATTAATATTGAGAGAAGTATTAATGCATTAATATTATCATTGTCAGGAGAGAGGAGAGAGAGGTTAATACCGATGTTGATATTAATATCAATATTAAAGGTTAATATAAATGATTAATAAATAGAGAAAGAAAAAGAAACTAAGGGAGATAAAATAATTAAAGCAAGGTTATCTATAATATCATGAGCGTTATTATTATCGAGATTGCTAGTAAGCATATTAAAAGAAGAGGAAGAAAAAATAGGAGCCAATAGCAATAGTATCCTTGTTACCTAAAGAGATTATTGAATATCACTACTGTTGAGGATGAGAGTTAACATAGTAGCATTATAATTGTTAATAATTGCTTTATACTAAGGTGAACCAAACGAAACTTGACCCTATTTGGATGACACTAGTATGAAAATTCAAAGACAACCTTAATCCTAGTATTGGTACCCCTGAATGTTAAATGTAAAGCCCTATAAAACTTAGTCAATTGAATTGAACAATCATTGATTGAGGGTGGGTGCGATGGAGTCCATGCACCTGACTTAGTACTCTTCTACCCCCCGGCCTCAGGCAATGTGTAGGTGACGACATTGCATCGCCAATCTCATCCGATACGTATAGATAGTTACCATTTGAAGTATAGTAAAGCTTTCAATTAAGTATTAATGGTAGTATTCTGATAGTATTAAATAAAAAATAGTTGTGTTTTGCCTTATGATTGAATTATGGGCATTACATCATATCTTTTTTATAAAATATTTCAAGAGTAGTTAAGGACAACAAACAAGAAAATATGAAATGCATTTATTTCAAATATTTGAGAATTTTGAGCTCATTCAATTCTTAAGATCTACGCTCAACAAATAAATTAATATGAAACAAATCAAGTTGAAAGCTCCAACAACCCAATATTTAAATCTAATTCTAATAGTCTTAAAGAAAAAACTCGAGATCTACATTTTAATTTTGAAAAATATTTAGAAATTAAGACAATTTTCTTGTTTATAGACCTCCTTTATTCTGCTCTTCCTTTTCCTCTGGGTATAAAAAACTCAGTTTAAAAAAAATCCGTATGTTGTGAATTCCAGTGGCTGTTATTCTTCAGGTGAGTTATATTTTCTTTCCATTTTCCATCAAAACTAATAAATTTAAAATGAAAACCATCTCAATTTATATTAGCTAATTCTATATATATGGCATTATTGAATGGATTTTCTTTCCATTTTTCATATGACTCAGTAAATTTAAACTAAAAAAACTGCTTTAATATCTAGAAATATTAGTCAACTTTATATATAATGAAAAATATTTCTAAATATAAATAGAAGGCCAAATATTTATAGCTTATAGAAAGAATACGGCTATATTATAATATGCATACCTGGACTTTAATCTCTCTCTGCAAACCGCCTTGCACAAGTTCGACAAGAAGCTTCTCCTTCTAGACAGATGCATACAGAGGAACTCCTGTGAAATGAAAAGCAGTCGCCTATTTATCCATTATTGATGGCCAACGATAAGTAAGGACTACCACCAGAAAAAAACAAGAAAAGATACTGCGCTTGCCTCTCCATCCATGGCTGATGGCCAACCATATGTACCTAGTATCACCAAAAGGTCAAAATAAAGACACTTACGTTAGCATATTATTGGAAGCTCTTGTTTTTGAAATTATCTTTGATTCAAACAATATCTTGGAATAAAAGTGTGTTTTTGAGTATGTCTTACAAGTGGGACTTATTATTGTGGGTTCATCATATTTTAAATATTCTTCAACAATAATAGATTCAATATTTATCTGAATTAGAAAACTTGGAATGGTCATTATTGTCAAAAAGAGATTTTAGTAGTCTTGTTTGTCATAGCTAGGTTGCACACAAGAAGAAAACAATTCTTTATGTCATTAGAAGAAACAATGAATTCATGCAATGAATGATTAGCATGATCTAAATGGCTCTAACACCATGTTAGACACTAGAATCTTAGGATACTAATTGTTATAAACAAAATATATAAATAAAATGAGAATTATACAAGCATAGATTTTACACATTACATAAGATATGCATGGGAAAACCCTTTAAAAAAGAAAAAACCCATAAACCATCATTTGATTAAAACACTTACAAAAATAATCTATTAAAAAATAGAATAAACCTAGAAACACTCATCTACATACTTCCAAAAGATCAATAACACCTCACATGCATAGTGATATAATTCACTACAAATCTCCAAATTGTTACATGCTCTCAAGTGAAAAAGGGTGAAAAATACATTTAGCAGTATTAGTCACATCTATTCAAAGCAACCATTCATAAATAATTAATAATCTAATATTTATTAGACTATAATTATTTTAAATGAGATATGCTTAATAAAGCATATAATATATAAAGTTTTATAACCATTTATTAGAACAATATATAAATGTTATAAGGGTATGACCCCCAATAACATTATGTTCTAACATAGATCAATACAACTTCTCACTCTAAATTTTTACAAGATTTCATTACTTTTCAATCTACAAAACATGTTTTCCCTCTTACTCTGAGCTCCAATATATAGCCAAACATAATATAAGAAACCATAAGTAGTTTCGAATACAATGGATTGAAAACCCCTGACCAAATAAATCTTCATGCAAAAGATACTTCATAACATGTGTCTAAGAATTACAAGTATCTTTCTAAATGTTTCAAGATTATTTTCATGAACTTGAACATCCAACACTATCATAGGATAAAACTATCTCACTAGAAAATGAAATAACAACTCTTTATGTTTAGAAAAGGAACTCATTTCTTTCATAAAGTCAAATATTCTTTCTTACACATCTTACAATTTTATAAATATTTTTATATTAGTATAAATAGTGAGATTTACTTTCACTTCATGGGTACTTTCATTGGCCAAATTAGGCTTCCACACTGGATGTTATTTTACAAAGTTGTCACGTCCCCACCGGTTAAGATTATAAAAAGAAAAAATTAAATAATATTAAATGTGTTCATAAAGCACGAGGGAGACCACACATTTAGTGAGTAATGGTGGTCACAGATGGAAGGTGTGCATGTTATTAATGAGGCATGACATCCTCACCATTTTTGTCCAAATTTTAAATAAAAAGAGGGACCAAAAATGATAGAGCTTATAGGAGGAGAGATTGTGATGATCCGTAATTTCATTAAAGATGAGAAGACATGAGCAGACAATGAGGCCTTGCCATTAATAAAGAATAACAACCCTATCCTCCCCATATTCTCATATGATTTTCCTCGTGAAAGGGGAAGTGTTGGCAGGTCATGGAGGTGAAACAATGAATTATGGAGATCTAATATTCTCATCCCGATAAATTTAACTATTATAGAGTAGAAGAAACTCTCATCTAAGAAGCTAATATTTTGTAGTTTACTTTTTAAAAAATGGTTTTCTTTCTAGAGGACGTATGATTTGTTGGATGCATTAAGCAATACACATAGGTTAAATATGGTTTATCAATACCAGTTAAAATGATTTAAATGAAAAAGATAAAATTAATCTTGATCAACCCATTTAGATCTGGGATAGATGAACTATCTTATTGAATAGGTTTAAATTTTTGATTAAAATCATTACTAAGCCAATAATTTGTTCTTATATTGGTTATACTATTATCTCAATATACTTGATAGGTTGTGGTTTACTTCTAACTATAAAATTGTGCTCCTTAATCATTTAATGTTACATGTGGTGTATATAACAAGCAAATATATAGCCTATATACAAAATACGCCGAGATGTATCGAGGCATTGAATTTTTTCAACTTTAATTTTTATTAAAGTTGAATAATGTGTTCATCTTCATACATTTGTAGGGTATCAAACATGATCTTCATATTCTACATCTTAGCCTGCTTGATCTGATCATCTCCTTCATAAATGCTTTCTAACTTTACCCAAATTTCTCTAGCAGTTTTCAAATTCATAACTGTCACTAATTCAAAATTAGTGAGACCACTTAAGAGACCATACCTTGATTTACCATTTTTTTCATATGCTTTGATTTCATCACCAATTCTCAGACCATTTACAGGAATAGTATATCCAGCCTCAACAGACTTCCAGATTTCAAATCCAAGAGAAAGTAGAAAACCTTCCATCCTTGTCTTCTAGAATGCATAATATGATCCATCAAATAGAGGGACATCTTTTTTGTGCATCTTCCTAGATCTACCTCAAGTGGTTAATCTTTCTTCCAAGGAACCTTTCTTTGATATCAATTGTTGAATGCAAAAGACAACTGAGAAGGGGGTGATTCGGTTGTACCTTAAAACTTCAAAACCCTCATAAACATTTAGATCCACATCAATTCAATTAACCCTTAATCTATTAGAATGATTCATCATGAAAGCAGATAAAAGAAATAGAATGAAAACAACACCATGCACAATGAAACACCATATTTACATGGAAAACCCAAAGAAGCGAAAAACCATGGTGAGGATTAGCTCACAATATAAAGTAATATCAACATTGATTACAAATGGATCATTGCCCAAAGGAAAGAAAGGATCACTTCCAAAATAGAAAAGAATATAGAGAAGAGTGTTACAATGAGAAATCCATCTCAATGCAACAGAAAAATCCACCACAACATTACCAACACCTTCATAGTCTTATTGAATAATTGTAGACACCTTCTACTTACTACATCCAGTAATCTAACACATGAAAGCTCGCATTGCACTTCACAAATTCACACCTTACAACTCTACAATTCAAATTATTCACATCAGACACCTTTATCTTACCATACCTCAACAACTCAACACTGATTTATACCATCTTCAACCTTGAAAATATTCTCCAAGGTTGGCTATGCACCTCAACTATGAAAATTCAAATTAGGTTGGTATCAAAATATTCTCGTGGTGGAAAGGAATCAAGGTGAAACACAACATGCCTTAGATAAGACCTAAATCCACTCATACACACCACGCCACACTTCCACAAACACCGAAGAAGCTTCACAATTAGTGTAAACACCCAAGGTTGGTCGAACATGTGTTAACACCATTAACATTGAAGTACGCGCTTCCTCAAATCTAAAGATGACTCATGAACCACACACTATGCTTGAAGACAATCTAGAATATTCCACAAATACCTTGAAATCCAAAAAATTCCTTTACAACAACTTTCATTTGAAGAATGTACACACTCAGTACATTCAAACAATCCTGCCATACATTGCAACTCAAGAAACTAACTTCCAAAGCACCAAACCTAAAATAAATTCAACTAAAGAAAGACACAAATAGTATAAGCACACTTCTAGGTCCACAAAACCTAAAACCATCCTATTAAGAAATGTGGAGCAAAAACATTTCTCCCAAATACCTATGCAATACATAGTTCACACACTGGTGAAGACAACTTTCTTTGCACAACAAGACAACACACCAAATTTTGAATATAACACCACTTAACACCTTTGATAAACATATCTGAACTACACAAGGATATCTTCAACCTAGAAGAAATGTGGAGAAAAACTAGAACATTACTCTATAACACAGAACACCGTTGCAACACGGTGTTTCCTCTTTTTATTCATTTTTTCTCAAAAGCACTTGGAAAAAACGCACCGAAGACACATCCTCAACATCTTTAGTACTTCTTCATCACCACCAAGCCAACTACATCATATCAACTCAACCATACATCCATAGAAATAAGCTTATCAAAACAACACTAGAAGTTGACACTAGTAGCTTACCAATGACAACATAATGCAACTAATCAAAACATCATCTGAGACAAAACCAACTCAATGCCAATTGCATATTCTTGCAACAAAATCCTTATGCAGTTGACACCAATGACAACACATGATCTTGTTGACATGAATCACAACACCAATTGCACATACTTGCAACATACTTATGCATTAGGGGTCAAATCAGGCCCATATCTTTGAAATTTTTTAAGGTATGACCCTTCTTAATTGCACATTAAGAAGGGTGGCATATTTTGGGAGAAGGTTGGATTGTTGGCTCCAAAATCTCATTTATTAGATTTTAGAGCTCTTGTGGAGTGTTGAACACTACATGGCTCTTCACTTCCCCATGAGTTCTCACACATGTGTGAGAACTTGTGGGGAGATGTTTCCATAGGGATGAATGAGAGAGTGACATGTGTCACTCCCTCATCCAAGGGATTCCAATCCTAGTTCCCTATTTCTATCCTTTGGAAAGCCAAAAGAGGGGTTCTCTTTGCATATATTTGGTTTTGGGAGTTTTGAAGGAAACAAGCTTGGAGGAAGAGGAAATTGAAGCTCATCATCAAAATCCTTTCCCTTTCATACCTTGGACTTGAGGTAGGCTCTTGTTGTTGTTATGTTTTTTTATGATTTTATATAATGGGAATCATTATAAGATGTAGATGCATTTTGTTTATCTCTTTGAGTCTTTTGAATGTGGTTTTTTTGTTTGGTTGTGGGTTGTATGGGGACAATCTCACCCAAATTGGAAAGAGCATCCCTTGTTGGGGATAGTAGTTGTAGGACCCTCTATGGGGAGATTAACCAGGTCCTTAAGTGGTGATATGGTAATATGGTGATTTGGTGATATGGTGAATTTGTTGTAGGGTTGGTATTGTGAATGTGGTGATTGGATGAAATGGCTTCTATATGGAAGAAGAATAATGTGTTCCTTGGTTATTTCTTGGCTTAATGCATGAACTCCCCATAGAGTGTGTATTCCACCCTCCATTCCCCACTTTGGATCCTTGTTGGGATCCTTATGTATATGCAAAATCTCTTGGGAGGGTGTATTTTACTTTTGTGTTTTCTTATATGCTTAATGGTTTATTGGTGTGATTGTTAAATGTACCCGGTTGCCTTGGTTGCCTCCTAGCTTGGGGGTGGTTTGTGAGAAATACGGTTGGGAGGTGAGCACTACCCTTGGCTATGGACGGAAATATTGTGTCTCTTGTGTAGGTAGAAAGGATTATCAAAAAGGAGATGTCAAGGGAAGAGAAAGACATCCATACTCATTATGTCATTTGTTTAGAAATGCAAAGAGAAAATAAGATTCTATATGAATCCCTATGGAATTTATTGATTTAAATAAATAAATATTAATATAATTTGTATAGGCTATATGCATTTTGTTTATGAATATCTAAGTATTCAATTTACAACATTTCTAGTTTAGTTGAGAATAAATACATTGTTTCCCCTTGCTTGCAACATTTGTATATTAGAGGTGTTCTTATGAAGTTTTGTTAATTTAAGGTAAATTATTTATCTGTTTGGAAATACAAATGAGTATTCTATTTGAAAATGAACCTATATCAGTTGGTAGTTGAGTCTATTAAAAAGTGATACAATATCCAAGGTTAAAAAGGTAAAATTTAAATGCTTAATAAACAAAAATTATGATAATGTTGTTATAGAATAAAGAGATAAATAGCAGCTCACTATAATAATAAATGTAAGAGGCTACATTTTTATTTGTTTTATTTTACTTTTTAGCTAGAGAGGTGAGTCTATTTAGAAAGAAAATGTTTCATAAGGCACAACACTTGTTGAAGGTTTTGCAAATGGGGTTGCAAGCTAAGTGGGTTTAACCTTGGGGGAAACTTTGTGGTTAAGCGCGCTTGATCTGGAGTAGTATTGGGATGGGTGACCTCCCGAGAAGGCACAAAGCTTCACCTTTGTGAGCATCAAGTAGATGCAATGAGTGCTAAGTTGACCATTCACTATCATGAGAGATGGGTTCTTGTGAACCACTAGTCATGAAACATGGATCAATGAGTTTGAGTCATAAAACTACACAATTGAATCCTGATAGCAATATCACAAAGAAAATGTTATTAAGTTATTACTGGGGTTATAATAAACTTCCAGTGAAATTTCACATCAAGAAATGAAAGGAGTGCAAAGAAATTGGATATAGGTAGACGTAGACACTTTGCCATAGATATAAATCTACTTTGTAAAAATCCAACGTGCAATACTATAAAAGCAACCATAGAAGATAATCTTCACACATGTGAAATATAGTAAATAATAATAATGAAATTTCTAAGGGTATTGACTTCAATAAGTGTGCTCCTCTTATATATCTATCCTCAAAATATTGAGCTGTAGATATTACTTCTTGTCATTCATGCATAGCACACCCATGCATAAATAAAGAAAATGGAGATCCAAGTTGTCTTCAGTGCCTTAAAAAAATGGATCATGGGATAACCAGTTTAGTCATTATAATAGAAATTAAACATGTAAAATAAGACACAATAAAATTATCCTATATTTCACTCCTACTAGTTTTTATGGATAGAGAACAACAAAATCCTTATATCACCTGCTCCTTGAACTCAATATGCACACCTTTCTTGACCTCATCGATCCATTTTAATGTCTAGGTTGCATCATGATTACACAACTTCATTACTTAGCGATGGAATAGTGAGAGTGAGCGATGTACTTTTAGAGCTCGTGAAAACACCTTGCAAACTTGAAGCTTAAATAGAATGCAATGTATCCATTTGTTGATATTTGGCTTGGGTGGAAAACTTATTTTCTAGCAACATTTATAATATTTATTAAGCCAATAGGCTTATTGTGTGCACTTTGCCCAAAATTTTCATCAGCATTCTCGGTTCTTAACGCTTCCAGCGTCTGGCTCTCAGTTGGAAAAAAGGTGGCGGATTTTTTTATTTTTTATATTTTATATTAAAAGTGTTTGGTGTGTCGATAGAGAAGGCCAGTGAAATTAAATGCTAGTTTGAATCAACATTATTTTTTGTATGGTTTCCATGTAGTGGCGATGGTTGTAATAACACCTCCAATTAAAAACCTTAGAAAACGTAGTGAAGCAATTAAAGAGTATGCACAATTTTTGATAAGGTATTATTGGGTGTCATTGTGTGGCTTTACTTGGTATGTGAGCTGTGAGCCAGGAAATCAATATTTTGTGAAGGTGTAAGTTCGATCATCCATCGTTGAGCTTCTGTGAAGGTGCAAGTTTGATCATCCGTTGTCGAGCTTCTGTGAAGGTTGGAGGTTATTTTGTGTTTTTTGCATGGGGTGATGGTTGCAAAAGCAATACACAAGTCTTGGCTCTGATAAATTTTCACCATTTTTACAGTGGTTGGAGAAAGAAGGGAGCTACCAAAAAGCAAGCGAGAAGAGATGCATGTCGAAAAAACCCTTTGTAGAGTATTTCAAAAACAATTTATGTTATTTTTCATAGGGAATTGTTCATTGTTGTTTTGTGGCTTTACCAATATTGTTTCATTTATGGTTTTTGTGTAGTCGGGATGGTTGCAAGGCAATAAAATAGTTTAGGTTAAATAGTTTATGATATTTTCCATAAGGAATTGTTGATTCTTGTTCTTTGTCTTTAGCTATATTGTTCGATTTATGGTTTCCATATAGTGGCGATGGTTGGAAGGCAATGAAACAATTTATTTAATTTTTGACAAGGCATTATTAGGAAAAAAAATTGTCCACGTGTAGGGTTGTTTTTTTTTTTTGGCATGGGTTTGTTATTATGAGTTCTTTTGTTTTGTGGGTTTTTCATCAAGGTCATTATTGAAACCAATATTGTTTCATTTATGGCTTCCAATTTGTGGCAATTTTTGCAACGCAATAAAATAGTTTATGTTATACAGTTTATGTTATTTTCCATAATCTCCATGCATTGTTGATTGTTATTCTCTAGCTTTGGCTATATTATTTCATTTTCGACAAGATACTGTTGAAAATAGAATTTGTCTGTGTGTGGGGTTATTTTGTTTATTTTGCATGGGTTTGTTACTATGAATTTTTTTGTTTTGTGAGTTTTTTTCATTTGGGTCGCTATTGAACCCAATATTGTTTCATTTATAGTTCGTGTTTTGTGGCGATGGTTGCAACACAATAAACTAGTAAATGTTATATAGTTTGTGTTGTTTTCCATAAGGCATTGTTGACTGTTGTTCTCTAGCTTTAGCAATATTGTTTCATTTTCGATAAGGTACTGTTGAAAAAAGATTTGTTCGGGTGGGGCTTTGTTTTTTTTGCATGGGTTTGTTACTATGAATTCTACTATCGTACTATTGAAAAAATCATTTGTCTGTGTGCCAGGTTTTTTTTTTTTTTGCATGGGCTTGTTACTTTGAATTCTTCTATTTTATGAATTATTTTGTTTTGCAGTTTTTCCTGTGTAATCCACTATTTTAAAAAAATGGTTAGGCTGTGAGGTTGTCCTATTTTTTTGGGAATGGATTTGTTAGTATGAAACCTCTTGTTTTGTGGTTTACCCTATCTTGAGGTTTTCCAAACCTTGCATTTAAAACTTGTCATTGAAGTAATAAAATAGTTTATGCTTTTTTCCATAAGGAATTGTTGATTGTTGTTCTATGGCCTCAAATAAATTATTTGATTTATGGTTTATGTCTAGTCACAATGGTTGTAAAGCAATAAAATAGTTCATGTTCTTCTCGATAAGGAATTGTTGGTTGTTTTTGTGTGGATTGTGAAAATAGTTTGCACTAGATTTTCCATAAGGCATTGGTGATTGTTGACTTGTGGTTTTAGCAATACTCTTTCATTTGTGGTTTTCGTATACTAGCGATGGTTGGAAAGGAATTAAATAGGTCGTATTTTTATACTTTTTGAAGGATAGTTGTTATTTGTCTAGGCCTCAATAAGGATTTCTTATAATGACAGGCTATATATTAAGTGTGAGATGAAACATTGGTCTCACCATTGATTATAGTGGCAGACTAACATACATTGTCCACCAGCGTAATCTAGTTTGCACTAGATTTTCCATAAGGCATTGGTGATTATTGACTTGCGGCTTTAGCAATACTCTTTCATTTGTGGTTTTCGTATACTAGCGATGGTTAGAAAGGAATTAAATAGGTCGTATGTTTATACTTTTTGAAGGATAGTTGTTATTTGTCTAGGCCTCAATAAGGATTTATTATAATGACGGGCTATATATTAAGTGTGAGATGAAACATTGGTCTCACCATTGATTATAGTGGCAGACTAACATACATTTTCCACCAGTGTAATCAATTTTTTTTATTGCACTTAATATATAGGTTGTCATACATATGAATGTTGTCTACCTATAATTTCACAAACATACATATTTTCACATAGGAAAAATAAAATTAAACACAACAAAAGAAGGAATGCTCTCCACCCTGCCATATTGGGTCATGGAGCCTCATAGGCTCTCACCAAACCCTTGAGCAGGAACATACATTCTCCACCACTATGATCAATGGTGAAACCAATGTTTCTTATTGTACTTAATATAAAGCCCTTCATTCTAAGTTATGCAGCCATAGCAATATCAAAGATAGACACATGCAACATAACTTTATGAACTCACATATAGCAGCAATATACTCTATACTCAGACAACACAAGAAGATTACAACCACATAAATCAAATGACAATTTTTTTATCAAGCTTATTGTGTGCACTTTAGTTAGAATTTTTTCCATTCTTCCTAGTTTTCAACCCTTCCGACATCCAACTCCTAGTTAGAAAAATAGTGGCCATTTTTTTCTTTTTATATTAAAAGTGTTTGGCACATCGATAGAGAACACCAACAAAATTAAATGCTAGTTGGAATTAACATTAATTGTTGTGTGGTTTCTTTGTAGTGGTGATGGTTGTAATAATACCTATCATTTAAAACCTGAGAAAACATAGCAAAGCAATTAAAGAGTCTACACAATTTTTGATAAGGAATTGTTGGGTATCATTTTGTAGCTTTAGCTACTATGAGAGTTGTGAGCCAAGACGATGAGCTTATGTGAAGGTGCAAGTTCGATCATCCATTGTCGGGCTTCTGTGAAGGTGCAAGTTCGATTAGTGACAAAGGTTTTGTGAATGTTGGAGGTTATTTTGTGTTTTTTGCATGGGACGATGGTTGTGAAAAGCAATACAAAAGTTTTGGCTCTGATATTTTTTTCCCCATTTTTGTAGTGGTTGGACAAAGAAGGGAGCTGAGAGAAAGCAAGTGAGAAGAGGTGCATTTGGGAAAACCCTTTAAAGCAAGTGGGAAGAGGTGCATGTGGAAAAACCCCTGACATAGACGATAGTAGAATTCACAGTAACAAACCCATGAAAACAAAAAAAAAAAAACCTCGCACCTGAAGAAATTCTTTTTTCAACAACACCTTATCGAAAATCAAACAATATAGCCAAAGCTAGAAAACAACAGTCAACAATGCCTTATGGAAAATAACATAAACCATTGACTGTCCTATGGAAAACAACATAAACTATATAAAATTTACTATTTTATTGCGTTACAACCATCACCACAAAATGCTAACCATAAATGAAACAATATTGGTTTCAACAACAACCCAGATGAAAAAACCCACAAAACAGAAGAATTCATAGTAACAAACCCATGCAAAAAAAAGAATGGGTTGAATGTTTGGTATGAATATTGTCTGTATATATGAATGTTTTATGCATCTAATTTCACATACATACATATCTGCATGTAGGAAAAATAAAATGGAAGACAAGAAAAGAGTTATTTCTCTCCATCATGCCATAGTTTGGTGAGAGCCTATGATTCTCTATGATCCAATATGGTTGGGTGGATAGAATGCCTTGTTTTTTTGTGTTTCATTTTATTTCCCCTATGTGTAGATATGTATGTATGTCATAGTAGATGCAAACAACATTCATACATACTGATCAGGCTATGTTTATTTTTTTGGGGCATTCTTGGAATGACAAGTTGTATATTAAGTGTTATATGGAACACTGATGTCACCATTGATCGCATTGATGGAAAGTGTATGTTCTTGGTTGGTTGTTTTGCAAGAACATAAATTGTTTTCAAAATTCTCTACAAAGGGTTTTCCAAATGTGCCTCTTCCTTCTTGCTTTCTTTCAACTGCCTTCTTTGTCTAGCCATTGTAAAAAGGCAAAAAAAATGTTTTAGAGGAAAAAACCAAAAAAAAAAAAGAATTCACAATAACAAACCCATGCAGAAAAAAACAAAATGGGTTGCATGTTAGATATAAATATTGTTTGTATATAATAATGTTTTTTCCATCTAATTTTACATACGTAGATATCTACACGTAGGGAAAAATAAAATTATTGACAAGAAAAGAGGGAATTGTGTGCACTTTGCTTGGAATTTTCGTCAGCCTTCCCAATTTTTAACCCTTCTAGTGTCTGGCTCCTGGTTGGAAAAAAGGTGCAGATTTTTATATTTTTAATATTTTACATTAAAAGTATTTGGCACGTCGATAGAGAAGGCCAACGAAATTAAATTTTGGTTGGCATCAACATTAATTGTTGTATGGTTTTCATGTAGTGGTGGTGGTTGTAATAACACTTTCCATTTAAAACCTTAGAAAACATAGCGTAGCAATAAAATAGTCTGTGCAATTTTTGATAAGGCATTGTTGGGTTTCGTTGTGTCACTTTACCTAATATGTGATTTGTGAGCCACGACAATGAGCTTCTATGAAGGTACAAGTTTGATCATCTATTGTCGAGCTTCTGTGAAGGTGGAAGTTCAATCATTTGTTGTCGAGCTTCTGTGAAGTGGCAGAGGTTTTGTGAAGGTTGGAGATTATTTTGTGTTTTTTGCATGGGGTGATGGTTGCAAAAGCAATACAAAAGTCTCGGCTCTGATAAAATTTTCCCCATTTTTGCAGTGTTTGGAGAAAGAAGGGACCTGAGAGAAAGCAAGCAGGAAGAGGTGCATTTGGGAAACCCCTTTAAAGTAAGCAAGAAGAGGTGTATGTCGAAAAAACCCTTTGTGGAGTATTTCGAAAATAGTTTATGTTATTTTCCATAGGGCATTGTTGATTGTTGTTCTATGGCTTTACCAATTTTGTTTCATTTATGATTTTCATGTAGTCGGGATGGTTGCAAGGCAATAAAATAGTTTAACTTAAATAGTTTATGATATTTTTCATAAGCCATTGTTGATTCTTGTTCTTTGGAATTAGCTATATTGTTTGATTTATGGTTTACATATAGTGGAAATGGTTGGAAGGCAATAAAATAGTTTATGTTATTTTCGACATGGCACTGTTGAGAAAAAAAAGGTCCACATGTAGGGTTGTTTTTTTTTGCCATGGGTTTGTTACTATGAGTTCTTCTATTTTGTGGGTTTTTTCATCTGGGTCACTGTTGAAACCAATATTGTTTCATTTATGGCTTCCATTTTGTGGTGATTCTTGCAATGCAATAAAATAGTTAATGTTATACAACTTATGTTTTTTTTCCATAAGGCGTTGTTGATTGTTGTTCTCTAGCTTTGGATATATTGTTTCATTTTCAATAAGGTACCATTGAAAAAAGAATTTTTCTACGTGTGGGTTTTTTTTTTGTTGCATGGGTTTGTTATTGTGAATTCTTTTGTATTGTGGTTTTTTTCATCTAGGTCGCTATTGAAACCAATATTATTTCATTTATGGTTCACGTTTTCTGGCGATGGTGACAACGTAATAAAATAGTAAATGTTATATAGTTTATGTTGTTTTCTATAAGGAATTGTTGACTGTTGTTCTCTAGTTTTGGCTATATTGTTTCATTTTTGATAAGGTACTGTTGAAAAAAGAATTTGTTTGGGTGCGGGGGTTTTTTTTTTTTTGCATGGGTTTGTTACTATGAATTCTACTATCATACTATTGAAAAAAGAATTTGCCCACGTGTTGGGTTATTTTGTTTTTTTTGCATGGGTTTGTTACTATGAATTCTTTTGTTTTTTGGTTTTTCCCATGTAATCCACTGTTTAAATTTTTTTGTTAGGCTACGAAGTTGTCCTATATTTTTGGGCATGGCTTTGTTAGTATGAAACCTCTTCTTTTGTGGTTTTCCTTTCCTTGAGGTTTTCTAGACCTTTCATTTAAAACTTGTCGAAGTAATAAAATAATTTATGCTCTTTTCCATAAGGAATTGTTGATTGTTGTTCTATGGCCTCAAATAAATTATTTGATTTATGGTTTATGTATAGTGGCGATGGTTGTAAAGTAATAAAATAGTTCATGTTCTTCTCGATAAGGCATTGCTGGTTGTTTTTGTGGTGTGTAGAAATAGTTTGCACTATTTTCAATAAGGAATTGGTTATTGTTGACCTATGGCTTTAGCAAGACTCTTTCATTTGTGGTTTTTATATACTAGTGATGGTTAGAAAGGAATTAAATAGGTCCTATATTTATACTTTTCAAAGGATAGTTGTTATTTGTCCAAGCCTCAATAAGGATTTCTTATAATGACACGTTGTATATTAAGTGTGAGATGAAACATTGGTCTCACCATTGATAATAGTGGCAAACTAAAATACATTGTCCACCAGTGTAATCAATGGTGATACCAATTTTTTTTATTTCATTTAATATATAGGTTGTCGTACATATGAATGATGTCTCCATCTAATTTCACAAACATAGATATCTGCACACAGGGAAAATAAAATGAAACACAACAAAAGAAGGCTTGCTCTCCACCCTGCCATATTGGGGCATGGAGCCTCAGAGGCTCTCACTAAACCCCTGAGCAAGAACATACATTTTCCACCACTGTGATTAATGGTGAAACCAATGTTTCTTATTGCACTTAATATAGAGCCTTTCATTCTAAGTTATGCAACTGTAGCAATATCAAAGATAGACATATGCAACATACCTTTATGAACTCACATGTAGCACCAATATACTCTATACTTAGACAACATAAGAAGATTAGAACCATAGAAATAAAATGATAAATTTTTTGTCAAGATTTTTGTGTGCACTTTGGTCAGAATTTTCATCAGCCTTCCCGATTTTTAACCCTTCCGACGTCCATCTACCGACTGAAAAAAGGTGGAGTATTTTTTTTACTTTTTATATTAAAAGTGTTTGGCACGACGATAGAGAATGCTAGTGAAATTAGATTCCGGTTGGCATCAACATTAATTGTTGTATGGTTTTTGTGTAGTGGCGATGGTTGTAATAACACCTACAATTTAAAACCTTAGAAAACATAGCAAAGCAATTAAAGAGTTTGTGTAATTTTTGATAAGGCATTGTTGGGTATCATTTTGTGGCTTTACCTGATATGTGAGCTATAAGCCATGATAAAGAGCTTTTGTGAAGGTGCATGTTTGATCATCCATTTTCGAGCTTCTATGAAGGTGCAAGTTCGATCAGTGGTGAAGGTTTTGTGAAGGTTGGAGATTATTTTGTGTTTTTTGCATGGGGCGATGGTTGCAAAAGCAATACAAAATTCTTAGATCTGATCATTTTCCCCTATTTTTGTAATGGTTGGAGAAAGAACGGAGCTAGGAGAAAGCAAGTAGGAAGAGGTGAATTTGGGATACCCCTTTAAAGCAAGTGGGAAGAGGTGCATGTGGAAAAAACCCTATCATAGATGACAACATAATTCACATTAACAAACCCATGCAAATAAAAAACAAAATATCCCCGCACCTAAACAAATTCTTTTTTCAACAACACCTAATCGAAAACGAAATAATATAGCCAAAGCTAGAGAACAATAGTCAACAGTGCCTGATGGAAATTAACATAAACTGTATAACATTTGTTATTTTATTGTGTTGTGAACATCGCCACAAAACGTGAACCATAAATGAAATAGTATTTGTTTCAATAAAAACCTAGATGAAAAAATCCACAAAAGAGAAGAATTCACAATAACAAACCCATGCAAAAAAAAAAAATAGAATGGGTTGAATACTGGATATGAATATTATCTGTATATATGACTATTTTTTGCATCTAATTTCACATACATACATATTTGCACGTAGGGAAAATAAAATGAAACACAAGAAAAAAGGGCTTTCTCTCTATCACGTCATAGTTGGGTGAGAGCCTATGACACTTCATGATCCAATATGGTTGGGTGGATAGCATGCCTTGTTTTGTTTTGTTTCATTTTATTTCCCCTATGTGCAGATGTGTATGTATGTCATAGTAGATGCAAACAACATTCATACATACGGATCCCTATGTTTATTCTTTTGGGACATTCTTGGAATGATAAGTTGTATATTAAGTGTTATATGGAACATTGATGTCACCATTGATTACAATGATGGATAGTGTATGTTCTTGGTTGGTTGTTTTGCAAGAACATAGAATATTTTCAAAATTTTCTACAAAGAGTTTTCCAAATGTTCCTCTTCCTACTTGCTTTCTTTCAGCTGCCTTCTTTGTCCAACCATTGTAAAAATCCAAAAAAAATGTTTTAGAGGAAAAAAACCAAAAAATAGAAAACTTCACAGTAACAAACACATGCAAAAAAAAAAATGGGTTGCATGTTGGATATGAATATTGTCTGGATATAATAATGGTTTTTGCATCTAGTTTCATATACATAGATATCTGCACATAGGGAAAATAACATTAGTGACAAGAAAAGAGGGATTTATCTCCATCCTGCCATACTTTGGTGAGAGCCTATGACGCTCCATGACCCAATATGGTTGGGTGGATAGCATGCCTTGTTTTCTTTTGTTTCATTTTATTTTCCTATGTGTAGATATGTATGTATGTCAAAGTAGATGTAAACAACATTCATACATACTCTTCCCTATGTTTATTCTTTTGGGAAAATACTTGTTATTTGTTTGAGCCTCAGTAGGACATTCTTGGAATATTAAACTATATATTAAGTATTATTGTGTGAGGGGGAGAACTTTAGACCAGAAGATGGATCAGAACATTCTAATCTAAGAATCTAAGCTAAGATTAACATATTAATCTAAGATCTAAACCTACACATATGAAATGAAACTAAGCTATCCTAACATGCACAAACGAATCTATGATTGCAAGATGAATGCGTAAAATAATGTAGCATTACATCCCATAGTGGAGTGTATTCGCCTAATGTTGGGTTGTTCTTATCACCGTGAAGCCTCCAAAGTTCATGCGGGAAAACTTGATGAGTGACTATTTTTGTTGGTTGATCGAAGATAATGGTGAAGCTCTATCAATGGTGTTCTTGATAGCACTTTGTTGCTCAATGTATGTTGATTCTCTGATCCTTATTTGTGAGGAAAGGGGTTTGCTATATAGAAGACGTGATTTGAAATGGACGGTCAGGATTGTGTTGAAGAATATCCAGATCAATGGTTGGAGTGTGTTTAGAGGAATTAGACATGAGAAAATTGTGCAAAGTTGGTTGCACAATTTGTGTGATTGATAAATAGATTGAACAGTCAAGGATGTGATTAATCAGATAACAAATTTAGATTGATCAGTCAGGAATGTGATGGCTTACTTAGAAATTTGATGCCTTAGTTAGGGATGTGATGGCTTAGTTAACAAAATAGATTATTTATTTCACAATTTGGATTGATTAGTTAACAAATTAGATTGCTCAATCAGCAATCGTAATTTGCTCAATCAAAAAGTGGGCGAGGAATATGAATTGATTGATTTAATTAATTAATTCCTTTTTGGAGTTGAATGTGCAAATCAAATTTGACTTTTGCAATCAAAGTTGCATTAGTTTGATTTGATTTTTGATAATTGATTTGAATAGTTTGATTTAATTATTCAAATTTTGGAGGGAAAGTCTCGTAATTAAATTATAATTTAATAAATTAATCCACTTAGGGGAATAAGGTGATTTAGTGATGTAATCAAATAATTGGCATTATTTAATCAATAAGAATGAAATAAATTGAGATTGAGACTTTATTAAATAAATGTGATTTATTTAATTGGTTTAAATGATGAAATGTGAATTAATCAAATAATGTTGTTTCATTTAATCAATAGAGGAATTAGGGTTTTCAGGAGTTTATTAAATAAATTAAATTTATTTAATTTGTTTGAAATGATGAAAAAGTGAATTAATCAAATATTGTTGTTCTATTCAATTACTAGAGGAATTAGGGTTTTTGATGTTATTTTGATGTGGTGTGATGTGGGAACATTGCAATATGATTCTAATGATCCAAGACATTATAGGATGATTCCAAGATGTTTCAAGGTGATTCTAAGATATTATGAGATGTTCCAAGACAAATCTGAGTCATTCTAAGATGTTACGGGATAACTATAAGTCATTTTGAGATGTTACGGGATGATTCTGAGTTATTTTGAGATGTTATGAGATGATTTTGAGTCATTTTGAGATGTTATGGGATGATTTTGAGTCATTTTGAGATGTTACGGAATGATTTTGAGTCATTTTGAGATGTTACGGGATGATTCTAAGTCATTTTGAGCTCTTACAAGATGATTTCGAGTCATTCTAAGATGTTATGGGATGATTCAGAGTCATTTTGAGATGTTACGAGATGATTCTGAGTCATTCTGAGATGTTACGGGATGATTTTGAGCCATTCCAAGATGTTACAAGATGATTCTGGTTTATTTTGAGATGTTACAGGATGATTCCAAGTCATTCTGAGATGTTACGGGATGATTTTGAGTCATTTCGAGATGTCATGGGATGATTTTGAGTCATTATGAGATGTTATAGGATGATTCTTAGTCATTTCGAGAGGTTATGAGATGTTGTTTGATATTGTTTGAGGTTGTTTGGTGTTGCTTGATGTTGTTCGGTGTTGTTTGATGTTGTTCGGGGTGTGTGATAGGTGTCAAGTCAATTTTACATGTCTACATTTTGCCCCTCTTTGATACAAATGACTGGTTGCTTTGTTTCAAATATTTTATTTTTTAAGATCAAGTTTTTGAAAAAAAATTATGCCTCGACATTCAATGGAATGATGGTAGGACTTTGTGTTGCCCCCTCGAGAGGTTGGCTGAAAATTTCAAGCTTTGAGGTCAAGCTCTTAACACTATTGTACTATCATTTTCAATGTTTTCAGGTGAAATTTTATATGAATATATGCATCGTTTCTCATTCTGATATTTTCTAGAGATTCTAATTTGAAAGTAGGAAGATTCCCTAATTGTAATTAAGGTCTGGCAATTTGTCTTAAAATTGGGTCATTTGTGCTTTTTTCCTCTTGCTAATTCTTTTCTCTGGATTCCACATTTTATCAGTTGTTTGAGGAAGAATGCCAAGATTGGATGTTGCTCCACATCATTCTAAACTTTTTCATGAGTATGGATAGCCTTCAGGCATCGATGGTCAGATATGTATCTTCTCACTTATCCCTTTCGTCATGTTTTTTTTCTCATTATGCATGTGTGAAGTCTTGTCAAACAATAGCCCTATTTTTGAGATTCCTATACAGTTGCATTGGTTTTGGTGCTTTTGTACCGTGAAAAACTATGCTTTTGTTCAAAAATTGTGTTATTGTTAGAAACTACACTATTGTTCTAAAACTATGCTATTGTTTCTATGCTATTGTCCTAAAATTGTGCTATTGTTCTAAACTTGTGCTTTCGTTTTATGCTTTTGTCAGAAACTATGCTATTGTCTTATAATAATGCTTTTGTTAGAAATTGTGCTATTGTCTTAAAACAATGCTTTTGTCTAGTTTTTGTTGAGCATTTATTCCAGAACCTATAAATTAACTTCTCCTTCTGTCATTTTCTCTTAGCTTTTGTTCTAAACCCTAGAATAATTATGTTTTTTTTTCATCATAAATTTTGTTTGTCATCATTCCCATGTCATTTTTTGTTGCTTTGTATTTTTAGAGTGAAACCCTAACATTCTGGTTTAAAACAATTTGCAAGCGAGTCTCTGACCACTTGTGACAAGAGAGATTTCCTCATCATTTATTTGATCTGATTACCCATCAGGGATAACTTTAAGAAACCCCCCCCTCAGCAAAGGTGTAAAATCCTGGAAAATCTTTCCTTTTATTTAAAAAATATATTAATTTTCCTTGGCGAATCTTATGCACATTATTCAAAAATTTGTAAAATCCTGGCGAATCTTAATGGATAATTGGTAAAAAAAAATAATCACATTGGCGAATCCTAGTGAATAATCACTAAAACGATTCATTAAAATGGCGAATCTCTCCTTTAAAAATTTGCATACTTGGTCGGCGCAATTCCCCCATATTTTTTTTGTTTTTTTTAATATTGAAGTAGGGGCTCGAGGGCGACAGCCTCTGATGGGGTCAAGGGGAAGCGCCCCTTGCGGGGGTCAAGGGGATAGAGCCCCCTTGTGGGGGTCGAGGGGGCAACAGCCCCTCGCGGGGTCCAAGGACAGCGGCCTCGACGCACTCCTGCAAGTTCATTCCGTGAGCGAATATTGACATGAGTGAACATCATTGGTGGGACACTTAGGGATGTCCTACTGATACAACGATACAAAGCTTTGATCAGATGTCTTTCCAGGAGCTTTGTGTGAATATTGTAGATTCCCTTCATGATTCTCCAGAATTACACAAGTGGTGTACCTATGCCTTGGTGGACCCCAGGTGGAGTATGGAAGCCTTATCGATGTGAGTTAACATCATCGGTTGGACAGTAAGGGATGTCTCGCTAATACAACGATTTAATACGCACTTAGTGAATTTCATGACTTAGTGAATTTTGTGACTTTATATGCACATGCCTTTTAAAAAGGTTGTTGAGTCCCGAAATTTGTTTTGGGCCACATGATCAAATCTAATCGTGTGGCCCCAAACAAATTTTCGGCCTCAACAACCTTTTTAAAAGGCACGTAAAGTCACGAAATTCACTTGCAGCCATTCGATTAAAAAGCTAATCGATGACAATAAATAATAAAACTATTAAATGCTAAAATATCCCTAAAATGAAATGGTAAATTATTATTAGTGGCGAATATACCATAAAAATTCATTGTAAGAATATAAAATTATTGGTGAAAATAAGTAATATTTGTAATTATAGTATAAACTACCGGCGAATCAAATCCGACGATGTGTCGTTTAAAAACTAATACATTAGTGAATTAATCGAGACAAAAAAAAAAATTGTAAAAACCTAGCGATTCGGCATCCTTTCTAGCCTGTATTATTCACCGTTTTTGGAGGTCCTGATTTCAAATATTCGCCAATTGGCGAAGATTCGCCACTAAAGTTATCCCTATTTCCCATTTTAAAGCGTTGGAGTGGGACTTTCTTAACATTTTGGGATTGCATTATGTTTATTACATGTCTCCTATCAAGACCCATACAATGATGATGACCACTCTTGTGGAGAGGTGGAATTCTGAGATGTCCTCTTTTCATTTGCCTACAGGGGAGGCGACTATTATGCTCGAGGATGTGTGGAGTATTCTTCATCTTCCTATTCATGTTGAGCTTGTTATGTACCAAGTTCGACGAGGTTCCCACACTATGCAGTGTATGTTAGGTGTGGCACACTTGGATGTTCATGATTCAGAGGTTGATTTATCTAATTTTTTTGAGAGCGCAAATCATATCATTCTTTTCTTTTGTGGCATGGTATCAGGATTGGTTGTTCCTGATAGACAAGGTCGATAGTTTGTAGTGGGTTGGGGTACATGCATTGAGAGCATGCTAGAGCATGGTATGAGATATGCCTAGGGTGTTTGTTTACTTGCTCATCTCTACTGCAATATGCATGAGGTGGTGTATTGGGGTGGGAATTTGATGTCTGTAGGTGTGTCACTTTTGCATGTTTGGGCATGGCAGCATATTGTGGTGACTCATCTAGATGGGATTCGAGATCATTCTTTGAATGATCATACTCTTATCATTGTGCATACTTTATGCATTACACCTTGCCTGAGAATCTGCATTACTCTTATCATGTGGAGACCTTATATGAGCTATGACGTTTTTCCAAAGGATGCTGATCAGCTTGTGTATTGTCGATAGACCTATTGGTTGCTTGGACATTCATCATCTATGATAGAGTGTTATCTACCAGACCAAGTTTGTCACCAATTTAGAGAGAGACAAGGGTGCATTCCTGATGGGTATGAGGCTCATTTTGGTAAGAATTGTTGGGAGGTCCATGTATGGGGTCTCCAAGTTGATGTTGATACTGTGATTGTTGAGTTTGGAGCACTTTCCCTAGTTGGTTGGGGTTGGTCAATTGGTTTGGCAGATCCAGGTACTACTCATAATTATGAGGAGTGGTGGGCACAACGCAGGACTTTGAGGCTTACTAATCCTAGAGGTGGTACTATTTTGGGCAGAGTAGGCATTACAGGTTATCACGGTGAGCGACAATGCGCTAAGGTTCTCGCATAGCAGCTAGATCGTGCTCAATGTGATGAGGCACATGATATCCAGGATGAGCAGGTGCCTCCTATATAGGGTCAAAGACAGGTTCTAGGTCCTCCTCCACTGGCTAGGGATGTTGATGTATTGCTAGCTCAGATTACTTTGGTAAAAGATGCAGAGAGTGCACGATGACAGGTTGCAGAGGCTTTGGTAGACACTCTAAGGGATGAGTGAGAGAGCATGATTGGTAGACTGCATGCTAGAGAGGCTCAAGTAGTGCTACTGGAAATAGAGAGAGATACTCTCTAGGCAGATCAAGAGAGCAATATTGGTAGATGGCATGTTGCAGAGGCTCAAGTACTGTTACTGATAAAAAAGAGAGATACTCAATGGGTAGAGCATGATAGTATGTGCACTAAGCGAGATCAGTATCTACATGCATCCACCTATTACCAAAACGTATATGATGCTACTGTTCCTAGGGCCTCTCGACGTCCATGATTTGGGGAGCTGAGTGTTATGAGTGATGGTGGTGGTGGTGCAGGTGTAGGTGATCAGTCTATGAGACAACCAGATCATTTTGGTTTTCAGTAGTGTTATGTCCCTCCTATTGGGGTCTTACTATTTGGGGTACTTGATCTTTATGTTGTTTCATGGTGCATAGGTATTTTGTAGACATGTATGTTATATATCTTCATTGGTATAGTCAAGACAAAGTATATATGTTATGAGTTTGTATTTTCCTCTCACACTTGTGTCACTACAGATGATGTATTTATGACATATTCCATTTTTTACGATGATATATATGATATACCTTCTTCAATTTAACCTCATTTTATGTTTATGTAATGGTGAAATATGATGATGTATGTTTATATTTTATTTTTTGTGCTTTTATGATGTATGAATGTGATGTGGATGAATGAATCATACTTTGTCTCATTTCATGATGTGATTTATGTTGATAAATTAATGCCCCATACATGATACATGATTCTTTATCTGGTTTATTATCATCATGATATGTATTGATAACATTTGTAGATGCAGTATGGAAACAATATTGATGATGTTTTATGGAGGATGAATATTAGTTAGAAGAAATATGATGATAGATAGAGATATGATGTCAATTAGAAGAAATATGATGATGTTTGTTAATTAGTAGAAATATGATGATGGATAGAGATATGATGTTAATTAAAAGAAATATGATAATGGATAGTGTTTGATGAGTTGCTTTTACTTCACTTTAGAGACTTTACGGTTTGAAAAACCCTATTTGATGTAGCAAACTGATATGATGCACCAGGGTATGAATTACCAAGGTGACTTTGTATATGTTGCATGGACTTTGACTCTACAAACAAAGAGTATCTTTGTTCATACTAGACATACAGAAAATAAAATAAAGTATAAGGTGGTTGCATGAAAAACATTTTGAACCATTCAAACATAGAGGTATAGAACACCTAACATGTAACTACTTCATGAACTATTTTAATACAACTTCCATACTCAATAAAGCAAGTATTCACCATGGAAATATTACAAAAGTATCTTACAAACAACAAATCCAAAATGATGTTGAATTGCCCCCATTCCTTCCTCTCTAAATCCTTATGGACATCCTTGAGAGATCTTGGGAATGAGTCAATAAAATAAATCACAAAAAGTAAGACCACGAAAAAGATTAAAAAAAAGTTGCAGTATCACTTGCCATATTTGTTTAGGGTGGGGCTATTATCTGTTGTTGATCATGTCTATCATATGAACAAATCCATTAAGACATATCTCAAGATATTGTTGGGACTTGTTTAAAAATATAGGTAGTTGATACTTTGGCATTGTTTTCGTCTATTTATAGTCAACTCTTATGCGATTGTTTTTGCTTGAAAGAAATTCTATCTTTTGATTTTTTTTTTGTTTTTCCAAAGGATTATTGGGACAGTTTTTTTATTATGTGAGAAATGTTTATTGTGGATGTTGATGACGAGATAGGTCTTTTTTTAATTTTCTAAGTTTTTATGATGTTGTTTTTGTTGTTTTTAGGGGATTAACCTAGGGCCTTAGGGGCTCATCAAATATAATCCTTGTCTACGTTGTACATGTAGAGGCTCATAGTTCGCTTGGTTTGACCTTTTTTGTTTTGTGAATGTTTTTGGATTTTGTATATTGTATATGTTTTTGGGATTTTGTATTTTTTGACTAAGTTGAAATAAAAAATGTTGGAAACCTAAGGGGACTAGCCTAGGGTCTCAGGGGCTAAAAAACCTAGCCTACATTGTACACGCAAAGACCACATAGTTTGACCATTTGAGTCAAAGCATGAATTATTTTTGGGTAAACAACATTGATAGCTTGGATTGATATCTTGTTTCTATGTCTAGAGGATATGTTGTGGGAAATTCACTTGAACTAGTTATGAGGTTCAAGAAAATGTTGATATCTTAGACTTTTTGAGTGAAGGAATAATCCAACGATGTTGTTTTGTTTTTGATGTTTTTCACATGTTTTTTTTATTTTTGTTGTTTCTGACTTTTGTTGTTTTCTGGTCATGTGATTGAATGCTACCAGATCTAATCCACAACTAGCTTCGGAAAGTTGCCCCCCAATAAAATTACTTATCTTAATCAGTGAAAAGCCATGGTTGGACACATGATTCATGACATGAATGGGTGAATTCTTTGAAAAAGTGTTGATAGATAATAATTCATGTTTTATTCATACATAGCGCCTATTTACCAGGTTTTCACTAGGGTGCCTATTCTAGGAGTGCCACAAAGTGGTTTTCACTCAAAGAACATTTTATTTCTCTTTACTATTATTCTTGCTTTTTGATTGATTTATTTTTTTGTATTTTTTTATCTCTTTTTCCTGGGGTGTTCTGACACATTTCATGTATAGAACTTTTTGAGGTGGTTGTTGTTTAGCGGTTCAGCTAAAGTTTATCCTTCGGGAGTAGCCAACTAATATGCCCCAGAGACGTAGCTTGCTATTATGATGAATGGACCTAACCAATTAGGTTCAAATTTTCCCTTGCCATCTTGATTCAATTGTATCTTCTGATTTTCCTTGAGGACTAAGTCACCAAATTGAAAGTTTCTATCTTTGATTCGCTTGTTATAGCTTTTCTTGAGCCAATTTTGATAAACCTGCAGATGGCTTATCACGCTCAAACGCCTTTCATCTAGGAGCTCTAATTCATTCAACCTGGATACCCTATATTCTTTGTTGCTAACAATGCCTTTTAGTGAGACTCACAATGAGTGGATTTTGACCTCAATACATAATATAGATTTTGATCTATAGACCAAGGAAAAGGGTATGAACCCAGTAGGTGTGTGAATATTGGTTCAATAAGCCCATAAGGCTGGGTTTAGCTACAAATGACAATCACGGTCAACATCATTGATAGTTATTTTCAATATTTTCAAGATTTTTTTATTGGATGCCTCTGCTTGACTGTTTCCTTGAAAATAGTAGGGTGTAGAAAATCTATGTTGGATATAAAATTTGGAACAAAGTTCCTAGACATCCTGATTTTTGAATGGGGTGCCACTGTTTGTTACAATTCTCTATGGGATTCCATACCTACAAATGAGATAATTCAAAATAAATTTTGATATCAGTTTGTCGATGATATAGGTCAATAGAATTGCTTCTATCCATTTAGTGAAGTATTTAGTTGCGGTGATAATGAATTTATGCCCGTTGGATGAAGCAGGTGATATTTTACCTACCAAGTCTAACCCCCATTGCGAAAAAGGCCATGGCATTGTGATAGGTCTCAAATCTTGTGATGGTGCATGAACTAGATCACCATGTTGCTGACTTTTTCAACACCTTCTAGAATCTTGAATGTAATCTTGCTCTATGGAAGGCCAATAGTACCTTGATTTGAGTATCTTCTAGACTAAGTTAGGTTTGCTAGAGTGGAATCCTCAAATACCTTTGTGGACCTCTTGTAATGTTGTTTGTACTTCTTTTGTGTTGAGGCACTAGAGTAACATACCATCTAGGCTACGATGGTATAGGGTTTCTCCTAAGATCATAAAATGGGAGGTTCTATTCTTTTGAGTAGTCATTAAGTCAAGTGGTATGATACCATTCTAGATATAGTCATCAGTATCTTGGTACCATGGGGAGTTAGGACCAACAACACATACCATTTCTGATTTTGGGATTTTGAATGCTGGCACTAGTAGTTGTTCCATGAGGAATTCATTTTTAGGTACATTCTGAGGAATATCAAGTAGCAAGCCTATTGTTTTCATTGCATCAACAACTTTGTTATTAATTTGAGGTACCTATTCAAAGGTTATTTTGATGCAGTACTCCTTGAAGCTATCCGCCATCCTTCTATATGGTAGCAATTTGTCATCTTTTTTTTGGTATTCATCATTCACCTGTCTGATTACTAGTTGAGTCTCCAAAGACATCTAGCTCTTTTATTCTCCATTTGATCACCATTTTGAGCCCCGTGATAAGAGCTTCATACTCTAAGATGTTGTTTGTGTAGGGAAATGAAATCCTATAGGCCTTTTTTATATTATATCCCTATGGTGTGAGAAATAAAATACCCGCTCCTGAACCATGTTGAGTATGGGACCCATCAAAGTATAGAGTCCACTGGCCTGTCTATTCTGTCATCAAGACACTCTCATTTGGAAAATCCACAATGAAAGGTTTATGATCATCTATGGGTGCTTTAGCCAGTTGCTCTGCTATCACTTGTCCCTTTATAGATCTCCTATCTATGTATTCTATATCAAATTCACTCAGTATCATCACCCATTTGGCTATTCATCCTATTAAGGCTACTTTTGCTAGTAAATATTTGAGTGGGTCCACCTTTGAAATCAGTTTCACTTTTCTGTTAAAGATGTAATGTCTTATTTTTTATGTTGAAAACATGATTAAGAGACATTCTCTTTCAATGGGTGAGTAGTTTAGTTCATTTCCCACTAGTGTTATGTTGAATAGTATATTTCCCTTTCTTTATTGTGTAATGATGGATTTCTACAATATAGATTTGATAGTGTCTAATGCATGCAATGTTAATTAAATCCAAACAATCAATAGAATGCAAAGGAGGAAAATGAGAAAAGGAAAGGAAAATTGGAACAAGCTCACCCATTCTTCTCTCCTACATGGCCGACTTCCATTGCACCTCCTTGGTTTGTTGTGATGAAGAATGTGCCCTCAGATTTGTGTGAGCAAACTCTATACTTGACTAGTCCTAAACAAAACTTTGAAGGATTTGTATGATCTAAATGCAAATAGAAATTAATTCATAATGCAAGTAGCTAAAGCAATAAATGATAAGAGATATTAATAAGAGATTTCAAAACAAAATAAATCGATGATAATAGATATCGAAAATGAGGACAAGATTTCCATTTTATAGAAAATGCAATCTTTTACGGATGGATGAGATTAGAGATTGAGAAATGCCCTAGAATCAATGGTTAAGATTCAAAATGACAACTCTCAATTAGGGTTAGGGTAAAATCCTCAAATGTGTGGACAAGATTTAATTTAGGAAATTAAATCAATGATGGAGAATAAATGTGACATTGAGATGAAATTAGCAAAAATCAAAAGATAAGAAGATGAGATTTTATTAAATCAGTAATTTTAGAAATTGCTTGATTTGTAGAAGAATATTTCCATTTTGAATTAAATTAATTCGAAATAGGGATTGTGTGAGATAATAAGTAATTGATTTTTGAAATTAATTACTAAAAGGAGTATCAGTTAACTATGTGAGACATTTTTAAATAATTTTTTTTATTTAAATAGGTGGAAGTGTCACATAAAGTAATTAAATAATTAGGAATAATTATTTAATTTAGAAGAGGTAGTTACTTAATTAAATAAATTAATAAATATCTTTAATTAAAAGAGGATTTAGGGATTAGTGACATATTAAATAAATATATTAAAATGTATTTATTTAATAATAAGGACATTAATGATAAAGATTAATTATATAAATTGAGGACTTTATTTAATTATGAGAAGACTTTGATAATTAGTGACACATTAAATAAATAAATAAGATTTATTTATTTAATAATCATGAAGAATAGAAGATCATGAGTTAATTAAATAATTATGCATTATTCAATTAATAGTTGAAGGTGGGTTAGCAACATAATTAAAATATCATAATTATGCTAGGATGGAAAGGTGGTAAAACATTGCTTGCAGGCCTTGGTCATTTTTATGTGTCTACATTTTCCCCTCTTTTTTGTAATGCAGTTTATCGTGTTATGGCAAAGAAAACAAGTCCAGAATATGCCCCAGCAAAGGTACAGAGTACCTATGCCCCCTCGGGAAAATTTTTGAGTTTCAACCCGGCATTCGAAAAAATTGGAAAGTGTCTAGATTAATTCAATTAATGGCCAGAGGAACAATGGCATGATCAGATTCTGCAATGACATATGCTAACCTAGCCCAAAATGCTAGAGAAAGACGGTCAAATGGGCCTTCAATACAAGCCTACTAGGTCAAAACCCTAATTTTTAGCCTATAAATAGGCTGAAAAAGAAAAACCAAGTGTCATTTATCCATTTGCTATACAAAAATATTAGAGATCAGATCCTAGGGAGACGATGGTGATTCCTATGATAGACCATCGTGGCTACCGTGTGCAGACCTTTCGACGACCCGAGGGCACAGAGGCACTGGTAACTATCCTATCCCACTTGTAAATTTTTAATTTTGATGCATTTATGAGGGTTTGTGGGGGGATAAACGAATGCGGCGCGATGCAAATGCTATCACGTAAGCCGCAAATGCCTTCATGTTTGACGCATTTGTTTGTGTCATGACGCAAGTGCACCGGGTAGTTAGGTCAAAGTGTATAAGTGCACATTTCATAGGGGAAATGACACAATCGCCTAATTGCGATGCAAGTGAGGCATTTCGTGACACATCTGCAATGTTGTGACGCAATTCCCAGGTCAAATGATGCAATTGAGGAATCGCAATGCAATTGCCATATAGAACGACGCAATTGTTGTTAGGCTACACAATTACTAGATAGGGCGAAGCATTTGATAGATTGTGATGCAACTGCCATGTGGAAAGTTGCAAGTGACGGCTCACGATGCATTTGCAATCAACGTGACACAATTGATGTTGACCATAGTTGACCAGTGTTGCCTTTGTGTAGACTTTAATTTTAAATACACCTTTGACTTCCCAATAGTAAGAACTTGTCAACAAATGTTGTCTCGTGTATGCTAATTCCTACTTCTGCATGTGTAGAGACAACTAGTGTCGATATATACCCGAGAGTTCAGACCAATGACCTATGCTTTTAGGGACCACTTGAGTGATAGGGAGAGACATCAGTTGATGATGCTAGGATTATACTACATCACATACATGCCCATTATTCAGACAAATAGGGGTTTGCTGACAGCTCTTTGCGAGAGGTGGCACTCGGAGACTTGCTCTTGTCATCTGCCTACAGGAGAGGCTACGGTCACCCTAGAGGATGTGTATTGCATTCTTCGCATACCGATCAACGGAGAGAGAGTTGTATACGATCCACACCAAGGGAGACATGCCCTATTAGAGATGTATGAGGATGTTGGTGGTACTCAGATGGGTATTGACAGTTACGAGATTGGCTAGGATGTTGTGGCCAACCAGTTTCCCAGGTGGGATGCTATGCTCATGACCCTAATTGTTGGATTACTGATTCCAGATCATTGTGGTCATGGATTTCCTATTGGATGGGGGGATGTACTAGTCTGTATGCGAGGACAAAGGACCATTTTTTCTTGGGGGCCTTGTTTGTTGGCCATGCTATATCATCAGTTGCATGAGGTCATCTATCATCAGGGCTAGAGTATCAGTTGCGGGACTACTCTCCTCGTGATCTGGGCATGGGAGTGCATTCCCATTTTTTGGCCACCAGTACAGATGCAGCAGTTGGGCGATGGGATGCCCTATGTCTATTTGTATGCAGGTTTAGTCAGTCAGACTCACATTGGGGATACCGGTTACTAGCATCACATGATTGACACCATGATTAGTTTTTTTCTAGAGGCCTTATAGAGATTGCAGTCAGTGGCCAGATGAGGATGGTCACTTATCATTATGCAGATAGTTCAGATACCTGATCGGTCATACAATGCAGATTCAGTGTATCATAGACATGTACCTACCCCAACGGGTACTACGAAATTTTGGGGAGCAACAGGATGTGCCACTAGGCACTACAGAGCATGCACGGTCTTCTAGAGAGACCATATGGGGGCCACCTATATCAGTGATAGTGGCCGAGCAACAGGTAGATGGTCTTGTTGTCGTTCAGTGGATGTGGAGGGGTGGTCCAGCAGATGAAGGTACATCTACCGAGTTTGACACCTGGTGGAAGATTCATAGGCCTATCCCATTGATAGATCCAGATGGTCCACCGTCTATAGATCGGAGATCAGTTATCCCATGGGTACGGAGGAGAGGTCGGGATGGCAGGGATGGAGGCAGAAATGGAAAAGGGAGAGGTGGGAGAGATGGAGGCAGGGATGGTAGAGGCAGATATGGAGGTAGGGGTGATGGAGGTAGAGGAGACAGGGATGATGGGGTGGCAGGGGAGGAGGGGATGGGAGAGGTGTTAGGAGGAGGAGAGATGACATAGGGTGGAGGCACCAGGAGAGTCAGGAGAGAGTGGGTAGTGCACCATTGTCACTGATTAAGAGGAGGGTGAGGAGAGAGAGTTTCCAACCAAGTTGGAGGTAGGGGAGGGAGGGAGGTGAGGAGGAGGTGGAGGTGAGGAGGGAGGTGGTCAAGGGTGGAGAGGAGGTGGAGATGCCCGTAGAGGAGGATCCATTTGTTGAGGGATAGCCTCTGGATATATATGTGGAGGAGATCTGGGTGGAGGAGAGGGATGAGGAGAGAGATGAGGAGGAGGAGGAGGAGGAGGAGGGTGAGGATGAGATAGACCGGAGGTTGTAGGAGCGAATGATCACCAGGGATGAGGAGGGCGACAAGTCACAAATTTTGCTTGCAGATGCCACTATTGATTAGAGGATCACAAATCTTCAGAGCGAACTTGATGTGGCCTCATCTCAAAACAAGGCCCTGACAATAGAGCTAGAGGTTACCTTGGTTGAGAGGGATCAGGCCGTCATCCAACGGCAGGAGTTAGATCGGTGGGTTACTGAGTTCACAGAGTTGTGTGCTGGGCCAACAACGGATATGACACAAGAGTTGGCCAGGATGGTAGAGAGCAGGGGGTGGTATGAGTTACTATATGAGCAGGCTATTCCCCCAGAGAGATGAGACCTAGGTTTGTCTTGATCCTACAATAGGACAAGCAGTGGCACCCGGACACACAGCAACAACAGGTCATTAGAGTGACATTCATACTAGTGTTGGGGGTCCACGTCATCAAGACAGTCATCGAGCCACAGGTCACATAGCTCACATAGGCATTCATCAGGCCATAGCCATAGGTCAGAGCATGGGTACAGATCAGTGTCATCAGGACACCAGGCAGAGCAGAGCCAGCCTCTTGTGACACCACTCCCATCCAGGTCACCTTCCACGTGGTTGATCAGTCATAGCCACCCCATGATTCACTGCCACGAGATGGAGGAGGCACATCCTAAGACTTGTTATTCATAAATTTTTATTAGACATTTGTATGTTTTGATGTTCGAGCCTGCGGGCTCCATTTTTGGGATATCATATGACTCTATCCAGTGAAATTACATTTTGAGATTATATATATGCGATGCAATTTTTGATGTGGCCTATATGATTTTATGTGTTATGTTGGTTTATGCTTTACTAGATGCTATGTGATTCTCTTATGATACCATGAGATGTATGTATGTTATGCTTATGTTTATGAATGCAATTATGGATGTGATTATGTATGTATGCATTGTATAATGTGATGATGATGTGATGCTTATATGTTAATGCAAATGTTATTTATGATGCAAATGATGGTTTTATGTATGGATGTAAATGATAGCATCATGCAATGTGAATTATGATATTTTATGTAGATGTGAAATGTGAATATGAGATGTGCGTATGATTATGTATGCACCTTTGTTTTTGTGTATGTCACAAGATATTATCAGAAAATGAGAGAAGAGAAGACGAAGATGGATGTTAGTTCAAAGAAAGACATGCATGTTAGTGCGAAAACAAAAATCCTTCAAATATTTGCTATAGTGCTATTCTAATTGTTGCTCTTTAATCATCATCTGGCGAAAATATCATGATGGCCAACAAACACTATGATATGGCATAGATCAATATTGTGCAAGGTCGAACCATCACATAGATCAACAGTCACATACATGGATGATCATGACTCATACAAGGAACTCAAATGCCCCTAGTCATTTTTTCATGTCCAACCGTCAGAAAAACCAGGCTAATCATCAGAAATCATTGCTTCTCTAAATCTTGATGTCAGGACATCCTTGAGAAACTAGCCACATGATAGTCAAAACAGACAGGAAAACCATCGTGCTAAGTCATTGCTTCTCTAAATCCTAAAATTAGGACATCCTTGAGAAACTATTAGCAAGGTGATTATAAAAAGACAAGGATAACCATCATGATATGTCATGGATCCTATGACATAAGAAACTAATATCATGATAACCATCAAAAAGATAGATAAATTTTTCCAAGTGTTTGCCAAGTGTTTTAATGTCGAGTGTTGCCAAATATCGAGTGATATCAAATTCAGGAAGGACACATCCTGAATGACGTTGATATCTAGGAGATCAATTCTTGGATTTAGGAGAATCCATCAAAATACCAGATGATTTTGACGTTGCTTAGGAAGGACACATCCAAAAGCATAAAGAAATGACGAGAGTTGTTTTTTAGGACACATCTAAAGAAGAACCCAAAATTTTCCAGGTTGAATTGTCTTGATAGAATTTCATTACATGTCATTGTTGACATGTTGAATTGACTAAAATGATAATGACATAGATTGTTGACAGAATGCCCACTTGAGATTTAATAGAATATTTGCTTGATTTGAAGTTAGTCTGACGTGTGTGAAAGTGTTGTGCCATGAACCTTAATGGACTAACCTAGTGTGGCATTTGGGGCTCATCGATTGATGACCTTGCCTACATCGTGCACTCAAAGACCTCATAATTCGACACGACCAATGACATTGTCCAAAGGACATAAGTTTGAATCATGATTTTATTTTGACAAACCTAGAAATACCGACCTAATGTCTCAGGGATTCAAAGTTGAATCTTGCCTATGTAGCAAATGCACAGAGACAATGTAGTTCAGACATGGACAAAATATTGAATGACATGACCGATTGAATTGATCAGACAAAAATTGACTTTGACTCTGTTTTTGGATTTTCTCAGGACATTTGCAAACTTTTAGATCTTTTTTCAGGACTTTTTCAAATTTTGAGGACCTTTTTCAAGACTTTTTCAGATTTTTAAGACTTTTTTCAAGACATTTTACAAATGCAGGATAATATGCGACACCCACTACAGTTACACGATGAAGTTCTTTCCCCCAGACAAATCAGGTTATTACCCGAGTCCCATGATATGGATATAGGCAGACACAAGGCAAAACACAAGGATATGCAAGGGATGATGTCAACCAAATGCTAACCATGGCTAGAATTGACAGGACTTAGGACGAAGGTCGTGAATGTGTCAGGTTGTCATGATTATGAAAAGTGGATAAAGGCTTATGAGATTAATAGTAGATGGCAGAGCAATGATTGACTACACATGGTGCCTATTTGCCAGGTTTTCACCATGGTACCTATCCAAAGCGCCTGTTTGCCAAGTTTTCACTATTGGATGAATTTATTTCTTTTTACTGTTTTTCCCATTTTTTTTATTTTTTTATGTCACCAAGACACCTATTTGCCAAGTTTTCATCAAGGGACGATTTTTTTCTATTTTTGTATTTTTTTTTGTATTTTTAGGTTTTTAGCCAAGCTCTTTGATGCTATGTGTAGAACTTTCACAGATGTAAGTTGTTGATGGGTTCTGTCAATTGTTCTCCATCAGCTATGGCCAATCGATAAGCTCCAGAACCGAATGTTGTAGTAATAATATAGGGACCAAGCCAATTAGCCTCAAAATTTCTAGGTTTTTCATGGTCCGCCTGATTTCTTAGGTTCTGCATGAGGACCAAGTCACCAATTTCAAATTTTCTCACCATTACTCTTTTGTTATAACTTCAGAAGAGATAATTTTGATATGCCTACAAATGATTTAAGGAATTTTGTCATCTTTCTTGTAACATTTCTAGCTCATTTAGGCGAGACTGTCTGTACTCTTCATCATCAATCATTCCTTTCAAGGAGACCCAGAGAGAAGGAATTTTCACCTCGATGGGCACTATGGCCTTAGATCCATAGACCAACAAAAATGGAGTGGCTCCATTGGGGGTACGAATGCTGGTATGATAGGCCCATAAAGCAAGATTAAGTTGTAGGTGCTAATCTTGGCCAGCGTCATTGACGGTCTTCTTGAGAATGCAAAGAATTGTTTTATTTGATGCCTCAGCTTGGTCATTACCTTGTGGGTAATATGGGGTGGAGAAATGATGATGGATGTGGAATCACTCACAGAGTTCATGAACATCCTAATTTTTGAATGGACTATCGTTATCTGTGATGATGGATTGTGGGACACCATATCGGCAGATGATGTAATTTAGGATAAACTTGGATATTTTCTTACCGGTGATGTAAGTGAGAGGCACGACTTCAATCCACTTATTAAAGTACTTAGTGGTGGTGATTATGAATTTATGGCCATTAGAGGAGGATAGATGGTTCTTGCCCATGAGGTCAAGTCCCCATTGCCTAAAAGGCCATGGAGAAGTGATCGGTCTCAGTTCTTGTATAGGTGCGTGGATTAGGTCTGTGTGCACTTGGCATTTCTGACATGTTCTGACAAACTGAAGAGCATTTTTTTCTAATGCCGACCAATAGTATCCCAGTCTCATGACTTTTTGAGCTAACGTTGGACCACTCAAACGAGATCCACATATACCCTCATGTACCTCTTGTAATTTTTTTTGGGCTTCATCAGTGTCAAGATAGCGAAGAAGGGTGTTATCAAAGCCACGACGGTATAGGGTGTCACTAATGATGGTGTGTCTAGCGGCTTTTCAAATAAAGGACTTTCTTTGGTTGTTGGAAAGATTGGGTGGTAGGGTTTGGGACTTAAGATAATCATAGATGTCTCGGTACCAAGGTGAAATGGGACCAATAATCTCGCAAACCATTTTTTACTCTGGGATGTCATATGCAGGCATCAATAGCTGTTCCACTAAGAACTCAAATTGTGACACATTTTTAGGGATGTCTAAGAGAGATCCAATAGTAGCCATTGCATCAACTGCCTTATTTTGTGTCCTTGGGATTTGTTCAAAATAAATCATTTTGAAATATGTCATGAAACTATCCACCATTTGCTTATAGGGAACCAACTTCTCATCCTTTTTTTCATAATCATCATTGACCTGGTTGATGACTAAATGAGAATCCCCGAATATGAGCAATGTTTGAATTTTCCATTTAATTGCTATCTTGAGATCTGTGACCAATGCCTCGTATTTCGTAATGTTATTTGTACAAGGGAAGGTGATCTAAAATGATTTAGGAATTGAATCCCCTCGTGGTGTGATGAATAAGATATGATCTCCTGAGCCGTGACTGGTGCGGGATCCATCAAAATATAGCTTCCATGGTAAGGCTGGTTCCACATGAAAGATAGACTCATCAGGAAAATCAGTTATCAGTGGATGAGTGGCTTGGATCGGTGCATCTGCAAGTTGATTTGCTATTACTAGACCTTTCATTGCCTTGCACTCAACATATTGTATGTCATACTCGCTCAATATCATGACCCACTTCGCCAAACGGCCTGTCAATGCCACCAACTTAGAAGATACTTTAGTGGATCAATCTTGGCTACCAAGTGTATTTGGTGGCTCGGCATGTAGTGTCATTGTTTTTGCACTGCAAAGACAATTGCAAGGCATGCACGTTCAATGGTTATGTAGTTCAACTCATATCCTATCAGTGTGCGACTAATGTAGTATATGGCTCTTTCTTTTTCCTCATTGTCATTTTGTGCCAATAATGCCCCCAGTGCATTTGTAGTTGCAGAGACATATAGGATCAATGGATTGCCTTCAATAGGTAGCATCAAGACTGGTGGTGTCAATAGATATTCCTTAATTTTTTTTAAATTTGTGTGGCATTTATCTATCCATACAAAAGGAATGTTTTTGCGTAACAAATATTGAAATGGTTGACACTTGTCTGCCAACTATGCGATGAAGCAACAGATGGATTGCAGTTTGCCCTGAAGTGTTCGCAACTTGCTAATTCCTTTTGGTGGAGGCATATCTAGAATTGCTTTCACTTTTGTAGGATCAACCTCAATTCCTCATTACGAAACTATGTATCCCAACAACTTGCCTAAAGTGACTCCAAAAACACATTTCTTTGGGTTCAAACGAACCTTGTAATCCTCTAGCCATCTAAAAATTTTGTCTAGGACATTGAGATGATCTTTCCGTGTCAAATATTTTTCCAATAGGTCATCCACATAATCTTCCATTAGGATGCATCATGTCATGAAAGATTGTTGTCATAGCTCTTTGGTATGTGGCTCCTGCATTCTTTAAACCAAAAGGCATGACATTCCAACAGTATGTTCCCCATGGGCAAGTGAATATCGTTTTGTGTTGATCCTCTATTGCAATTCGGATTTGCTTATAGCCCGAGAAACCATCCATGAGAGATAGCATCTCGTACCATGTTGTGAGATCAACAATCATGTCTATATTTGGTAATGGGAAATCATCTTTTGGAAAAGCCTTATTTAAAGCTCTGAAATCCGTGCAGATACGGATTTTTCCGTTTGGCTTTGTGACAGGGACAATGTTGGATATCCGGTCAGCATAATCTATTGATCTTATAAATCTAGCATCCAGTAAGTTCTCTAGTTTAGCCTTTACTGGTAATGCAATCTGTGGATGCATTTTTCGCAACTTTTGTTTGACTGGCTTGATATTTGGGATTAACGGAAGATGGTGTAGTAGCAATTCTAGATCTAGCCCTGGCATGTCAGCATATGACCATGCAAAGTTAACCTTCCTTTCTGTGAAGAATTGTTGGAACTTAGGTTTTTCTTCATCTGTTAATGATGCAGCCAAGAGAATAATTTTGGGATTCTCTGGTGTGGCAATGTTTACTTCAATGGTGTCTTCAATGAGCATTGCCGATTTTTCCTGTGTTACGAGAAGAAAGTCCAATCCTCCATCCTTAGGTGCCTTAGAGAGGTTTTCACCTTCGGATACATCCTTTATTTTTACTATTTTGTTTTCAGAAGGTGCCTTGTGGTTTTCACCTAAAGATTATTTTTTTTGTCTTATTCTTTGTATTTTTGCGACTGGAGGATTGCACAGTCTCCCCGAAATAAGTTGCACAATCTAGATCAATGGAAAACCATGTTTTGTGATCACACCATGGAATACCTTCTCGGAGCCCCATGAATTACACAATTGCCTCATCATTCTGAAATATGTCCATCACTGGTGGATCTTGTTGGTCCCTGTCAATCAGTTGTGGGTAAACAAGGGGGATCCCATCGTTAGTGTTGGTAAAGGATGGGGAAGATGCGGAAAGTGTGCAAATTAAAGTCTCAAGTGTGAAGGAAAAGTTGTCAATTTCCACTTCCATGTCAGATGCAATGGATGGACCATACTCAGAGTCAGATGAGTCGAATTCAAATTCATAATAGGGGATAAAATTATCAACATCATGACTAGTGGCGGGCAATTCAGAAGCATGCACAGTAGGTTCAGATGCATTAGGTTTTTGGGTGGGCTCGAGGATGGGGTGGGATGATTTAGGTGTTGCCGAAGACACCTTATGTTCTTTTGGATTCCAAGGAATGCTTACCCATTCCTTATTTTTGGAACGTCGATCAATAGGGTCAAGGTTGTACTCTCATCAGAATCGTTCTTCAAAGGGGAGTTGACCAGGATCCAGGAATAGTTCATCAATATCATAGTCACTTAAGGTTTTCTCATATCCCCATTCCCATTCATTTGAGTCCGTTTTGATAAGGGATTCTTCGCATGTCTCAACACTTTATGTAGCCGTTACACCCTCACTTGAAAGCTCATAGGTATGTCGATCGTCAGTTATGAGTTGGTCAAACCCTAGCCCTATGTACCTTGGTCTTGTAGAAATGATAATAGGTTACCTCCTTCCATTCTTGTACTTTCCAAGATTGCTTGTGTTTTCAAAACCTAGGGCCTTGCATATATCATAGCCTTTTCCATAGAGATGCACTAGTAGTGGAGGTAAATCTTCTGGGTCTTTTTAGATCCAGCTATCTATGTCGATAATGACTTAATTACCCATGTCGCCCCATAGTGTGAAAACACTTTTTGGTGGAACCTTGAAAGTTGTTTTGGGCTCGACTACGAAACCTGGTCTACCATAGACTTTAGGTGGCTTAGGTATTGTGGTGATACAGTAAGTTGTATTCAATTTGAATTCTCCACAGCCAAGGTCCTAGATCTGAAGGTCTTTACTTGGTATGAAGGCCGATGAAGATGGTGTGGCAGGAATTGGTGGGATGGATGATTTGGTGAGTTTCTATGGATCAATATATTTGGAAGAGGTGGAAACTGAGGCTTCTCGATTGATGGGTACCTGGTGCTCAGCAGTGGCTCGCAGATTGGTATAGTATTGAAATGGATCAAGATATCCTGGGATAGTGATTTCAGTACCATCCAAAGGGAATTTCAGGCATTGGTGGTGTGTGGAAGGAATGGATTTTAGGGCATGAATCCAAGGGTGACCAAGTAAGATATTGTAATGTATGTCACGATCCAAGACTTGGCATGTTGTATCTATGATAATTGGTCCCACCTGGAGCAGAATTGTAATGGTGCCTTTAGAAGCACATTCTCCATCATCGTATGCCTTGATGAGAATGCTCTTGGTAGAATCTACACATGCATTAGAGAAGCCAAGAGCTTTAACCAATTTTAAGGAGCAGATGTTCAATCCTTCTCCACCATCTACTAAGACTCATCTAACCTTGTGTTTGTGGACAAAAACCACGATATGAAGGGCATCATTATGAGATGGTTTGGGTGAGGAATAGTCACTATCCAAAAAGGTAATGTGATGAGGCAAATTCAGATATCCGACCATAGTTTCAAAATGGTTGACATCAATGTTGGTTGGGATAGATGACTCTTGCAAGAATTTATCCAAGATGGCCTTATGTGCAGGTGAGATATAGAGCAATTCGAGAATGGAGATTTGAGCGGGTGTTTTATTCAATTGCTTAATAAGGTTGAACTCTGGTTTAGGGTTTGACTATTTGGCAGATGGACCAGGTATGGTGATTTTAGGTTGACATGCAGAAGGACCTAGGATAGTGACCTTGCCTTTACGCATGGTGACATTGAATTCCACGGCCTTTTTAATGGTAATAGTAATAACACACTAATCTTCATCAACAACGCGAAGATTGTTAATAATGGTACCTCTGGGATAATTGTAGGTAGGACGATCGTTATTGTAGCTAGCACGGATGTGATTGGCTTGATTATTTTTATTCTTCGTGCCAGATGATGAGGGTTATTGTGATCCTGTAGTGGGTTCTTTTGGATAGTATGATCCGCATTAGACGTAAATGATTGACCGCCTAACTCAATGGTGTGGTTCTCAATAAGGTCTTGTACCAGATTTTGAAAGTGATGACAAGAGGAAGTTTATGCCCTTTGACATGGTGGTAATCACAAAATGCACTATCATCCCACCATGATGGCTTGAACTGACTAGGGTCATACAGTTTAGGTTCTTCCAGCGTTATGAACCTGTTTTGGAGAAGTTTTTTCAAGAAAATTTTGATAGGTTCATCCAAAGGGGTATATGTTCATTTGTGGAATTGTCGTGGTTGACGTAGATGCCTTTGATTAGCTTGAGCAGGATTGCTTTGGATAGAATTGGCAATTGGTGTCAGTGTAGTTATAGGTGCATTTTTATTTTGTATTCCTTTGATGGTGAGTACATGACCTGTTGCATTTACGATTTTTGCATCGACCACACCATCATTGCTAATGTGTTTTTTCTTAACCCAGTATTTGGTTTTATCATTGGAGCTACTTGGGTTATTATTTGTGGTGGTGTTGATGGTTTTGCCACCATATTTTAGTTTGCCTTTGGTAATCAAGGCTTTCTCAAGCTAAACACCCTTTTCAACAAGGTCAACAAAGGTGGTCCAACAATGGACTTGTAAGCCATACCTTAGCGGTCCTAGGAGATTTTGTACAAACATGGTGACTTTCTCCTTTTCAAGTATTTCTACCAGACATTTGCTTGCTAAAGTTCTCCATCTTTGAAAAAATGGGATAAAAGTCTCTCTACCATCCACTTGGGTAAGTCTACATAAGGAGGAAATGTCAATATCCATGTCAATGTTATAGGCATAGTTTTCAACAAACTTTTTTGCCAATTCATCCCATGTTTTGATTCCTTTAGGCAATAGAGAGAACCATTCTAGTGCATGACCTACGAGACTTCTAGAAAAAAGTCTCATGAGATATGTTTGCTCATAGGTAATATCCATGCAACTAGTGGTGAATTCTCTTATGTGTTCAATAGGGTTCATTTTTCCTTTGTACTTAAGAAAATGAGGTACCACATATCCATGAGGAAAGGGTGGCATATACAAGATTGTGTTGAATGGATATGGACACAAGTCATTTGACATGTAAGACTTTTTGTTGGATTGTTGCAAGATCTCCACTTGTGTTTGAAGAGCAGCGAGTTGGAGTGTGAGTGCTTCCAAAATTGGGTTGCTGGTAGCATCATACATGTTGGTGATAGGGATGGCTTAAGTGCCCACATGTTGTGATGAGATGTGTTGATTTGGAATTGGTTTTCGATGGGAAAAATGAGTGTTCTAATTGTGTCATTGTTGGAAATGAGTGTTTTGATGAGGGATGTGCTGCTATGTATGAACTTGAGAGGCATAAGTGGGGATGTGAGATCCTGCCATGTTGGATTGAATTTGAGGGCCTTGTTGATTTTGAGCATGTTGATGCCCAAATGGAGTGAAAGATTGGGTGCCTTGATTACCTTGCCCAAATAACAAATTGTGGCCATGATGAATATTGGTGTTTTGGCTCACAGGAATGTTGGTATTAACCTGTGAGGAATTAGGTTGGGTGCCTTGAATGACAAATCTTCGTTTATTTCTCCCAAAAGGGTTGGATGAGTTGGTTGCCATGGAATTTGAGGAACCTAATAATAGGTTTTCTGATGTACCCATGGAACTAGATGAAGTTCCAAAGAGATTTGAGGTGGTTGCACCCATTGTTTGTGAAGGGATGGTGGATGTTTGTTTGGGGATGGATTGTGATGTGGTGTTGGTTTGGGTAGATGATCCCCCAATAGATTTTGTGTTGGTTGTGGTTGTAGTATGACCAAGGGAGGTAGCATTGATGGTGTTGATGACATTTTGTGAAGAATCTCCCATGGAAGGATTGTGTGATGTGGGATTAGGGGATGTTTCTCTAAGAGTGTTAAGATCAAATCCCTTTGGTAACTTAGCCCCTTGGTCAAGGAGCATAGCTAGGAATGTAGAGGAGTCATTTAAGACTACTTCTTCTACAAAAGTAGCAACTTCTGGGTGTTGGGAAGTAGCTAATATGTCTTCTTCAAAGACTTCTCCATTTGAGTCTCTGTGGATAAATTGTTCAAAAAGTACTTGTGGAGAAGGTGGGATGTTCATCTCACTGAAAGGATTGATATTGGATTTTCCCATGTTATAAGAAGGATTGTTCATGTCATCAGGGAAGGAATCCATGCCATTTGTGAAACCAAGAAAGTTGGTGTCTTGTCCAAAGGAATCCATGAGTCTTTTCTTTTTCTATAATCTAGTTTCAACCATAAAATTTTTGCTCAACGTTAGGATGATGGGGGAGAATGATCTAAATATGATATCATGTTTTTGGGTTTTTAAGAATTTTAGGAATAATATGAGATGCAAATGAGACCAAAGGAAACCAAAGGTTCATGAATACAAATGGTGTGACACTAAAAATGGAGATGCTAAATGTTATGCAACTAAAGAATCCTAAGAGGTACTCACTATTGAGAAATCTAAGGAGATGACAACTTGAGCAAACATAGTTTTGACAATGATTCAATTTTGGAAAACCAATGGACCATAAAAGGACTAAAAGAGGAAAAAGTGAAGCTTCCACACTAGACTATTGAGTGGGAAAGAATTCACAAAATATTTGACTAAGTGACAAAGGGTGATTGGGTTCAATGATAACCTACTATTGAATGCAAAGTTTTGACAATAGATTGTAAGATTCTACTCCTAAAATCTGCAAAAGTGAGTGTCTAAGGAGATGGTAGAGTTAACAATGCAACTAATGGAATGTAAATGGGGCCCTATTGTGATCCTAAAAAAAATGGTACCTATAATGCAATGTTTAAGGGAATTTGAGCAAATCAATGTTCGGTTTAAACAGTAACAGTGAAGGAAGACTTGATTGAATTCTGGAAAAGACAAGTTGTGGACTATAATTTTGACAGTGGGAAGATGGTTCTGAAGTTTTTGCAAATACATCGCAACGAATGCGGTATGATAGGGAAAATGCGGCTCAGATTAGCGAATGCGGTTTTGGAACTGGCGAATGCAACTAAGAATAGCGAATGCGGTTTGAAACTGGCGAATGCGTCTCGTAATGGTGGATGCGATGTAGGATGTTTCAAAGACGATTTATCAAAGTGATTGTGACTCAGAATGCTTCAAATGAGGCTCATCAGAGTGATTGTGTCTCAATATATAGCAAATGCATTTTGATAGAGAGTTTGCATCGTGGGAAGCAATTTTTGGAAAAAAAAATAGTTTTTCGGATTTTACCAATTTTGTCTCAAATTTTTGATGTTCAGTTTGTTGAAATTTTGCGAAAATAGTTTGGCAAACACTTGGTGTTGTAAAAATTTAAAATCAACCACATGGAAGACATTGACAAAAAATCCTAGGGCTACAAAGACAATATTCTTATGGATCCCGCTAACCACATATCCTTAGCGAATGAATCTAGAAGCTTGGCCCCATGGGCTCCCCCTTATAGTGCACTCACTTCTTAGGTAAATAAAGCTTCCAATCTCAATGAAACTCCCATGGTAGATTGATCATTTCTATTATGAACTGCGCAGGTGCGAGTGCCTTGGCAACGACCGTTGCTGCACCAAAGAATAGAAGGTTTCTGCCTTTCTATAACAAAGGATTTAATTCAAAAATCCGTTCGAGTAGTCATTCATGGGGCCAAGATTAAGCTCCATTAAGGAGGCACTCTATCCTGAAGAGGTTAAGCTCAACAAGGTTTTGGGGAGTACTACTTGGTCCATATGACATATCTACACTCGTAATCCTAGGCTTTCCCTTAGGATTCACATTTCTATACCGGTCGGAAGTAGCTCGGCTAAAGAGCTTCGTTGCCGGTTTGAGTTGCTTTGGGGTGAGTACTTTTTCCCACCAAATCAGGAACAATTTTCTAAAGTTCAACAAAAGCGACCAAAAATATTCATAGTTCGATCGATCTTTTTTTAAAACAAAGAGAGAGCACATGAATATTTCAGATTACACTCGCATGGTGTTCATTTTAAACCAAAATTGAAATGTGAACAAATAGAGAATGCACAAGGTTCATTTTATGCATTTGTAGTGTTTTTCAGACAAGGGGTTAATTTTAACTGTTTGTAGTATTTTCTATCTAAGAGTTAGTTTTAAACCCAATGAAAAACAAGGTTTGTTGTTCTTTTTAACCAATGCACTTGTGTGTATATTCTTTTTAACCAATGCGTGTAAAATGCAAGTTGTTTGAGAGAAATGAAAAGAAAACAACTCAACTAATTAAATCCAGTTGGACACATGTTTTCACAAAAAAAAATAATAACACCAGGGTATGTGCAAGATCATGATGGGCCAAAAAGTGGTGATATCTAAGTGATATGATGACCCATGTGCTGACGATTTTTTTTTTACCAGAAATTGATGAAACGAAAAGGGTTTTTAGAGGATATTATCAGCTTTCCACCAATATAAATTATGCTTTACTTTGAATTTAATAAATAAATATTATTCATTTTCTATTTAAATTACGACTAAAGTCCTAATTGAAAGGTTGATTGAAAAAAATCTTTAGCTTTCAAACGGTATCACATTTTTTGAATCCAAAACATGCGTCACATTCTATGCTTCACATACTATAGGATTAAAAAAAAAAAGAATTGAATTTCATGAAGTTTTGACCAAGTTAAGGTGGTCAGACATACGAGTTTTTATATTTTTAAAAAGTTATAATAAAAAATTCATAATTAATTATTTACTTAGAAAAAATTACAAAAAAATATGCATCACATTGGGACATGAGTCCACTACTTATATCTAAAATATTAAAAAAAAATATTATCATTTTATTGTGGTTAAGGTGGTCAGACAGACACCTACTTCTTATTTTTTCCCTAAAATTTAAGTACTACTGCATTGAAATTTTAAATTTTCACCAAAAAGATTTTTTTTTTTTTTTAAAAAACCTAGTAGTTTAAAAACTACATTCAATTTTCTAGAGATTCTATTCTTACATATTTTTGAAATAATATACATAACTTATTCAAATTTTTACGTCAAGTTGCCTAACTCTCATTTTCTGAATTTTATTGCCACTTAAGGGCCTGTTTTTTCCATGATGATCCTACACATACCTACTAGAAATCACTAATCTAGAAACAGAAAAGTGAAAATAACATAAACCAAAAGAAGACTAAAAAAGAATATTACCAGTTGTTTGCGTTGCAGGATGTCAAATACGGCGCAACAGGTCAATTGCGTCGCTCGGGACATCAAGTGCATTGTGATAGGTCGAATGTGTCGCTTGCGATCTCAAATGCATTGCAACAGTTTGAATGTGTTGTTCATGAGCTCAAATGTGGCACAACAGAGCATTTGTGTCATGGAGGCTAGCAGTTGCGTTGTTCTGTACTCCTATACCTGCAAAACAAAAACTGAGGTCGTACGAGAACCTACAAAAATGTGTTAAGGGGTCGGGTTCACCAATGTAATGATGGATTTCTACAATATATATTTGTTAGTGTCTAATGCATGCAATGTTAATTAAATCCAAAACAATCAATAGAATGCAAAGGAGGAAAATGAGAAAAGGAAAGGAAAACTGGAACAAGCTCACCCATTCTTCTCTCCTACATGGCTGACTTCCATCGCACCTCCTTGCTTTGTTGTGATGAAGAATGTGCCCTCAGATTTGTGTGAGAAAACTCTATACTTGACTAGTCCTAAGTAAAACTTTGAAGGATTTGTATGATCTAAATGCAAATAGAAATTAATTCTAACATGCAAGTAGCTAAAGTGGTAAATGATAAGAGATATTAATAAGAGATTTCAAAACAAAATAAATCGATGATAATAGGAGATGTCGAAAATGAGGACAAGATTGCCATTTAATAGAAAATGCAATCTTGAATGGACGAATGAGATTAGAGATTGAGAAATGCCCTAGAATCAATGGTTAAGATTCAAAATGACAACTCTCAATTAGGGTTAGGGTAAAATCCCCAAATGTGTGGACAAGATTTAATTTAGGAAATTAAATCAATGATGGAGAATAAATGTGACATTGAGATGAAATTAGCAAAAGTCAGAAGATAAGAAGATGAGATTTTAGAAAATCAGTAATTTTAGAAATTGCTTGATTTGTAGAAGAATATTTCCATTTTGAATTAAATTAATTCAAAATAGGGATTTTGTGAGATAATAAGTAATTGATTTTTGAAATTAATTACTAAAAGGAGAATCAGTTAACTATGTGAGACATTTTTAAATAATTTTTTTTATTTAAATAGGTGGAAGTGTCACATAAAGTAATTAAATAATTAGGAATAATTATTTAATTTAGAAGAGGTAGTTACTTAATTAAATAAATTAATAAATATATTTAATTAAAAGAGGATTTAGGAATTAGTGACATATTAAATAAATATATTAAAATATATTTATTTAATAATCAGGACATTAATGATAAAGATTAATTAAATAAATTGAGGAGTTTATTTAATTATGAAAAGATTTTGATAATTAGTGACACATTAAATAAATAAATAAGATTTATTTATTTTAAAATCATGAAGAATACATGATCATGAGTTAATTAAATAATTATGCATTATTCAATTAATAGTTGAAGGTGGGTTAGCAACATAATTAAAATGTCATAATTATGCTAGGACGGAAAGGTGGTAAAATATCGCTTGCAGTCCTTGGTCATTTTGATGTATCTACATATTGTTATCATCTAGTTGTGCTAGGAGAGCTCCCAATGTTTCTTGTGTGGTAGACACATAAAGTATAATCTCCTTTTTTGGAATTGGTGGCATGAGTATAGGAGGAGTAAGTAGATACTCCTTGACTTGATGGAATGATTTTTCACATATCCCATCCCATTTGAAGGTGATTTCTTTGTGTAGGAGATGAGTGAAAGGGTGGCATTTGTCTACTAGTTGTGCGATAAATTTCTTGATTGAGTGTAGCTTCCCTTATAGGCTCCTCAATTTTTTGAGTGTCTTTGGTGGAGGAATCCCTATTAAAGCTTCTACCTTGGTAGGATCCACCTCTATTCCTCTTCTTGACACTATGTACCCTAATATCTTTCCAGATGTTACTCTTAACACACATTTCTTAGGGTTGAGTCTTAGATTATACTGTTCCAATCAATCAAATACCCTTGCTAGGTTTATCAAGTGATCTACCCTTTTGATTGACTTTGCTAGGATTGCATACACATAGTCCTCCGTGATTGTGTATAGAATATCATGGAATATGGTTGTCATTGCTCTTTGATAGGTTTCTCCTACATTATTTAGACCAAAAGGCATCACATTCCAACAGAAAGTTCCCCAAGCACAAGTGAATGTTGTTTTGTGTTGGTCATCTGGAGAGATCTTTATCTGGTTGTATTCAAAGAAACCATCCATCAAGGACATTATCTCATGCCCTACTATTATATCTACAATCATGTTAATGCTCAACAACAAAAAGTCATCTTTGGGACAGACCTTGTTCAAGTCTCTGAAGTTTGTACATATCATTATGCCCCCAATAGGTTTGGACACTAGTACTAGATTTGATATCCATTGTGGATAGTCGATGAGTTTGATGAAACCCAAATCTAGTAGCTTCTTTAGGTCTACCTTTACTAGTAATGTTATCTAGGGATACATTTTTGTAAGTTTCTACTTAATAGGCTTTTCTCTAGGGATGACAGCTAGATGATGTACCACTAATGTTGGATCTATTCCAAGCATGTCAGCATAGATCCAAACAAATTTTACCTTTCTCTCATTGATGAAAACTATGAAGTTTTATTTCTCCTCAAGATCAAGTGATGTTGCATGGTATGTTATCTTTAGGTCCTCTGTTGTACCAACATTTATGAATTTTGTTTTTTCTACAAGGAGTGTTGATCTTTCTTGATATTCTGATACGGGGAGTTTGAATCCTCCATCCTCGGGTGCCTCTAGGAGGTTTTCACCTTCAGATGCATCCTTTATTTCTTTATTTTATGGATCCGATAGAGCCACAGTGTGGTTTTCCCTAGGGGATCACATTTTCATGTTTTTTCTTTCATTTTTGTGATTGGAGGATTCAAACTCTCCACCGAAGTATACCTCTTGTTCTAGTTCCATGATGAACCCTACTTTGTGATCTCCTACTAGTTTGTCTATTTGAAGTTCCATGAACTCTGTGATTTCCTCATCATTATGGAACTGATCCTGAATAGGTGTATGTTGTTGTTGATCCCAATCTATGAGTAGTGGGTAACAGAATGAGAGACTATCATCTTGGTCTGCAAAGCTTACAGAAGTAGGTGAAAGGGTCAATATGGCTTTGGTTTCTTTTTCCCATTAAGTATCTAGGTCATCATTATTAGAGTCAAGGGAATCATATCCTGTGACGAAGGAAGGAGAATCCCATTCGTACTCATTAGAGTCCGTTTTAGAATGGTAATAGATGTTGAGAATGGTTTCCATGTACTGGAGAGGGAACCTATCAATTCTAAAGTTGTCAAATAAGTATTCAATGGGTAATTTTTTATCCATGACAGGGTAAATATCTATGCCTTAACGATAGCAGAAGTTTCTTGTTTCTTCCAAGAGGTTCATCTGGTTTTTGGAATGACCACATCTTTTGGTTTATAACCTAGCCCCATATTCTTTTGTCTCTGTTCCATTATGATAGACTCTGATTTGCCTTTTATGTGTATCCCAAGGCCACCTATTCTATTGTATCCCATTTCTTTGACTAATTGATACCCTCTAGTGTTAGGATCAATTAAAATGGGTTGTGGCTTTTGTGGTTCTTTTTGGTCCTCCTTGTAGATCATAGATGAAAGGTCCTCCTCAAATATTTCTTCATCTTTCATGTCTCCCCATCTAGTAAAGATAGTGGGTTTGGCTATCATTTGTACTATCTTGATCTCTTTTGGACCTCCATATAGTCTAGGTATTGGTGGAAGCATGGCAATGCAGAATGCTTGGTTAAAACGGGAGTTCCCATTGCCTTTGTCAAGTACTTGAATCTTGTCTTTTGATTTGGGTTGCTCACTCAATGTGTTTTTGGTGGAGGTTAATGGAAGCATGGAAGGGTCGACATAAGAAAAGGAATGGAAGGCTATATCATTGCTAGGCACACATTGGATTTTGTTGTATTTCTCCTTTAACTTTGCACAAAAATAGAAAGGTTCAGGATCGGCATATAGTGTTACTTTTTTTCCTTCATGTCAAAAATTTAGGCATTGATGGAAAGTGGAAGGGACTGCTTGTAATGGATGGATCCAAGGGCGTCTGAGGAGTAGGTTGTATTGAAACTCAAGATCTAGTACTTGACAACTAGTTTCTATTACTGTTGGTCCTATCTGCACCGACAACCTGACTGTCCCTTTAAAATTTCTCTCTAAGCCATCATAAGCCCTTATGGTGATACTCTTTCCTTTTTCAATCACCTCATCAGAATACCCCAACTATTTTATTAATTTTAAGGTACAAATGTTTAAACCTGCACCATTATCAATCAATACTCTTTTGACCATGGTCTTATGAGCACCAACCTCTATGTATAGAGCTTGATTGTGGAATGTTCTTTGTGGTAAATCTTTCTCTGAAAAGACTATGTGATTACTCGCAGTGATATTTCCAACCATGGATTGGAACTAACTGTCATCAAGCTCATTAGGGACTGACATTTCCAAATCTTTTTCCAATATCTCCCTATGTGCAGGAAACAATTTTAACAATTCTAAGAGTGAGATGAGGGTGGGTGTCTTCTTTAACTATTCCACAAAGTTGTGGTCACTTGGTGACTTGATTGTGGGTTTGGGAGGTTCTCCTTGTATTGTAATTCTTCCATGAAAGGTAGTTACATTGCAATTGTTGCCTCCTCCTCGTATTGTTACTATGTTGCCCTATTGTCATCAACTTGTGAGAGGTTTCCTAAAACTGTGTTGCCATATGTGTAATTAGCATTATGGTACAATTTTCCCTTTCCTTTATCGTTCCTCTTAACGTGGTTTGGGATCGGATTTGATTATATTTGTAGGTCCTTGATTTTGGGTTGATGATCAACGTTGACTTCCCCTTTGTCTATTAAGTTTTGAATAATATGTTTGAGGCACATGCAATTGTTAGTTGTATGTCCTTTAATCATATGGAAATCACACAAGCACTTTTCATTGTGTCATGGTGTCTTAAAGCTAGGTTTCTCATAATTTGGGTGGTCATTTGTTTTAATTAGGTTTTTTTGTACTAGTTTGCATATAACTGTTTCAAGTGACTCACCTAATATAGTAAATTGTCTCCTAGGTTGATCATATTGCCTCTGTTGCCTCCCTGATTTTTTTGTTGGTTTTCAACATGATTGTTCTTGGGATAGGTTATTTGGTTCTTTGTGTGTTGTTGGGACCATAGCTTTTATTTTTGCCACCTGTGGTTTGTTTTTATTTTCATTCTGTGTGTTCCATACTGCTCTAGCATCTACCATTCCATCATTTGTAACATTCTTGTTTTTAGCCCAGATTTTGGGTTTCTCATTTGAGCTAGAAGGACTGTCTTTTGAGTTGTTTTTTCTTAAGGTTAATTTTGCTATGAGGGCTCTCTCAATATGTAATTCATTTTCAATTTTTTCTTCAAAGTCTAGAGGACATAGCATAGTGAGTTGGTAGTTTATTTCGAGCAGGACATTTGTGATGAAAATATCCACCAACTCCTTGTTTGGAATGGGCCATTTGCACCGACTCACTTTGTGCATCCATCTCTTTAGGTAGGAGGTGAAGGAATCTCATAGGTTTTGTTTTATTATAGACAGACTCATGATGGTTACATCTTGTTCTATATTAAATGAGAAGTGGGTTAGAAATTTGCTAGATAGTTCATCAAAAAAATTGATTCTGGGTTGTAGACGGGTGAACCACTCCATAGCATCACCTATAAGGTTGTGTGGGAAGAGCCTCATGAGGTATTCATCATTGTTTTGTACCTCAATACATGATACCGAGAAGTCTCGTACATGCTCTATTGGATCTCCTATTCCTTTTTAATTTCTTTCAAATCTAGGTATCTCAAAGTTTTTTGAAAAGGGTAGTGTTGTGATGGAATGATTAAATGTGAATAGAAAAATTTCCTATAGAGTGTAGGTCTTCTTCTATTTTCCTATCTACATATCTAATATTTTTTGGGTGACAATATCTAGCCTTAGTTCCATCTCCATTTTTGGTACATGTGTTTGCAAATCTTGCATGTGATAACCTTGTTGTCCTACCAGGTTTTGGTCATAGATCGATTATTGTGGAGGTATAGGACCTTGATAGCCATATGGGATATAAGGAGGATTAATTCCTTGTTGTTGGGGTGGAACATACAAAAGGCTTCCATGATGATGTGTTTCTGGGTGACATTGTTGATAGGACGACTAAAGAAGGGTGCTCTATGGCACACCTTGTTGGGTAGGACTAAATTGAAGGTTGCCCTGGTGATGCGTTGGCAGGGTACCTTGTTGTTGGGATGAATTATTGAGGGTGCTCTATGGCACACCCTACTGGGTAGGACTAAAATGAAAGTTACCATGATGATGCATTTGTGGTATACCTTGTTGTTGGGACGACTGAATTAGGGCGCTCTGTGGCACACCCTATTGGGTAGGAGTAAAATGAAGGTTACCTTGATGATGCATTGACAAGACACCTTATTGTTGGGATGAATGAATTAGGGTGCTCTATGGCACACCCTACTAGTTAGGAGTAAAATGAAGGTTACCTTGATGATGCATTGGCAGGACACCTTGTTATTGGGACAACTGAATTAGGGTGTTTTATAGCACAACATGTTGGGTAAGACTAAAATGAAGGTTACCCTGATGATGCATTGATGGGACATCTTGTTGTTGGGATGACTGAATTAGGGTGCTCTATGGCACACCCTGTTGGGTAGGAATAAATTTAGGTTACCCTGATGATGCCTTGGTGGGACACCTTTTTGTTGGGATGATAGAATTAGGGCGCTATGTGGCACACCCTAGTGGGTAGAACTAAAATGAAGGTTTCCCTGATGATGCATTTCCAGGACACCTTATTGATAGTATTGTTGGTTTGAAAGGGGACCCTGTGGTCCACCCTGTTGAAGGTACTGACTGTTCGGAGGGGGACCCTATGTTCCACCTTGTTGATGGTACTAATTGTTCTGGGAAGGTTCGATGCTTAATGTGTTATGTAGTATATATTGCCCAAGAGGTGGATTGTTATTTTGAGGTTCATATTGAGATGGTCCCCCTTGGTACATTTGTGCTAGTGATGCTTGTTCAACCTAAGTTGGTTTCCTAAACAAGGGGTTATCTTTGGGTTGGTCACTGTTTTGTGAGAACACGAGTGGCATATTCAACATCTCTGGAGGTTGGGTTATTTTTCTTAAAACCGATTTTTCTCCTAAGGGAATAATATTGGGGTCTTTGAGAGCTTCTGCGTTGAGTCCATAGGTAATTTAGCACCACTTTGTGCTAACTTGAAGAAATAGGAGTTTGGGTCCTTTCTCAACAACCTGTCCATTAGTTTGAGAACCTTGGGGTTGTTAGAATGTTCAAATAGTTCTTCCTCATTTATCTCTTATTCACCACTTATCTCCTCTATAACTACCTTTTTTGGGTCCTAGGTACTTTGTTCCACTACCTCCTTCTGTTTGTGGCTTATTTCTTCCTCAATGAAAGTGTCTTTGTATATGGGTCTCTTTTGGGGAGTTTCAAGGTCACTTGGCCTATACCCCCAAGGGCTACTCTCACCGTTCATGGCATTTGTTGGTGGGATACTGGTGGTATTTTTATTGGCTTCCATATTTTTCCTATGCTATGATCTTGTGGTTGTCATAAACAACTTGGGTCTCCTGTGGGAGAGTGGTGTACTCTCTAGGTGACTTAAACCCTAAAGACCTGATGTTTTCCTAAATGAGAAGATGGATGTGGGTATGTAAATCTAGTTCTTTCATCTAGAGAAGTTTAGTATCATGAAAAATACTAGGGTTTTAACCAAAAAATAACATATATAACTTTAAATTGTTCTTCAAAGCGGATCTATAAAAGTTTATTACCAACTTGTCTCTATTTTTATGTAGCACTAAAAGGTGTTTCTTGAGATTTTTTGGATTAAGCTGCCTAAGTCTGAAATGACAACCTATGGAATTTACCTTAGGGATCTTGACCTTGTGTGAGATCATGAAGGGGATATTTATTTCCACGCAAGTGATGGTAATATGGGTCTCTACTGCTATGTCAGCTTTCTCTTCCTCTTTGTCTAGGACAATTGATGCAATGAGAAATTGATGAGGTGTTTCATTCTTTTGAAAAATGAAGGTTCTCAAGCTGGTTATGATGTCAATTTTTTCACCTTATATATATGTGAGATTAGGTTGAAGGATCGGTGATACAAGATCTAATTGATGAATTGGAGAAATTGGTCATCATATGGTCATAAATTTTGATGGTTTTATGGGATGGTTGTTGTGAAGCTCAAGACCCTAGGGTTTGAGTGATGTTTTGGAATGATACTACTTCTTGGAAATCAAAACATTGAAAAACTAAGGTCTATATTCCACTTCCTTGTCTAGAGGATATGTTGCGGGAAAACTTACTTGTACTATCTAGTGAGTCCCAAGTAACTTTTTATATCATGGACATCTGAGTGGAGTAATGACCTTAATGGTTTGTTTGATTTTGATTTCAAATAGGTAGGATGAAAATAATGGATGTGGGACTATCTGACCTTTTGTCTTTCCAATTGTTTTGGTTCGAACAATGATCTTATAAACAAATCTCTCTTAGCTTTTTCTCTATGTTTGAAGTATGGAAAGTGATAAAAAAACACTTGGACTAACTCAGCAAGCATGGACTTGTGTGACCTTCATGTCTATAACTTAGGCTGTGAAATAACAACACCCAAGCCATAGTTCCCAAATGTTTACTTTGATTAATGTACCCATAAATCAAAGCTAGAATGTTCAGAAACCTTGAAGGAAAGATCCTTTCAAAGGTGTGCAAACATAAGGCTTCTTTCACAAGTATACACTAAATCAAAAGGTTTATGGTTCAACCATCTCATTCAGTGTTTGTTTTGAATGTGTTATTTTTCTTAAACCAATCACAAAACTTGATGTCAAATTGTTTTGAATGTAATGGAGCAATTTTAACATAAACCAGTAATCACAACCTTAGGGGATAGACACCATTCTCTTAGGTAGGCCTCCCTCATGCTCCAAAGAGATTATTTTACATGAAAATTATGGTGTGGGCCTATAGTCGGACATGGAAAGTAACTTCTTGAAAGTTAATTCCGATGCACCACTTTCAGAGAATGTTTTTGGATAATAGTGTGGCCTCTAAAATATTTTGGTTCTTAGTGGTAACTATGAATGTAGAAATCTTACACTCATTCACTAGCCACTTGAGGCTCTTTAACCGTTCCTTATCCACTTAAGGCATGGGATTAGGTGCATTTTGTTGTCATCATGGCTTGAAGTTACTTTCTTATGATTTTGAAACCTTTAATATAGCCCACAAGTAAACATGCTTCGAGACCTTGCAATGAGTTCTCCAACATGATATGTGTCTCAAGGCAAGCCCCTTCTTTAAACACTTTCTCTCACCCAAGATCACCAAAAGGTGTGAGGGGAGAACATAAAACACTTTAGATTTGTCGATCAATGAATGCACAGTGAACAATCCATAACAAATTGACTCAATTTAAACACCTTAGGCGGTGTTATCCCCATAAATATGTGAATAACATAAACAAATTGTTCTTTTTATTTGCACCAATAGGAAGTATTTAGGATATCATTCAAAAATAGAAATGGTGCAATACAAAAGAAATGAATTGTTCATTTTAAGCTCCAAATTTGGGTGTTTCTAAAAAAACAATCCTTGTCTCTAATTGGTCAACAAATGAAAATCATGCATGCATCAACAAAAGAAAATTGTTTGCGCTCTTTTTTGCACCAATTTTAAAATTCCTAAGTTAAGAAACATGAAATTGGTTCATTTTTAGATCCCAAAATTGAAGTGTTTTTTTGTTGTTTTTGTTCTTTTTATGAGCACCAAATTCAGATTCCTAAGTTAAGAAAACAAGTAATTAGTTCATTTTTAAACACTAAATTGAATGTGAGTTTTTTTTCTCACTTTGAGAGCACCAAATTTGGATTCCTAAGTTAGGAAAGCATGAATTTGTTTAATTTTTAATAAATAAATCAAAAATGAGTTTTTTTGTTTGTTTGTTTTAGACCACCAAATTTAGATTCCTAAGTTAATTAAAAGTAAATAAAAAACTGGGACCGATCATCTTCCCTACAATAAACATGCTAATGTTCCTTGAATCCTACCTCAGATCTATCAATACCTATTTACACATCCAAAAACAAAGAAAGTTAGTGAAAAAACCTATTACAATAGTGTAGGATCCGTGCACTTGTCTGTTAGAACAACTGTTCAAAAAAAAAATACAAATGCGTAGAAAAAAGACAACTGCTCAGTTCTAGAAATAACTGCTAAAACCAAACAGCAAAAGCTTACTATGTCAAAACACAAGTGCATAGGTTTTAGATAATAGCGCCATTCCCATGACAATAGCACAGTTTTTCTATTAGACAATAGCGCAAGTTTAGAACAATAGCACAGTTTTCTTGTTAGACAAGCATGTGAAAACCTCATCATGTGCGTTTCTGGGACCTGCAGCTTCAAAAATGACTCAAACGAATGTTAGAGGAGGGGACAAGGGTCCCACCAAGTGTGCAAAAATGTGTGAGGGGGATAACGTTAGACCGAAATACAAATTGAAACATGCTAATCTAAGAATCTAAGCTAGGATTAACATATTAATCTAATATCTAAACCTACACATATGAAATGAAACTTAGCTATCCTAACATGCATAAACAAATCTATGATTGTGAGATGAATGTGTAAAATAACGTAGCATTACCATCCTATAGTGGAGTGTATTCACCTGATCTTGGGTTGTTCTTATCACTGAGAAGCCTCCAAAGTTTGTGTGTAAAAGCTTGACGAGCGACTGTTTTGGTTGGTTGATCAAAGATAATGGTGAAGCTCTATCAATGGTGTTCTTTTCAGCACTTCATTGCTCAATGTATGTTGATTCTCTGATCCTTATTTGTGAGGAAATTTGTTTGTTATATAGAAGACATGATTTGAAATGGATGATCAAGATTATCTTGAAGAATATCTAGATCAACAGTTGGAGTGTGTTGAGAGGAATTAGACATGAGAAAATTATGCAAAGTTGATTGCACAATTTTTGTGATTGAGAAATAGATTGGTCAATCAGGGATGTGATTGATCAATTAACAGATTTAGATTGACCAGTCAGGAATGTGATGTCTTAGTTAACAAAATAGATTGTTTAGTTAACAATTTGAATTGATTAGGTAATAGATTAGATTACTCAGTCAACAATCGTAATTTTCTCAATCAGAAAGTGGGTGAGGAATATGAATTAATTGATTTAATTAATTAATTCCTTTTTGGAGTTGAATGTGCAAATCAAGTTTTACTTTTGCAATCAAAGTTTCATTAATTTGATTTGATTTTTGATAATCGATTTGAATAGTTTGATTTAATTATTAAAAATTTGGAGGGAAAGTGTTGTAATTAAATTATGATTTAATAATTTAATCCACTTAGGGGAATAAGGTGATTAAGTGGTGTAATTAAATAATTAGCATTATTGAATCAATCGGGATGAAATAAATTGAGATTGGGACTATTAAATAAATGTGATTTATTTAATTGGTCAAAATGATGAAATGTGAATTAATCAAATAATGTTGTTTCATTTAATCAATAGAGGAATTAGGGTTTTCAAGATTTTATTAAATAAATTAAATTTATTTAATTTGTCTGAAATGATGAAAAGGTGAATTAATAAAATATTGTTGTTCTATTCAATTAATAGAGGAATTAGGGTTTTTGATGTTGTTTTGACGTGGTGCAATATGGGAACGTTGTAGTATGATTTTGAGATGATTCTGAGATGTTTCGAGGTGATTCTGACATATTATGAAATGTTCCAAGACAAATTTGAGTGATTTTGAGATGTTACGAGATGATTTCGAGTCATTTTGAGATGTTACAGGATGATTTTGAGTTATCTTGAGATGTTACGAGATGATTTTGAGTCATTCTAAGATGTTATGAGATGATTTTGAGTCATTTTGAGATGTTATAGGATGATTCTAAGTCATTCTAAGATGTTATGGGATGATTTTGAGTCATTTCGAGATGTTACGAGATGATTTTGAGTCATTTTGAGATGTTACGAGACAATTATGAGTCATTTTGAGATGTTATGGGATGATTTTGAGTCATTTCGAGATGTTACAAGATGACTCTAAGTCATGTTGAGATGTTACAGGATGATTCTGAGTCATCCCTATATGTTATGGGATGATTCTGATTCATTATGAGATGTTATAGGATGATTTTGAGTCATTCTGAGATGTTATGGGATGATTATGAGTTATTCTGAGATGTTACGAGATGATTCTGAGTCATTTCGAGATGTTACAGGATGATTTCAAAATATTTATGAGATGTTATAGGATGATTTCGAGTCATTTTGAGATGTTACTGAATGATTGTGAGTCATTCTGAGATGTTACAGGATGATTCTGAGTCATTCTGAGATGTTACGTGATGATTCTGAGTCATTCTAAGATGTTACGGGATGACTCCAAGTCATTCTGAGATGTTACAGGATGATTTTATGTCATTCTGAGATGTTACGAGATGATTCTGAGTTATTCTGAGATGTTATAAGATGATTCTGGGTCATTTTGAGATGTTGCGGGATGATTCTAAGTCATTCTGAGATGTTATGGGATGATTTTGAGTTGTTTTTGAGATGTTACAAGATGATTCTGAGTCATTCTGAGATGTTACAGGACAATTTTGAGTCATTCCAAGATGTTACGAGATGATTATGAGTCATTCTGAGATATTATGGGATTGCTATTTGATATTGTTTGATGTTGTACAGTGATGTTTGATTTTTTTTTATGCTATTCGATGTTGTTCGAAGTGTGTGATAGGTGTCAAGTCAATTTTACATGTCTCCAATTATACGAAATATTGAAGCCTTTTTTTATTATTTCTTTTCCCTCATATTATTAATGTCTCTACCAAAAAATTGAGAGATCATGTTGTGTTTTGAAGATCTTGATGGTTGTCATTTTATTGGCGTTCTATATTTCTTGTATGGGTGATCCCACAATACTGGTTTACAATTTTTGGGCAAACTGGACATTGAACTGATTTTTTTTAACTAAATCTTCACTTTCGGGCTCCTATAGCGACTAAACTGTGAGTAATTTGAAGATGATGCAAACTAGTGATTTGTGAAGTTTTGTCTATAGATTCTAAATATTTTTTTTTCAAAAATTTTGGAATCAAATTAAACTTTTTTTTTCATCTCCTTCGAAAACTAGTTTTTATCAATAAATAGCATTTTTAAAGAATGATGCTCACCATATACAACACAACTTTTTTTGTATGAAGGATAAAATTCTTTTTTTTTTAATTTAGATTTGTAACTACGATATCTAACCAATTCATTTGGTTTCATAGTGTTTTATTAAAAAAAATTCCTTAATCAAGTTTCGAAGTCAAACCAATTACAATTCAGACATAGGCGAACTGTATACAACATAACTTTTTTGTATGTATCAAAATTCAAAAAAAAATTAATGGATCAAAGACATCAATACCCAACCTAAACACATTTTTCAAAATTTTATTTTGATAATCTACTATTTTTCCACGTGTAGAACAGAGAGATTGATTTTTAGTGAAAAACCTACATTCACAAGAAATATAAAATAAATTTAATTATCAAATTTAATTTAATTAAAATTATACTTTTTTGGAAGCTTATAATAAAGACTACATACTTACAAAAAAATAAATTTTAAATAAATTCATTTGATCCCCCAAAAGGTAAATCAAAAATGGTTTTTAATCAACATTTTGATAGGTGTAAAGGAGACTTCGTTATAGGTATGGTTTAAAAATAGCGGGGTTCTATCCAAGAGGGCTTGGTCTAATGTGGTTTGATCAAACCCTCTTCAATTGAAATCCTTTAAATGGAACTTTTCAAGCCTTAAATCATTATATTTTCTAAAAATATGTGATTTCTGCAAAAATGAGGATCTCCTAGAAAGTGTAAACCACTATTGTGGCAGCACCCGTGTGTGTTTTGGCCAGGGTTTTTGTCAGCCTTTGTTGCTTTAATTGAAAACTCATCCCTCATGTTGTTGTGGCATAGAGCTCGTAGTCATCCATCGGTGTTGCAACTCTCAGTTTTTTAAAAAGCATTCCCAACAATTTCGGTGGACTTTGGTTCTCCCCAGGCTGTTGAACAACCCTTGGACACTAATCCTGTAAGTTTGTTCCTTGGTTCCTTTTTGCTACTAATAATTATATTGGATATTTTACATGTACATCCAATGAATTGTGAATACACTTCATTTGAATTAACAATACTTGTAATATATAGTCTAACTAATTTATATTTGAGCTCTTTATGTTTCCTTTTCCTTTCGGTTTGTTGGCCATTTGGGAGTGGCCTATGTGAGAAAAAAAAGGGTTGTAGTTTTGAGATGTGTCAACATTGCTATGTTCTTCCTTATTTATATTTAGATTAAAATATAAACTTGTTTGCTTCTTTCTCGACCTTTCCCTACTTTCATATTTATCTATTATATGCAATTTTGAAGTCATTGTGATCCTGTAACAATGTATAATTATCTATGTGTCTGCATACCGGATACTAGTAATTGATTCATTTTGTGCTACCTCTTTCCTTCACTTTTGCCTCCAGAGTCATGTCACGGTCTTGAAAATCTCATTGCTTTGTCTTAGCTGAGAAAAACTACCTTGTAGGATTTAAATGTATGACCAACCTTGACAAGGCATGTGATATGATCTATTGATGCTAGAGATTTTGTCCCATCTTTGGTTCTTCAGTTGATGTATTTTTAAAAAATAGGTGGTGATCGAAGCCTGGTTGACCGTTACAAAATTTTCCTCTCTGATGGAACCCACATGTAGATAGGCACTTTTCTTGCAAGATACAATGACCTTCTATTTGAAGGGACGTTGAAAATAGGTTCCATCTTGTGCTTGACAAACAATGTGTGTAGGAATTTATGGGAATCAAGGTTGGATAATATTTTGCACTACTTGTGCTTGTTGTTGCATACTTTCCTATTTTTGGGGACCACCTTTTTTAATATTTGATCTTGGTCTAGTTCCAGGGTGATTTTTATATTGTCCTTAGATGTCAAAATGTGAGTTTGTCAGTTAATTGGAACACCTAGATATTTGTTTAAAGATCAAGAAGAAAAAATGGTGTGCTCAGAGTCACCTTCCCAATCCAAACGAGCCTCAAAATTTGGGATTCATACATCCCCAACACAACATAGTGCTCCTTCAAATATCAGTCATGTTAAAGGCCTGAATATTTACCAAACCAGATGGACAATAAAATGTTGAGTGACAAGTAAAAGGGATATGTACCATTACAATAAACAAGGACATGAGGGCCAATTATTCAGCTTTGACATTATTGATAGTGAGGGAACATTAATATGAATCACTTGCTTTAATGACATAGAAGAATTGTATTATGATAGGGCTCAGGTGGGTCGCACTTATTGTGTGTGAAAAGGCTCGGTCAAAAAATTGAATAAGAAATTTAATAAGTTGAACAACCACATGGAAATTATTTTTGATCAAAACTTGATATTGAAGTGTTGTGATGATGAGACCTTTGTGTCAAAAAAAGTATTTAAATTCATCTTGATAAATGAAATTGCAAACTGCAACAATAACACTTTAATTGATATTATTGGGGTTGTGGTGCATGTAGGAAAGGTATCAACTATTCAAAGAAAAGACCAATCTGAAATGATTCAAATAACTATGAAACTTAATGATTTTTCATCCACTTGCATTGACATTAATTTGAGGGGACCAAATTGGGAAGCAAAGGGTGATGAGTTGGAAAGGTTGTGCATTTCTGGTTCGGTTGTCATACTTTTTGTTAGAAATGGTCATGTTGGATATTTCAATGGATTTTTTATGAATACATCCACAGGGACTATTCTATACATAAATCTTGACATCTCAAAATTGCATGCCTTGATGCAATGAGAACATGTTGAGCCACCTGCCATTGAGCCCTCCTAGACAGTGCCTCAAAAGGTTTCTTTGGCCAGTGGCAAAGTCACTAATGGATATATCTTGGACCATTGTCTTTCCTTGCTAGAAAATTTACAGGATATTATCAAGGCAACAGTGAAATATATTAAAACTGATGCATTTTTTTATGTTGTATGTCCCTTGCAGGCCAATGGTAGACAATGCAAGAAAAAGTGTGAAGAGTCTGCCAATAATATGTGGTAATACGCTAAATGCCAGACAATCGTGCTTGATTGTGACTTCTGATATTTGTTGCATCTAAAGATGGAAGACCACATAGGCAAGATTTGGGCTACTACTTTTGATGAGGTTGCAACAAGCTTATTGTAGATGTCAAAAAAAGAGCTTTATATGTTACAAAATGAGTCTTTTGTTACAATAAATTCTTAGCCTATCATCAATGGTATCGTCTACACTTATGTTGTTTTCACTGTTCTTATTAAAACTCAGACCTATAATTCAAAAACAAGGCTTAAAACAACAATAGTCAAAGTTGCAAGAATTACCTTTGAAGTTGGGTGCAAGTTGTTGCTCTCAAATTTGTCTACAATGTCTTATATTGGGAAAGACTCTACAGAGATAATAGTGGTGCTGCCCTAAATGCCAGACAACCGTGCCTGATTGTGACTTCCAATATTTTTTGTAGTTTGGGTTGACTGGACATCTATTTCTTTTTCCCTTTTTTGGTATGCTTATCACATCAAAACACCTATTCTTTCTAATCTTGTAGCTTCGTTTCTTGTAGAACTCGTTATATATTAAGACAATGCACTGTAACTTATAATGTTTAACAAAAAAAGATACACTTCTTTTGTTTTGTATTGTTTATGTCGCTTATAGTTTTGTTTCACTTGTAGTGTATGTCCCTCATTTTATTTTATGTTGTTTGGTTATAAACTTATGTTGCCCTATTCAACACATGCATCAGTATTTGCAGTTGTCCTTATATATACTTGTGGACATGGTTGTATGCATGTATACATCTACATATGCATATACATATACATATATGCATGCAATTGAATTTTCTGATTGTATACAACATCTTGATACAAATGTGTGTAGATATATATGTGTTTGCAATGCATTTGTATGTGCATATGCATGCAGATTTGAATGTTTATATGAATGTGTGAGTGTGTATGTGTGTATATTCATTTTTCACATGTATTTATGACGTCATATGTTTATCTATATATAGATATGTCCAATTTTTAATATCAATATAGTTATTTGCTTCGTGTCTGTTTTGATTTCCACATACTTTTATCTCTCCACAATTGTTGTTGGCTATAATTTTGGCTCTATTGAATCCATAGTTATTCCACATTCAATCGTTGCACATCATTAAAATGCAAAATGTAATAAAAAAATTGTCATCTCATTTGTTTGGTTTTAATCTTCTTGTGTTGGCTAGGTGTAGAATATTCTCATATATGTGCTTTATAATCTTCTCATGCTTCTTAAATGTTTTCTCTACTGCTTTGGAATGTCCATTCATAAATTCATGTTGCATATGGATATCATATTGTTCTCATCTATAATGTTTGTTCCCTTGAACCCATACTTATTTCAATCCCATGACTTTGCTTTTAATCTTCTAATGTTGGTTGAATGTTGAATATATTGCTCCTACCTTTGCATTCATAAAACCATGTCACATATGGTTATCTTTTATTTTATTAGAGTTGCATAAAACTTCATTTTTGTTATAATATTTCCTATGTAATGTTCAATGATGACTAACCTCTACCAAATGTGCAATACTTTTATGATTTTTCTTGTGTCTAGGTTATTAGAATCCACCATTGGACATGATTAAAATGTGGAATGTAATCAAATTTTTTTCATTTGATTTCTACGGTTTTAATCTTCTTGTGCTGGCTCGATGTAGAATATTCTCATATATGTGCTTTATAATCTTCTAATGTTGCTTAAATTTTCTCTCTACTACTTTTAGATGTCCATTCATAAATTCATGTTGCATATGGATATCATATGGTTCTCGGCTATAATGTTTGTTCCCTTAAACCCATACTTATTTCAATCTCATGACTGTGCTTTTAATCTTTTAATGTTGGTTGAATGTTGAATATATTGGTCTTGGCTCTCCATTCATAAATCCATGTCACATATGGTTATCTTTGATTTTATTAGAGTTGCATAACTTTAATTTTTTATCATATTTCCTATTCAACGTTCAATGATGAATTTCCTCTATTGACTGTGCAATACTTTTGTGATTTTTCTTGAGCCCGAATTATTAAAATGCATCTTGGAAAAATGTATTGTTTCTTGTATCATTATGGGCATTTATAATTTGTATATTGTATAGTAATCTTGTCAAGTACCACTGATCATTTAAGGCATTTGTACCATGCATATACATCTATACAAAAGAAATGTATGTCCACATATCTAGATATCTATTGCTTGAGTATACACATACAGTGGAAAAAAGTCTGCAAATATATGTTTATCTAAAGTAAGCTACACACAACATACATATATGTCTACATTTAAACTTGTTGTTGCATGTAAATATATATATATACATATATATAAATACATGCAAGTTTATATGTGTACTTGCATTTATTAACAAGTTTGCATATGGATGAATGTGTATGTTCTATGTATCTAACTTTATATGCAGATATATCTGTAGAGATTTAGTTTTGTAAGTGTATATATATGCTCTCCATGCCTTCCATGCATACTTAGATATCTCTTGCTTGCACATATATATACACAAAAAAGTGTCTACACATATGTGTGTGTATGGAATTAGATGCGCCCAACATAGAGATATATCTACATTTAAACTTATATATATGTGCTTACATGTATTCACAAGTTTGGGTGTGGATATCTATGTGTGTTATATGCAAAAAACCTTACTACGGTGATTGCTCGTAGTCCTGATAGTAGCTGATGCTACAAAACAACAATAAAAAAAGCTTAGTTGAAAATAACATAAACTGTTTTATTGGTTTGCTACGTTTTAGATGGTAGGTGTCATTTCAGCCATTGCCACTACATGGAAACCATACATGAAATAATATTGTAGTTCCATAGGAATTTTTAAAACAATGAAAATAATGAAAATGGTTACAATTTCAAATTCCCAAACAGTTGCTTAGCGAAATAGATGTTACTCAAAGCAATAAAACAAAAAGCTGGCAAAAGAGAAAATGGTCTATTGCATCGAAATACACATACAACAAAAAAAATGTGCACATATATATGTATATAAATGAAGATGCACACAACATACATATATATCTACATTTATACTTGTTGATACATGTAATTACATTTAAACTTAAACATATATATGTTCTCACATGCCTCAATTGACAAGTATAGGTGTGGATATCTATATATGTTGTGCAGCTCAAGCTACAACCCAACACTAAACAATGCCTTATTGAAAATAACATAAAATGCTCAATTAATTTGGTAAGTTTTAAATGCAAGCTATTATTGCAACCATCGCCAATATATGGAACCCATACATGAAACAATGTTGTCATGACAAGTTGTGCCAAGTGATGTTTATTTCCTATTCTTAGGAAACATACATATATATCTACATTTAAACTTATCTATATATATTCTCACATGTATTGGCAAGTTTAGGTGTGGATATCTATGTATGTTTTTTGCAAAAACACTTGTCACAGTGGTGGCTCACAACCTTGATAGTAGTTGAAGCTACAGAACAATAGTCAACAATGCCTTATTGAAATAACATAAAATATTCAATTGCTTTGGTAACTTTAGAATGCTAAATATTATTGTGGTTGTCGACACTATATGGAAACCATACATGAAACAATATTTCCATGCTAGCCTATGCCAAGGGGTGTTTATTTACTTTTTTGTCATGGTGATTTCTCTATTGAAAAGTGCGCCTATGGGTATATATGTGTGTTGTCTACATATAACTTTAGATGCATATATTTTGTTGTTGCCCAACCCTCCTCGAGAATTGCAGGAAATCAGAGATGCCTTGCAAATTGAAGACATTAGTCAAGATACTTTTCCTTGGCCTGAGACAAATTCTAACTCTATCAATGAATATAATACAGAAGGGTTATTAAGCATGGATTTTCAAACATTGTTCCCCACTGGAACATTGATGCCCCTAAAATTAAGAATCATATAAATTCACTTACGTGAATATGCATTACACTTGATCAGACACTATGATAATAGATTTGGGAGGCATGTCAGATTTAGATATTACCTTTATAATTTAATGAGACATCGAAGCTAGCAATCAACTTTTATTTTCATGAAAACAAACTTGAAAGAAAGCATCCCAAAGTTTGTGGTTGCACTACGACAATTGCTTCGAGATGCATCAAACAACCAAATAGAAAATGAACTTGTTCTCTTTGGTGAATCCTTGCGAGGGACGATCTCATATTAGGGAAAGTGTTGGCAAGAGCTCACTACAATGATCCAACAACTTGGGACACCGACTCTTTTTTTCACTCTGAGCTTTGCAGACACAAAATGGCCTGATTTGCACAAGGTAATTGATCTTGGTACTCAGCCACATATGTCATACTCCCGAAGAAACTTCATGGACAATGGTTTCTAGAACCCGCATATATCAACCTTGTACATGCACTTGTAGCTCACCATTTTCTGTGATGAGGTTCTTGAGAGGCTTTTCCATTCAAAGGATTATTGGTATAGGTATGAGTGGAAACACTATGGATCAACACATGTCCATGGTTTCTTGTGGCTTCTAGGTGCCCCAAATATGGACATGCGTAATTGGTCCAACCCACACAAAATTCAGCAGGAAAAAAGATTCTTTGATCACTATGTTTTAGCATGGAATCCTCATTCCCTAGAAAAACTAATATCAAGAGTCTGCCACTCTTCTCTAGAGGACCTATGTTTGCTTGAAACTTCAAAAATTTCTTACATGGACCCAATGGTGGATTACGAATAGCTGGTGAACATGATGCAAAGGTATACCAAATGTACTCAGTACACATGCCTTAGGAAAAAAGGCCAACAATTACAATGTCACTATAAAGCTCCATGGAATGCACAACCATCATCGACATTGGCAATTAAAAATGAATAAAACAAATCCTATAAGCTAGCAAGAAATGATGAGGGCCTTAATATCCACAACCCTAACATGCTTGTGATCTAGTAAGCAAATGTTGATTTCTAGCCAGTCTTGTCAAGACAAATTGTGCTTAACTACATTTCCAAATATGTATCAAAGTCTGAAAAAAAGTCTAAAATCTATATTGATATCTTGTCGAGGCTTGCAAATACAAATTCATCTAGGCATAAAGAATTGCTTTCCTATCAAAATTTCATGATGAACTTGGTTGCAGATCGTGACATTGGTGCACAAGAAGCATACCATATGCTGCAAAAGTTGCCCCTTGTCATGTCAAGCCAGCATTTCCTATCTCTGAACATTAGTAGGAAAACCTTCCACTGTTTGAAAATAGCTAATAATGGTGAAGATCTTGCAAGTAGTTATATTCATTTTTACATGCAAAGACCAGATGAGATGGACACTATATCCCTTTTCAATCTACACAATTGTATAGACATCAGAAAAATCATACAGAAGGGCTTGGCATTTGCGACCACACCCTCCTATGATCATTCTTTACCCACTATTCAAGTCTTCCTTTCTTGAGCATTGTGATACCTTTGAAAAAAAATGGTCAGAATTGTTGCTATACAAGCCTTTTTGAAATGTTGAAGTAGATATAGGCCTCACCAAAGATAGTATAACATAGAGTTGGAGGCTATTTCATGTTGCTAGCTATCACCCTTGGCATGTCAATAGAGTTATTTCTCCCCCCACCAATCAAGAAGAAGGTGACATTGATACTGAAAGCACCCAACCTCTACCTCCCACAGATGAATACCAATGGGAATTGCTTTCTTGCCTTGGTGCTACAAATAGTTCCTGCTTTGACCAGCTGAAACTATTAGGTAAATGCAACTTTGATTTAAATCACATGTGGGACACACACCATGTTCCTAAGAATCTACATAATGTTTCTATAGAGTTCATCTCAACAAATAAATTGCATGCAATAGAAGATATTCTTTGCCTACTTGTTGCAACTGCACTTTGTCATCAACTATCTCCTAAGAAAATGCTTGCTCTAAATGTCATTAAATAGCACCACCTTGGCCCATCTTCATCATCACCATTATGTATGATTATTCAAGGTATTGTAGGTATAGATAAATTGTTTCCTATAGACAACATATGGAGAACACTAAATACATCGCCAAATGAGAGAATGAATCCTTTGCTTGCTTTGATGCCAATGGGGGTGGCTTCTTACAATATATGTGCCTCTACAGTGCATGCAACTCTTTGGATACCTATCAGAGATTTGAATCCGTTGAAAGGATATCCATTGACCATATTTCAAGAGGAATTCAAACATATTATGTGCATCTTAATTAATGAAATGAGCTTCTTGGGACCCAAGTTGTTACTCAAAATACATAGGTGGTTGCAGTAAGTGTTTCTTGCTAGACATATGCAACCATTTAGTGGTGCCTCTACTATACTAGTGGGTGACCTCGCATAGTTGCTACCTATTTTGGATAGGCCTATCTATGCTTCTCACTCCACATCCTTGGTTCTTTGGCACACTTTTAATGTTGTTATCACGCTCAACATAGTCTTTCAGCAACATGGAGAGTCTGATGAACAACAAGAGTTTCATAGACTCCTTTTGAATATTAGAAATTCTTAGGAATCTCAAGCTGATTGGAAAAATATTATGAATCAAACAAACACCATGCTTTTAGCTCAATAAAACCAAGATTTTGATGCAAGTATTCACTTATTCCCAACAAATAGCTTGGCCGCCTTGCACAATAGAAAAATTATTCAACAATTAAGTGTTCCCATTGCAATTAGTATTGTTGAAACTACTCAAAAAAATGCACCTGATAATGGCAATGATGAAAAACTTCAAGCATATCTCTTACTTGCAATTGGCGAACAAGTAATGTTAGCAAAAAATATTTGGGTGGCAGCTAGCCTGGTTAATGGATCATTGGGTTATGTCAAGCCTATTGTATATGCTAGGGACACTAAACCACCTCAACCACCTCAATATGTTGTTGTGCACTTCCCAAGCTACATTGGGCCAGCATGGGATCAAGACAACCCAAAAGCCATCCCCATTTCCCCGATCACACGGGGTAGCCAAACACGGCTGCCCTTGATAATGGATTGGGCAATAACAATACATAAATCTCAAGGCTTGACACTAGAGAAAGCTACAATAGATATTGGAACTAAATAAAGACAAGGACTAATGTTCACAACTCTTTCCCATGTAAAATCAATTTCAAGAATACACATAGATCCACCTTTCTCTTTTGATGGATACTCTAGATTGTTTGCCAACAAATATAGTGCACTCTAAATCAAAGAAGAGGATTTCCTCCAACAACTATGTGAATTTCCAACATGATGAAATGTTTGTATTCTTTTCGATAACTATATCGCTTCTCCTTTCCCTCTTCATTTCAATGCATATAGAATTTCCACCATTTCTAATTTTTTGATTCCACATGTAAGTTGACTCATTACTTCCTTCTCATTCCCTCCATAGTGCAGTTGCAACAACTCCCACCAACCTAGCCAGAGTTTTTCTTCTATGGTGATTACCAGAGAAGTTGTTCAATTCTTGCATTATGCTTCTCCTCTCCTCCAATGACAAACCTGAATTCCTTACTCTTCTTTGGTTGACCATTAACATTTATATTTAATTTTTTTATTCTTGTATAGATCATACTAAAATGTCTCAACCCAATTTTAGGCTTCTTACACCCACACAACCCAAAGTTGTTGCAATCTTTAGTCAATGATGCCATTTCCATTTCTCTCGCCTTCAAACAATCTGTGTGTAACTATATCTGATTGAAACCATTTTAGATTGCAAACGTTCTCAGTTGTAACTATAGATCTCCACAATGCTAAATAGCTTCACGATCGCATGTTTGGCATGGTATACGAGATATATGTAACGCCCCATCATGGAACCCATAGAACACATAATGCAAAAAAATAATCGAATGAATTTATTTTTTTAACCATTCAATTATAACATGTGACAAAGTAACATATACATGAACGTTCTTAGGGTTTCACAACAATGCTACTAAAACAAAAACTAAAAGAATAACACATCATAAATCCATATACATGAAACATAAGAATATGTCATATCACCAATTACATAATCATAAAGTGGTTTAATTACATGTTCAAGATACAACAAGCGAGATTGTGACAAATATCGAAAGATCAAAATCATAATACAATGAGGTTTCTCATATAACCATCAACATAGTATACAATATGGATGATGATCATGTACAATCATAAATCTTGTTCATGAGCACACTCAGCATCCAACTCCATGAACAAGGTGAAACCAAGAACCTATCAAGAACAATCTCATCTCGAACTGAATCACCTGCAAGGGGACCCAATGGAGGATAGAGCATGTTCCTCCCAACCTTGTGGTTCTCGAAATTCCACCTCCCATGCTAGGAGATAGTATCAGGTACACAAGTCAAACAAACATAAAAGAAGATAGAAAATAACATCACATGGCTGAAAATCACATAACGACATGACAATATCTAGACCACATGATCACTAACTAGCTCCCAAAGGCAACAACATAACCAAAGATGACTCTACAGAGGAGACCACAAAACATGTATAAGGATAAGAGTGTCAACACACAGTTGTTCTAGGTTACCTTGGTGAATCTTCCTCGATTATCGACCCTCGTCCTAAGTTACCCTGGCAATCTCTACCAATTTCGGGCTCCTAAATGAACTCATGTGAAATCGAAACACTTTTTGAGAGGACAAAGTGAACGACTATGCCATTCCAAGCCATCTCAACCTACCTTTAACCTAAACAAGAATTAAGGTATGAGGCGAGACAAAAAAAATATGAGTTATTAAGTGAATACTACCCAACCCCTAGCACTTTAAGTTTAAGGTTTTCACTAGATTAACTACTTTCGATAGGTTACCTTGGTAACCTCTTAGGGTTTTAGCCCCTAACGAAAGCCACTCTTCCTATATACAAAACTCCACTTACTGACAAGAACATAGGATAGCCCACATGCACGCAAACATAAAACATAAATATTCATATCATAAACATGACAATACCAAATAACATTTCAAATATCTCAATAAGATAATATTTCATGCATGGCTAAGTCCAAAGTCAAGTCATGAAGAGATTGACAATAAGTAAGCATTACACACCCTTCAAAGAAAATTGTAACCCTAGCCTTTGGAAGATTCTAACAAAGAAAGCTCATAAACTAATGAGTTCAATCATAATATAATAATAAATAGAATTTTGTTCAACAAATTATCCATCAACCACCATGATCTAAAAATTCGTTAACGATAAAATTTTGACATAGTAAAATGGCTTATTTTTTTTTTCTAACTTAAATGCCATTCAAATCTTTGTGAACTTATTGTTCAAAACAAATATTACTAATGACATAAATTAAATATCAATTTATTGTTGTAAGACAAAAAAGATAAATCAATATTCATTCTTATAAAAACTCTATATATATATATTTATTCCTTACATTTAAAGACCAAACCATTATTCCTATGTAAATATTTAAAACTATATATATATATATATTCAATCTACTAAAATCCATACTTACATTAAAAAAAATCACTTTGTACACTCTATACTTTAAAAGTATTAAATATCAAACATATAAATAAATATACATACATACATATATAAATATTAACTCAAGAAGAATATTTATAATCAAATTTAGATTCTACATGATAAAGAATTGGTATACCACACATGCACAAGGGTCAGTGAAGTAAATAATTCAGTACAAATCTATTTCATTGTTGACTCAAGGTTGAGTTTTTCACGAAGACTAAGTCAAGGTTGATACTACTCCATGCTGGCGATTTCATAAGAGATACAGAGGAGTTAAAAATTCTCAGCCCATGGATAAGGCAAGGTGATGAGGTTTACATGAACTAACGGCAAAAAAGAAGAAAATCAGGACTGACTTCATAACAGTAAATGGGAAAGCAAAATAATGAAGAAAAATAGCATAAGGGTAGGTTGCGCATAGGTTAATAGAGATTGAGTATGGAATTGGCCAAAATTCCAGTCGCGCACCAATACTATCAAGGATTGGCATCATATAAACCAAAAGACAATATAAACATGCTGGCCAATCAGTTTTACACAGGAATACAAGAATTTTCCCACAACAGAAATTGTTTTGACATGAACAAAAGTATAATTTGTGAAACAAGATTTACCAATTCTTCCATAGCTTCAAGAATTCAAATTATCCCATAGTAGATCTCAAGCAATTCCTCAAAATGAAACAATAATTGTAAAAATTCAATTTTATTTCAAAGGGTTTCAATACTGCTTTCGTTTTCCTTTTATTTCACTTTGATTATACAAGTCTTAATCAATAAAATTTTGTTTCTGATGTTTGTGCAAGATCTTGAGCAAGCAATTTCTACTATATGAAAAGTTCAAACCATAACCGACATTAAGAAGTTTCAAATTTAAAGAGAACCAAAAACAAGAAGAAAAACCGGTGCACTTCCTCGAATTTTGATGATGAGTGAAGCCAAACACAAAATATCAGACACTGTATCTTTCCCAACACGAGCAAAGCCTCAAAATTCACAATCTTCAATATTTTTCCAACCAAACACACACATAGATAAAAATCTTTTTTCCCCAAAAATTGTCGTGAATCAAACTTTTTAGAGAAAACCAATTGTCGTGCACAAAATTGCATAAGCTTTTCTTTGAGTAATTTTCAATTAAATTTCATTCACAAAGTTTAACTAACAATCTGCATGCAATCATCATTGAATGTACCATTAAAACTAATTAATTGTACAAGTTTACAATCTTTTGACAATAAGTTCAAGTTTTCAGATATTTTGCATAATTTATTGAAAACAACTATTTAAAAATATCTATTTTAAAAGCATTCAAGTTGCACAATCAATCAACAATTGCATTTAATTAATATTCTATTTGAATAATTTTAATTAATTAAAATCTTTTAAACATTTAATCAAACTTTAATTACAAAGAAATCTAACATTACAATTAAAGCCAAATACTAATAAATGCAATCATTTAACTATTTAAAACAATTCAGTTTCCAATAGGACGAAACTACTAACGATCTGACGGAACAAACAACTAACAAAGATGGGTAACAAATGGGTACTCATTTTATCAAGAATGATGGCTAAGAATGAGGACCTGACACTCTCTAAACAACATATTTTTCCATTGGATCACGGCATGCTCAAACCTAACGAAGCCAGTGGAGTTGATGCATGTACCTACAAACTGCATAAAATGACTGTCAAACATATCAACATATATCGACAAACACACCATGAAGGAGAGTCACAGCATAGCAGGGTACTCACATGTGAGTAATGCTACATTGTCTCCTCCACCAAGATTGGCATGCATCATTATATCATAAACATCAATTACATCATGATAACCTCATTAAAACATAGAAACAACATAAACCATAATACACACATGTCTATCATAATGTCATCACACAAACATAACCAGATGATCATGATGTCAAATGTAGCATCAACAAAGTATAATGACTAACATAACATTTGTGTCATAACTGAAAAATGTAATATAGTATCCAAAACAATTAAACGATTAGTAAACAAACATAAGCAAACTAAAACACATAGTAGCAACTAGAGGGACACTACACTACAATTACATTCCATTTATATACAAGATAAGGTTATATGTCCTTTATTCCATCTCTTATTTCACAAATGCATTTCAAATTCTTTGTCATAAATGATACAACTATATATACTTTAAAAATGTATAACATTGATTTCAACTCAACAAAATTCTTAGGTATTGGAATAAAATTATATGGGGCTTATAATCATAAACATATTGTATCTCGTTGTGTGAACAAGGTATGTCTACATCTTATTTATTTGATATCTTCTATTGCAAGTACATTACATATTATCTATTATAAATTATATAACAATTTATATTTCCTAATTTATATATTCTCTAACAAAGACACATGTTTATCACACTAAACTTCACATTTTCCTTTGATTTTTGCAGAACATAGTCAAGAGAAACAAATTCAACGATAAGAATAATACTATAATGGACATAATGATAATGATCATATCATCAAACAAGTAGCCTGCAACCACTGATTGCCAATGTGAGCTGCTTATATTTGTTATATGCTTCATACTTCCATTTGATAGAAATGTTGCTCTTCATTTATAATATCGACTATGGTTGTTCTCAATTATCATGGAATATTTTTGGGATTTCAAATAACTTCAAAATATTTTCCTGTGTGTAGTTGTATTGAAAAACTTAATTCAGGTTTATCTTCCCTCAATGGCTATTTTTTGCATTAATTTTATCTATTGGCTATCAATAAACGACTCCCAAATTCTTTAAATTTCCCTTTTATGCACTTGCATATTCTTTCAAAGCACCTTTTTCTTGCCTGCATATTGTTATATATGGTCATGATAGCAATTGTGCATTCATTTTCAACTACTATGTTCTCTCCCAAATTGTTCTCGGCATCCCCCTCTTTAATTCCCACCACGCATGTACAGATCCTTGTCATTTGGACTTCCCCTCTGCCTATCAACTCATCATTGCATATCACTACACACAATTGCTAGTTATTTTTAGTTAGTCAATGAAGCTTTCTTCTATTCAGCCATAATTCTTTAATATATGATATAATATATATAAGAATATTCAAGTTCACTCCATTCTTGTTTCTTTTCTCTAGATATGGAGGTATGGAGATCCATGTACGTATCTTGTCAAGTGTTTCTTCCTTAGCTCATGACCTTATACATGCACAAGAATTTATTATTTATCTATAGTGTGATATGCCAATCGAAATGAGTAGTTATATCAAGCTTGTGTATATGCTCCTACTAACTTCAACCTATATTTTCCATCACCAATAAATATCAATTCCTTCTGACATTGAATCACCTTGTGTTTTACCAACCCTTGGGCATCATTTCCTTTTAATTTGGGTTCAACTTTATTATATTGATTACCTATGCAGACGTATGGATCCTATCGCCCACCCATGCTTACCTTTTTAACATTGAAACTAATGCCACCATTAAAAGGAAAATCTCCCCTTGCACCAATGTTGGTATTAATGGACAATCTTGGTATTAATTCATGCCATTATTATTAGATCAGTTGTCGATTTATTGAGCCCTTTATAAGCTGCAAATAGTTGACTTAATTACCTTTCCAACGTAAAAATAAAATGTAGATCTAATAGTTAAGGTTGGGGTGTGATGGTTAAGCTACTTTCCCATTTAAACAATCGACCTTTAATTATTTCAAAAAAAATTAGGGTCTCCTACAAGTATCTATGCCACTATCAAAATTATGGTTGACTTCTCTAGCAAGTGGCAGAATGGTGATTAATTCTTGTGGAGAGCATAGTTAATTTGGTACAAAAAATTAGCCAATTCAGTAATTGTTGTGTGAGCGATAGTACCATGGAAAGAACGATAGTGATTTCTATGTTAATAATATTAACACAAATAAAATAAGTATTATTAGAAATTTATTTATTGTAGCCAACGTGATTGTTGGCAGTTCTGGGTTAATTATTTTTTCAATAGGGTGTTGTGGGTCATTATTGTTGGAACACAATAATCAACTGAGAGGGGGCGAGGTGAATCAGTGAATCTAATAAAATTTATCTCTAAATACTTTATGCATATTAATTTACTTAAGCCCTTTTTGTGAAAATTAAAACATAATATGCAAGAACATAAACATGAACACAAGGAATCACATAACACAAGATGTACATGGAAAACCCACAATGGGAAAAACCACGGTGAGAAATGCTGCTAGGATCTACTATCCTAATCTAGCCTCATAATCAAATATTTTGTTATAATTGTTTAAGGGCGCCAACCCTAATGAGGCACAAATCCCCTGGTTTGAGGAGCACCCACTCCAAGGAAGCACCAACTCCCTACACTAAGCACCTACCTAGTTATCTAATGGCACCCACCAATCAGGTTTACAATGACAGTATTACAATTTGATTTATTGAAGACAATTCAATGTTGCAACTCTATTTGAAACTGCTCAATTCTTTGTTGCAATCTCTACAACTCAAATCTCTACCCTACACACCTCTCTCTATTCTACAACTTGAATGTAAACCTTGATAAATCTCTTTGATTTTTTGTTTAGGTTCTAATCATCACAACTTATGCATTCTATGTTTGCTTCTCTTCTATCTCTCTCACTCTACTGCATGCACACCTCAACACTTAGAAAATTTTGATTGTCCTATCTTATCATTTATTCACTGACAATCATAACCTACCTCAATCCATGCACCATCGTCTAGATTAATTACATATTCAAATGTTAAAATTTGGAAACTTCTGTCAGGGTTCTTTCACTTGCTATCTTCTTCAGCAAGCTTCTTGTTCATCGAGCCACACACACTCTATACTAATTCAATGAATTTACTAAACATGGTAATTTGTAAAACCCTAAACCTGGAATACAAAAAATGCATTCTCCTGATTATGGATTTGATTCCAATATTAATCACTATTGCAGTCTGTGCTACCATTCTACAAATAAAATCTTCATTTACATTAGTTGTTGGTGTATTTAGACCAATTAAATTCATGCACATATTTGGTTTCCTCTCGAAACATTTTCTCACAAAGACTTAACCATTTGAGATCTTCGCCTTTGAATTTTGGCCATTGATTTGATGTCTTCACGCCATTCAATCATTTTCCATTTATCTTCACCATCTTTAAAACATGATCATCAAATTGATCTTCTTTGAATGACCATCGTTGATCTCATTCACTTGGTATCGATAGCTATCACGACCTCATAGTGTATCACTACTTTACATTGGGCATCGTAACACTTTTTTGTGATGTGAAGAGGTGCAGTAATATTCATTTGATCACCTTCTCTCAATCTCCATTTTTGAATTCCCATCACATCCTCTTTTCCTATCACAACTTCATTTATGGGAAAAGAGAGGTTATCATGATGCAAAGGGACCATGTGATGTACTTGTAATTCACCACCTATTACATGTGACACTTGTCCATTTTATTGCTTCATCACTCTTTTTGAGAGAGGTCCCACCATCTATCTCCATTGCAACATTCTAGTGTATCACCGAAAGCTTCATGTCTCAAAGTTGTATAAATGCAATGCATTAACACCTCATGATGCAATAATATTTTTCCAGTTGTTACAAACTATCATCATACTCCACAATCTTCCATCCATCACATATCATTAAATGCCTCTACCAATGTGAATACACATCACGATGTGAAGAACACATGTGATAGAATCACGATGGTCCACTTGTCCATGATGATGTCATCTTCCACCAACATCCCTTTATCACCCATTGCATAAATGATCCCTTTGTTTTTCTTCACAACAGTGATGTAAAGTAGTAACCCGATGATTGTTGGATCTTCCTTCACTTGATCTTCAGTGTTAGATATCTCCATCACATATCATGTGAAGCTAAAATATTTTTTATCACAACAATGATGTTAAATGATAATGCAATATTCTACCACGTGCACACCCTGACATCATATTCCACTAGCATATTTTTTTGCCATACTAGTCCCACAATACATGTGTCTTCACACATCATCATCTTCCTTCACCGCCTCACATTTTGTCTTGTCGTACTTGATACATGTCCCTTGCACGTTGTCCCACAAGGCTAGATAGGGACCCACAACATACTCAATAGGATGGCGGGGAGGCCATCAATCTTCAACATTCAATGTACACCATTGGACTTCAACGTAGGCACATCACACGTCATGGTTAAGGATTTGGTCACAAGAATGCAAACAACATTGTGAAGGGTTTGTACGATGCACACAAATAATCAACCTGAAGTGTTAGGACAAGGGAACTGGTCACTCAATTAACTCAATGACTTAAGTTTTAACTTGAGTAACCAGTAACCACCTACACACAGTCAACAAAAAATTATAAAGCCTATTCAACACCATGATAGAAACACTTAGGGTTTAACTGTAAAACCCTAATTTTGTCCAAGAGCAAAACAAATTCCTTTTTGAGAGAACTGCTTGTCATCAAGACTCGCAAATTACATCACTGTGAAGCTCTTGAAAAACCCATATAAAATCTATATACTATTTTGACCTTAGACAACTAGATGACATCTTTTCTATGTCATGACAACATTTTGTGACAACATTGTAAATTTTTGTGCAACTTTGCAACTTTTACAAAACATGCTCTTCTCTTCATCATATTTCACTAACTCTTCTAGAATCTAATCCACCGAGCTCCATGACATCCTGGCCTCCACTGATCTACCCTTGACATCAATGACAAAATTATGCCAACAATCTCCCCCTTTGGCATTGATGGTAAAACCAAATTCTCATCACCAACTAACCTAATTTATACCAGCTCCAAATTCTTTGTACCAATAATGAGCATTTGTTCAAACCTCTCCCCCTTTGACATCAATGGAAAAGGGTCTTTTGCAACTATTAATCCTTAGCAATGGAAAATGAACTTTTCTCCCCCTTTGACTAATACCAATTTATAGCAAATTGGTATGCCACTGCATGCCCAATTTTTGCTCTTCTCCTTTGACCTAAGTGGAAAAACCAAATGCTCTAGATGCTCTGTACCAATTAACACTAGTATGATACTAATTGGAACCGCTCTATACCAATTAATTGAACTGCTCTATACCAATTGAAATTCTAAACTGCTATGTACCAAATATAACCTTGGTTTGATACCAATAGGAGTTCCCCCTTAGACATTGCTTCATTTTCTCCTCCTTTTGAATATTCTCCCCCTTTGACAAGAAATTTCAAACAAAAACAACGGATTCTTGACTCTGCAACCATCTAGTCATTAGAAATTTGTAAAACCAATTTTACCCGACTTGATCTATCATTTCATTTCTAGGGATGAATGAGATAGCAATGAAGCTCCCCTTAGATTCATTCCCTATCACTAAGATTTAGTGATGTGAGGTAGGAGAAGCCATTTTGAGTGCTCCCTATTGACCTTTCACTCTGCATACCTTCTTTGGCTTCTTCCATGTCTTGTCATCTTTCTTCTCAAATACATGTGAACTTTTGTTCACTCTAGGGTATGTATTCTTTCTTTTAATTTGTGCATTTGGTCTAACATAATTTGTTCTACAATATTTGGCTATGTGACCAAAATTGTTGCAATTAAAGAACATTAAATTAATATCCACTACAAGAGAAAATGAATTCCTATTCATATATTTTTTGCTCCTTTTAGGTGAAACTCTACACTCTCTAGCCCTATGACCAAACTGATTACATGAATAACAGTAACCATAAAAAAACGAGGAATACCTGGTCATATCTTTTCTTTTACCAAGATGAGATGGTCTTCTTTGATTTTTCTTCTTCATGTATCTCACCCTTGAGGAACCATTTGCATCAACTCCCTTTTTATGTTGCTTTTTCTTCAATTTTTCAGGGATTGATTTCTCAACCTTCTTATCTGCTATAGGCTTTTTTTCTTCATTTGGCTCCTTCATCTCAAAATAATTCTTATCTATTTTTTCATTTAAGGTGGCATTCTTTTAATAGGAATTTTCATCTTTTGTGCAACACTTTTCTTCCACATTGAAATTATCATACAATATAGTAGATGTGTTCTTGGTTGGACTTTTACCTTTTTCAAAACCAAGACCAAACTTTTCTTTTGATCGCCTTGGTAATTTTATCAACTCGTCTAATATCTCATAGCCACCTTTCAATTTTAGACCTTTGTCAGTCTACTCAGCATTTTCTAGGTCCTTCCTCAAAGCCACTATTTATGTCTCTAGCTCCACACATTTGTCAACCTTGGGCTACAACTTAGACTTTACAACTTCTACAATTATTTTCACTTCTTCCACTTACAACTTCAAGCTCATCACCATCTGATTGGATTCTTCAAGATATTTAGTTAACTTATTAATATCCTTTTGAGAATGCTTTTTCAAATGTTTATTCTCTTTTTCAAAACATCAATCTCCTCTCTTAGGTTGTCAATTTCTTCTAAAGCACTGATTAAATCCCGTTCAAGTTGAACTTCAACTTGCTCTTCACCTTCTTCACAAAGGTTTTCAACTTTACCATTTCTTGAACTGAGGAGCCTTTTTCTATAAGAAGGGATTCATTTACCTTAGCCATCAAGGTACAAGCATATCCATCATCTAAGCAATTATTGGCTTTAAATGAACTTCTTTCTTCTCTTGTGTCCAAATTATTTTTCTTCCTCTTTTTATCAATATTTTCTTGCTCAGATTTACTCTTTTTATCATAAAAGCATTCGAAAGCAAGATGACCAATTATACCACAGCTAAATCACTTAAAGGGTAACATATATTTATATTTTATAGTGCCTCTTCTCAATATTTTGATGAATTCAGCTTCCTTAAAATTAGACTCCACTGAACTAGATGTATATGTTTCCAACTCTTCATTCTAGGCTGCTTTGAGTGCGACTTCTTTCTTGGACATTTTTGCATTTACCATTCTCATCTCATAGGTTGTAAAGATTCCATGCAGCTCAATTCCATGCAACTGACCAATAGTGAGTTTATCTACTTATTTGGCTTACTCTATTGTATAAATTTTGGATTTATATTTGGATGAAATTGACCTTAAAACTTTTAAAAAAATAATAGACTCTTTCACATCTTCCCCTAAACCTATGATAGCATTAACTATTTCATCTACTCTCGAGAGGTATTCTGCAATCTTCTCTTCTTCATTCCTCTTGAAACATTAAAACTTGTTTCTAAAAATTTGCAGCTTGGCTAGCTTTACTTTTTCATCTCCTTGATAGATGTTCTTCATCTTATTCCGTACATCATGTGTAGTCTTACATTGAATGACTTTGACAATCACGAAACTTGAAAACACACAAAGAATTGCATTCTTTCCCTTAGCATTATCTTCATATGCCTTCTTTCAAGCCTTAGTAGTTGGAGGTGTAGTAGGATCCATTATCCCTTCACAACTAGCATCCACACATTAAAGCCTAATTACCACAAATATGTCTCCATTTTAATGCACCAAAAAGTATAGTTTGATCCATCAAAAAAAGGTACTTCATCTACAGATAAGCCTTCTTGAATGGCCATTTTGTGTTCACTTATCCAAGATCTACTCGAGCTAATTAAGCTTCTCCTAGGGAACCTAGGCTCTAATACCAATTGTTGGAACACAAAAATCTACTAAGAGGGGGTGAATCAGTGGATCTAATAAAATTTAGCTCTAAATACTTTATGCAAATTAATTTCCTTAAGCCCTTTTTTCTGCAGATTAAAACATAATATGCAAGAACATAAACATGCACACATAACATCACATAGCACAAGATGTACATGGAAAACCCACAATGGTAAAAACCAAGGTGATAAATGCTGCTAGGATCTACTATCCTAATCCAACCTTACAATCAAATATTTTGTTACAATTGTTTAAGGGAACCAACCCAAAGGAGACACCAATCCCCTAGTTTTAGGAGCACCCAATCCAAAGAAGCATGAACTCCCTACACTAAGCACCTACCCAATTATCTGATGGAACCCACCAATCAAATTTACAATGATAGTATTATAATTTGTTTTATTGAAGACAATTTAATGTTGCAACTCTATTGAAAATTGCTCAATTCTTTGTTCAAATCTCTGCAACTCAACTCTCTTCCCTACACAACTCTCTCTGTTCTACACCTTGAATGTAAACCCTGATAAAGATCTCTTATTTTTTGTTTTTCTTCTACTCATTCACAACTTGTGCATTATCCGTCTGCTTCTCTTCTACCTCTCTCACTCTACTGCATGCACACCTCAACACTTAGACAATTCTGATTGTCATATCTTCTCATTTATTCACTAATATTATCATAACCCTACCTCAAGCTACATTAAGTGCATATTCAAATGTTACAATTTGGAAACTTCTATCAGAGTTCCTTCACTTGCTATCTTCTTTAGCAAGCTTCCTATTCATTGATCCACACACACTATATACTGATTCATTGAATTTACTAAACATGGCAATCTGAAAAACCTTAAACATAGAATACATTAAATGCATTCTCCTAATTATGGATATGATTTTGATCTCAATCACTATTACAGTTTATTTTCCCGTTCTACAAAACCAAATCTTCATTTACATTGGTTGTTGGTGTAGTTAGACCAATTAAATTCATGCACAAAGTTGGTTTCCTCTCAAAACCCTTGTTCACACAGACATAATCATTTGAGATCTTCGCCTTTCAATTTTGGTTGTTGATTTGATGTCTTCATGCCATGATAAATCATTCTCCATTTATCTTTTCCATCTTTAAAACATGATCGTCAAATAAATCTTCTTTGAATGACCACCATTGATCTCATTCACTTGGTATCCATAGCCATCACGACCTCATAGTGTATCGCTACTTCACATTGGGCATCGTCATCCTTTTTCATGATGTAAAGAGGTGCAACAATATCCATCTAATCACCTTCTCTCAATCTCCATTGTTGACTGCCCATCACATCCTCTTTTCCTATCACAACTTTGTTTACAAGCAAAGAGAGGTTATCATGATGCAAAGGGACCTTTTGATGCACTTGTAATTTGCCACCTGTTACATGGGACACTTGTCCCTTTTATCGCTTCATCACTTTTTAAGAAAGGTCCCACCAACTATCTCCACTGCAACCTTCTAGTGTATTGCTGAAAGCTTCATGTCTCAAAGGTGTATAAATGTGATGCACTAACACCCCACAATGCAATAATACTTTTACACTTGTTATAGACTATCGTCATACTCCACTATCTTCCATCCATTGCATATCACTAAACTCCTTTGTAAATGTGAATACACATCGTGATATGAAGAACACATGCAATAGAATCACAATGCTCCACCTATCCATGATGATGTCATCTTCCACTAACATTCATTCATCACCCATCACACAAAGGCTCCCTTCATTCTTCTTCACAACAGCGATTTAAATTATTAACCCAATGACCATTAGATTTTCCTTCACTTGATATTCACCTTTGAACATCTCTATCACATATTGCGTGAAGCTTAAATCTTTTTCATTTCACAACTACAATGTGAAATGATAATGGGATATTTTTCCACGTGCACACCCTGAAGTCACAATCCACTAGCAGATTTTGTCACCATATTGGTCCCACAATACATGTGTCTTCACATATCATCATCTTCTTTCATCGCCTCATATTTTGTCTGGTCCCACCTGACACATCTCACTAGCCCACTGTCTAGCAAGGCTAGATGAGGACCCACCACATACTTAATGGGATGGCAGGGAGGCCGTCAATATTCAACATTCAATGTGCATGGTTAGATCTTCATCACAGATACACCACACATTTTGGTCAAGGCTTTGGCACGAGAATGAAAACAATGATGTGAAGGGTTTGTGCAATGCACACAAACCATCAACCTAAAGCACTAGGATAAGGGGTTCGGTCACTCAAGGAACTCAATGAATTAAGTGGTAGCTTACATAACCGGTAATCGCCTACACACAATCAATGAGAAATTATAATTCCTATTTAGTGTCATGACTGCAACACTTAGTGTTTAACTATAAAACCCTAATTCTATCCAAGAGAAGAAATAATTCCTTTTTGAGAGCACTACTTGTTATCAAGACCTACAAATTACATCACTCTGAAGCTCTTGAAAAACCCATATCAAATCTGAATATTATTTTGATCTCAGACAATTGGAAGCCACCTTTGCAGTGTCATGATAACATTGCATTTTTTTGAGAAACTTTGCAACTTTTACAAAACATGCTCTTCTCTTCATCATATTTCATCAACTCTTCCAGAATCTAAAAAATGAGCTCCATGACATCTTGTCCTCCACTGATATGCCCTTGACATTAATGACACCTTTTCACATCAATGACAACATTATGCCAACAATTATAATCATTCTAATATTATAGATAATGAGAGAATAATAGCAGAAATAAAAATAATCTTAATTTACTAATATCACTTCTTGTGAGTGGGTTGAGGGCACTTTAAAATTGCTATCAAGTAAAAATATTTTACTGGGAAGCCAAAGCTATTATTGTAGTCATGATCTAATTAATTAATTGTCTAGATTAGGTGAAGGGTTAATGTTCTTACCTTTGTGGAATTAACAGAAAAATAATAATACTGATATAATTTTAATTTTCTAGATAGTATTATATTAATAATAATAATATCTATTATTATAAATAATATTGATGTAATATTTATATTGACATAATATTAATAATATTCAGTAATGGTAGAACACAATGTTAATATTGTTGGTTAACAAATTTGTTGCTTCAGTTTTATACTCCCTTGCCCATACCAATGACAATCTGACCAACAGTTATAACTAATCTTAAATTTGAAAATTTAACTAATCTTCACAACAACCAATGATTTAAATTTGCATCATAGTCATCAATTTTTCTTATCTTCAATTGTCCCATCTGAGTTATAACAATATAGAAAATGCTAAAAAAAATTATTTGAACCCACAACAAGAATTCCTTCCTATGGAAGGTTAATGATAGCACATAACTATTTTATTCCAAAAGGGCCTCCCAAATTTGATACTTTGAATGTGTAAAAACTACTAAAAATTGTAAAAACTCATATGCTAATATTTGACTTTTGAAATATACTTAGATATTTGATTTCTTGTTTCATGTGACTCCAAATAGGTGGACCAGATCCTTGAAGGGGATTACTATAGATTTATTCAGTAGGCAAAAGAGATAATTCTATATGATTTTTCTTTATAATTCGTCCCAATGCTGATAAAGATCAATCTCAGCTTTGGAAAATACATAGAATCATTAACTAGTAAGTTCTTAAAAAAATGTTAGGATGTGCCCTTTCAAGGGACAAACCTCTCCAAATTTTCAAAAGAATTGCAACTAGTCTAGCCATAAAATCTTAAGATGCATAGTGTTGAGGGACTACATTAAACTATATCTGGCTAATCAGTACTTTCTACCAACAACTTATGCCTATTTTACCAAAGATGTGAATTTCATGGCATTCTCTTTGATGCCTCCTTGTATTCACCAATATGTATGAATTTGCATCGTGGACTTAACTGCATTGTATTTTCCTTCAAAACCTAACAGTCCATTAAGAGGCTCAAGAAATCTTCTCACCTCTCTATAGAGGTTTGCCACGTTGGAGCCTTCTACTTTGGAAATAATGGCATCTTCTTCCATTGAAAGTTTTGGTGATGTGTGAATGAATTCCAGGCTATAGCTATAGGTTTCCTTTAGTGTTCAAATCTAGTTTTTTGTGGTGTTGGTATCTGCTCCTTGGAGTGGAAAGGATAAACCCTTCCCTGCTCTCCCACAGACACTTTATGCCATGCTCCTGGTAATGCGATATTTTTCCGCATTACCATAGGCATGGCTTAAAGTGTCTACAAGAGAGCGGGTGAAGATGAGATTTTGTTGGTTATATTGTTGCAAGAAACCTTCAAAAAATGGTGCAAAATGGTACATAATTCTTCAAAAGCCCAATGTGGACTTAACTGTGTTGTCTTTGCCTTCAAATGCTAATAGTCCATTAAGAGGCTCAAGAAATCTTCTTAGCTCTTTATAGAGGCCAGCCACAGTGGAGCCTTTTGCTTTGGAAATAATGGCATTTGCTTCCATTAAAACTTTTCATGATGTGCGAAGGACTTCCAAGCTATAGCTGCAAGTTTCCTTCAGTTTTCGGATCTTGTTTTGTGTGGTGTTAGTCTCTTCTCCTTGGAGTGGCGAGGAGAAACCCTTCCCCACTCTCCCACAGACAATTCAATCCATGCACATGGTAATGCAAGATTTTCCTGCATTACCGAGGGCATGTCTTGAAGTGTGTATGGGAGAGTAGATGAAGAAGATATTTTGTTGGTTAAATTGTTGCAAGAAACCTTCAACAAATGACACAAAAAATGGTACATAACGCTTGGCAAGCCCATGAATTTTCACCATGGACCTAACTATGTTGTATTTTCCTTCAAAGCCTAATAGTCAATTAAGAGGCTCAAGAAAGCTTTTCATCTCTATGTGGAGGCCGGCCACGTTGGAGCCTTCTGCTTTGGAAATAATGGCATTTTCTTCCATTGAAACTTTAGGTGATGTGTGAATGACTTATAGGCTATAGCTACAGGTTTCCTTTAGTGTTTGAATCTGGTTTTTTGTGGCGTTAGTCTCTACTCCTTGGAATGGCAAGGAGAAACCCTTCCCCACTCTCCCGCAGACACTTCAAGCCATGATCGCGGTAATGCTATATTTTCTCGCATTACCGCAGGCATGGCTTGAAGTGTCTGTGGGAGAGTAGGTGAAGATGATATTTCGTTGGTTAAATTATTGCAAGAAACCTTCAACAAACGACACAAAAATGGTACATAATGCTTGGCAAGCCCATGAATTTGCACCATGGACTTAACTATGTTGTCTTTTCCTTCAAAGCCTAACAGTTCATTAAGAAGCTCAAATCTTGTGAAAATATTTGATGTCCTAGAGGCTATAATAATCAAATATAAATCTTGTGAAAATATTTGACATCCTAGAGGCTATCATTGTGCTCTATAATATATGCAATTCATTGTAATAAAGCTCAAGTCATTTTCTTCTAGATGGCTTTGTGTTCTGTATACTCACAGGATTCCTCTTTGCCATGCAATGATACATAGATGCAAGTCCTATGTGAAAGTTGAAAAGCACTCGGCTATGAATGAAGCTCAGACAAACATTCTTAATATTGTATTAAAGAGGTTTAAGGTAGCAGTTTTTAACTTTTCTTGACTTTTTTAACTTTATGATTTTATTTTCTTCCATATTATGCATGTTTTCATATTTGCATGCTCATTTTCATTGTTGCAGAATGGAAATTTTGGTTAACTAAACAATCATGTTACTTTCCCAGAATTTCTAGACATGTCACCCTATATGAGTGGAACTACTGATGATCCACCCTTATATATTCTTTATGTTGTAATAGTGCATTTAGATATGTTGAATGCTTCCTTTTTTGCAAATTATGTATGTTATGTGAAGGATTTGCATGGGAACTAGTTCAAAATTGATGACATTGAGGTTTGTACTCTCAAATTATAGCTATTGATATATTTATAAAAAAAATATTCTATGCAATTTGTGTTCACGACCAAAAGTATTTATATTTATTTTATTAAAGGTGATTCCCATGCTATTTGAAAAAAGGTAAAACACTAGAAATAACTGGACTTGAATACTAGGGATGAAATTTGTTCAATTTGTAGTAGTTCCCATTGTTCATGTTAATTAAAAAATAAAATTTGGTCATGCCTTAATCCCCAACTTTGGCATATATGTACAAACTATAATGATTGATATGATAATGGTAGAAGTTGCTTACATGCTTGCATGGTATTTTTTCAGGTCTTCTCCACAACCACCATATGTTCTAAAGAATGGAATTTCTCAAACTTGCATGCTAGCACCTTTAAATCATCCAAATAATTATCGACAATTATTTAGAATAGATGGACAAAATGGAAGTTGTAAAATGAATACAATTCAGTTTTCTCCCCTGAACTTACAAGCTACAAGAATTGATGAAATTGATTATGATATTGTTTGAATTTTGGATGATTATGTCGATGATGGATTATTTACTGACATATATGGTTTGGATGCTTATGGTTTCAATCATGAGAACCTTGCTTCAGCCACAACTGACTGGGATGTAAATTCAACTTCTAGGGAGTACACAAATTATACATGCAGTGATAGTGGATCTTTATTTAGTGGCATAGATGAAGCATCTTGGAGTACAAACAACTATAGGGATTCAACGAGCACATAGGGATCATATTGAGAAAATATTTGGTTGATTCAAGCTTCAGAACTTGTTTCATATGCTATTTTTTTTGCTCTTTCTATCACTGATAACATTTTTGTATCCATTAACTTGATCTCCTTATTTCGACATGATTGCTTTGTAAAAATCTCAGAGTACCTAGGTTTTCATTTCCAGACTGTAGATATGTGGCAGCTGACTTATGAAGGAGAGTATCTTGTCTACTTAGTGAACCCCTTTCTTACTGATTATGTTGTGGTGATTATTTTACCATTCATCATCCTAGTAGAACATGTTCTTCATTTTCTAGGGTCAAATACTCTTACTATTTGACAACTTCGATCAGATATTTGTTCTTGGCACTATCAGTTACAAAACTTGGGAGAGTAACCAATGGTAGTGAAGGGCATGGCTTGATCCTTGAATTAATCAATTTTATCTTGACTTCAAAGATCATGAAAGCAATTGCTTGGCATAGCTTTCAATGTAGAGACATTGTATTAACAACTACTTAATATTTTTTTATTCTTTAATGTTTGTCACTATGATATGCTTTTATTCTTCTTGAGATTCATATCAGCTACTTAATATTATCAATAGTAGTATGTTTAGAATATAATTTTTTTAATTAGTGAATAAATTTCCCAATAGGTTTATGTAATTATATTGAAAGGTACACAAATGATATACTTTCTGATTATTTGAATTAACACTGCAAAATTTCTATCTTTACCTCCTCTATGATTATTATTTTTAACATTACAAAAATATTCCATAGGGGCATCCCACACAAACATCCCCACCCTTTGGAGAAGGGCACTTCCCTTGTTGTCCCACGATTGTCATTCAAGTCTTGAGGACCTTTTCAGGAACATGACTCTAAAAGTGTACTTTAAAAGAGGGATCCTTGGGAGATATGAAGAAAAATGCCCCCTTGGAGGGTAGGATAGTGTTGTCCCGTATAAGGAATTGCTACTTACAAGTGAACATGATAGTCCATGACATTTCATAAGGACAATCTTGCTGAAAATAACCTATGGGCTACAAAGTCATGAGGGTAGAGGTATACAGTACCTAGATGTCAAGGTATGATAGGGTTTATAATAAAGGTAAAATATGAGGGGAAAATGACACAAGTAGTCACACAAATATGAAGTCAAGATACATTTTTTGAAGGAATGAGGACAAACTTTTCCAAAATAGGGGTAGTCTACTATCATGTTAAGGATCATATTGCAAGAAGATAAGAGGAAATTCTACATTGCAAAACTTAGGTTGAGGACATCACTTCACCAAGATAGCATCATATGAGAACAAAAATGGTAGTATATAGGGCAATAGAAATATATGGACCAGCCTAGTGAAAAGATAATAGTTCATAAGAGTAGGACAGTCTCAACACCTTTTATTAGAAGTTTATAATCTAATATGACAATCCAAAGAATTTCTTTAGCTTGTATCCCAAATGAGATTGTTCATGAAAATCAACAGCTTCCATGGACTATCCATAGTTTCAAGGATAAGGGAGCATGTTTTCTTACATACCATCATAGTCCCTTAAATATGGTGAAGGATCATTTCAACCTTCCAAGAAGGTAAGATTTTCAATAAGATTCATGATAGGAAAAAATATACACTATCATAGCATGGTCACAAGTCAAAGGAACACTAAAAGAAAGTCACTGACCTAGACTTAAGAATATAGCCATGAAAAAATGAGAGCACACTACATTATTTAAAATGAAAATCATCATCATGACAATCATAAGAAACTGAAACCAAGGTAGTGGCAATCATATACATGTATGAAAGACAAGTGATACTGTAAGAAAGGGAATAAATGTGGAAATTATTGAGGAGGATTACACAACACAATCATTTGAAGGTTGGCATGTCATTAAAGGGAAACTACTATAAGGTTGTCCTATTAAATTCAATGAATTGGATCCTCTAGGATCATGGATAAGATAGTTAACAAGGAGTTCACATAGAAATTGAGAAGGAAAGGACATCAATTATGAACTAAGGCAGACCTAGTGTAGGTCTGAAATATATAGAATGCATCATGAATGCAATCATGGAGACTGTATAAGCATGGTAATGCCATTGAAAGTAGTAGGAGGCTCCAAAGTACATCCATAGGGATAATGATGGGACATAAGGATAGGCCAATCAAAGAGAGCAAGTTGATGTGCCAAGACCATGAGCATTTGAAAGGAGTAGTAAAAAAAAAGATGGACTATCATCAATGCTCAGATATAAAGGATAGATTGGAAGATTTCATTATGAAAACTCAGATCAAAATATGCTTAACCTTGTTTTGACAAATATAATGACAGTAGTGTCAAGAGTTAAGAGGCCATTCAACTTTGCATTTCAATAAATTATTATATGCATTGAATAAGTGTTTGCAAGGCAGAAAAAAGGACAATCATATGACTATTGAAAATATCAAACAACATTTTAGTGGTTGTGTTTGATTAGGCTTACAGAGGTAGGGATTTATCATTTTTTGCATACATCTGTAGTCCACGCTCTAGGTCTACATTATTTGGTTACTATGTATGAGAAATGAGTAGTGAATAATTGTAGAATATGGAGGCTATGGATGATATTATGATGGCCACATTTGATGTTGATGATAAAAAATTAGAGAAAAATATAAAACCTATGATGAGTCATGAGATCAAGGAGACTTTCATGAATAGTGAATGAAGAATCGTAGATGTTAAGACAAAAAAAGTCACCATAGAGCACATGAAGAATAGACTTGATGATGCTATAGGGTATTTTACTATCATAAAAAATGCATTCACATTTTAAAATATATTCATACCAATGTGTAAGGACAATCACTTCAACAATGAAAGATATAAGGACATGTGTTGGAGGAATGATAGCTAAACAATGGATTGAGTATAGAGATGATTAACCTTTAAAAGTATAATTTTGCATTGAAGTCAAAGTAAGAGAAGAAGGTTACTATCAAGTGAAGTACAGTTTCATGGTTGTCATAAAGAGTACAATCAGATCCATTAGTGATAGTGAAAAGGTTTTGACATTAGTCTTGATGAAGATCACAGTGCCCTTTACTTCACATCAGAATGCAAGGCTATACTAAGGCAATGGTATGAAGCTTTTTTAAAGACAATTAGCTACCATGAAGAGGGAAATAAATATATAATTATGGTCTGAGCACTATGATAGACAAGTCTAGAGGCCAAATTCAAGCTAAATGAACAACCTTAAATAAGCTCAAAAGACAAATTTTGACAATGGAAAGTAGAAAGCACAATATTCAGAGGACAAAGTAGGACTCAAAGCTGGGTAGATAGTATAAGTTTGTGAGAGTTCCTTACAAAGTGTAATGGTGATGAGGTATTGAAGGCTAAATTTTCTTAAAATTTACATAGATTTACTAAATGGACTCTCAAGTGCTTTGTTTTCCATTCTCATGGTCAAGGAAGTGTTAACATAGTAATGCACAATTCATCATGGTAATTATAGAGATGTTGAAGACACTATTGCAAAAAATCAGAGGTATGGTAGAATGATGAAGTAATAGCAAGTTGTGAAAGAGAATATTGAGACAGTCATATAAAGGACAACCATCAAATAAAAGTTTTAATCAAGAGACAGTCATCCTTTGATAAGTTGAAAGAAATTCATGAATATAAGAGGAAATTTTGCAAGATAGGCATATACATTGTAAAGGACAATGAATGAGGTTTTAAATTCTTACTCAAAGAGAAATTAGTAACCTAATCCTGATATTTGAACTCCATTGCATAAAATTTTATTGAAAAAGGAAAGTATCATGGAGCTGAATACAAAAAACTGATCTTAAAAATTTGCACAGCAAGCACAACCCATGAACTTGATTCTAATATTGCTAAAAAAGAAAAAATCAAAATAGTGAATATTAAACTAAACACTAGAATCTAATTTTGTGGAAAATGAGCAATTTGGTGAGAAAAAGTACCTGTAGTGCATCCTGGATACTTAGCTGGTGTACTATAAAATAGGATTGCAAACCCAAAATTATTCTCACTTTGGAAATTCAATAGAAAAATACAAAATTATGTCCTGGATACTTAGCTCTTAGACAGTCAACAAAAAAATATGAGCATGATTATGAACGGTTTTACCTTATCCCATTCTTAATCTCCATGTTTGAGAGCCTTCTCTTTAAGACCCCATGAATCCACTTTGATTCATTGCTGCCAAAAGAGATATTAATGTGTAAACAAGGAGCCACATTTAGACAAACTGGTTGTCGATTTCTTCTGAGAAATTTAGAGACTACAAAAAGAAGATACCTAATGGGGATCATGTGGGATTCCTAGAGCAAGCACTAAAATATGGCCTCAAGAATCCATGAAAACCTCTGGATTAGCTTCACAATAAATCCTAACAACATGACCCTAAGGCTTCTCTTCATTAAGTTGACAATTTGAAGAACCAAATCCATATCATCCTTGAGATACATGTCATAGTGAATAGAAAAACATAATGACACAATAAATATGAATTGTGAGATAAATCCTCCAAACCCTCTATGGAAACAACTTTTACTAGATAATAAACATTTTAAATATAAGTAATACCTAAGAAAAATAATTCCATACAATGCAGCCACACAAAACTTATTGATGAGACTGATCTTCCACTTTTGACTCTCCTTCTTATTCCATTTGAAGAGGACAACCTCTGCCCCTTAAGTTAGCTATGTAAGTTCAGCATTAACAAATAAAAAATAAATTAGCACAAGAAACAATCCTCACCCATCTAAACAAGAACCCATAAGACATACCCAAAAAATATTTTATCACAATCAGTTTATTTCATTTTTCCTCAAACCCCAAATGGAAAATTCAAAACTCAAAGCACCATTTTACCTCTACCACGGGACAAGCTAATTAATGAGCATCAAACAACTTCTAGGATATACCTATAGGTTTCCTTCAGTATAGATCTAGTTTTGTGTGGTGTTGGTATATGCTCCTTGGAGTGGCAAGGAGAAACCCTTCCTTACGAAGGATAAAGGTGGGAATTTTTTTCACAATCTCAAATCTTCCAAATGTTTTACATATTAATTTTTATTGTAATGACATTTTTAAATGGTGGGGAAGAAGGAAATTGGGAGCACCTGAATAATTGGACTTCAAATTTTTATTTGTGTGACTAACTATTTAGTCATTTTTATTTGTGTGACTAATTATTTAGTTGTGTTTTTTACCCAATGATCAAATTAGTCATTTATTTACTCATATATAGTTGTGTTGCAAAAAATGAGTAGAATTTAGTCGTTTTTAGTTGTTGTGACTAAAAAATTTAGTCACCTAGTCATTTATTTGCCAAATTCTACTAGTGTAAGACATAACGTGTTTGCATAATGTGAGCACGTTATGGCCTTGTTGTGGTCGAGCCTAAGGCTCAATCACACCTTGACCCATAACGTGAGTGTGTTATAACACACTCACATTATGACTTTTAAAAGGAATTAAAGTGGCCACTTTTTGGCCCTCCATCTTCTTGCACCTATCCATCTCTCTATTTATCTCTATATCTATCTCCCTCTTTCTCTTTCTCTCTCTATCTATTTCTATCCATATCTCTATGTACCTCTATCTCCCTATATCTCTATGTCTATCCCTGTCCCTCTCTATATATTAAGCTATATTTCCATCTCCCCCCTCTTCTTCTCTCTCTCTCTCCCTCTCCACCTATCTCTCTCCCCTTTCCATATCTATCTCTATATCTCTACCACTCTCTCTTTCTCTTCCCATATCTCTCTCTCTATATATATATATATGTATATACATATTGTAATACCCTTCCAAGGAACCCACATGCCAAAAGCTTAAATACAAGGGATATTTTTTTTAAGTACAAGTTATAAAAAAAAGTACATTGAGATAGTTAGACATATTAGGTTAACATATAATGTTTTATCACATCATGACATTGCACAAATGGAAGACTTACATACCACACATCCATAACCTAGTAGGAATGTCAAGTACACTTATAAGACTAGTCATGAAAGGTTCCAACCTTCTCTAGGCTTCACAAGACTAGGGAAATAATCTCCCAAAACCCTAAGCTTGAAAATTGGGTCATTTTAGGAGGTTTCATGGAAAATGATTATATATATATACCCTTATCTCTATATGTCTATCTGCCTCTCTTTATATCTCTTTCCATATTCTCTCTCTCTCTCTCTCTCTCTCTCTCTCTCTCTATATATATATATATATATATATATATCCTCTCTCTATATATATATATATCCTCTCTCTCTCTACCTATCTCTCCCTTTCTCTTTCCCTCGTTATCTTTCCTAGGTTATATCTATCTTTACATATCTTCTCCAATTTCTATCCCTCTCACTCCCTCTTTTTATATCTCTATAATTCTCCCCTCTCCTCCCTATTTCTCTCCCTCCCTATCTCTCCCTCCTTTTGTCTAATTATATATCTCTCCCTCTCTATTTTTATCTCCATATCTCTCTCATTCATACACACACACTCCCTAATTCTACTTAGTTTTATATATATCTATCTATATCTCTAGATAGATATAAATATATATATATATATATATATATATATATATATATATATATATATCTATCCCTCCCTCTATATTATTTGTCTTTATCACATCCTTTCTATTATGTTTTCCCCATCTCTATCTCCCTTATTTATCTCTCTCTCTCTCTCTCTCTCTCTCTCTCTCTCTTTATTTACTCCATATACCCCTCTATATCTCTCATTATATATCTCTATCTCTCTATTTCTCTCTATATCTATCTCCCTCTTTCTCTTTCTCTCTCTATCTATTTCTATTCATATATGTTTATACCTTTATCTCCCTATATCTCTATGTCTCTCCCTATCCCTCTCTATCTCTTTATATCTCCCTCTATCTATATATCTCACTTTGTCACTCTCCCTCTCCCTGTCTATATATTAAGCTATATGATGCAGCAATATCCATGGTCTTTATCAATCTTGCATCAATAAAAAATGTTTCCTTGCTTCATTTGGTATTTCCAATAAGTGCTCATGTGTGGGGAATTAATTATTTTTAATTTTCAAATATTGTAATTTTTCCATATGGTAATTTGTAATTATAATTTTGGAGGTGAATTCACTTTGGTAAATATTTCAAGAGCATCCCTAAGGCATATTCTAGCCTAGGTGTCCATTTCAAGGTAGGGACCACTCATCAGTGCATGTCCTCACATTTTGACTTGATGATTTGCATGCTCTTGCATGTTGGTGTGCCCAAGTTTGCATGTTGGTGCATGTTCTTTCTTGGAGCTGTCAGAGAATAATGAAGCACACCAGATTGACCAAAATTGATTGGCCATGAGTTAGGCACCCATGTGAGGGCTATGTGAGCATTAAATAATTTTTACTATTTTCATTAATTATTCACAAAATGGGTGTGGGTTTTCCAAGGAGGTATAGTCATGTTGTTTTGGAATACCACTATGGTATTCTCATGCTCAAACTTCTATATATTGATGCCTTGTCACTATGAGAAGCTGGATTTTTGGAGCTGAAGTTTTACATAACAAGATGTTGCTGGATTTTCTAGAGGATTGTGACTCCAAGTTTCTACATATTATATAATCACCAAGCCCATATTATGAGGAATGAAATGTTGTAATTTCATTTTATTTCAGAGATAATAGAAATCCTATTCTTCTTTCTTGCATTTGTTTTGTGCAATTTGTGGTATGGTTATTTTTTTCAAATTTGGAAAGAGGTGTGTCTTTTCTTGGAGAGAGGGAGAAGACATTTTGTTGCAAGTTTAAAGAGGTTTTCTAGAAGAATGAGGATTGGTGATATAGATTTTTATTGTAGAGAATATTTTCCTACGAATGTTTGCAGGTTGAAAGAGCTACAATCTTGTACAAGAATTTAGATTGAAGGAGATTGTTTTATAATTGATTTTTTTTGTTATATTTCTGATTTATATCAGTTTTGTAATGGTTTGCATCAGCAATCATGGCTGAAAAATAATTAAATTTTAGAATTAATTTATTAGTATGTGATTTCAAGAGAGTTTGAATGAGAAACTAAGATGTTACCTACATAATTTTGTGTTGTTGCAAAAAAATTTTGAGTTTCATTGTACATGGTTGTGACTTTGTGGATGAGGGCTCTTGCATAAGTGGTATAAAAGTGGGAGTTCCTTAGTTTGTAGGTAGAAACATAGATGTGAAGCAGTTTTCACCAGGACTTGGGGGTGGAGAGTGGTGAGAATTTGTAAACAAATCACTAAGTGACACTGTTTACATGTGCAAAACTTGAGGGTTTTGGAAATTTATGTTAAGGATTTGTGAGGCCTTAAGGATGGAAATGAGGAAGAATAAAATTACTTTTTCATTGGATGTATTCTAAGGATTCTTGGACTTGAGAAAATTAGAGAGAGACTTCAAAAAATTAGAGAAGAATATGTGAGGGTTGAAATGATAAACATGAAGTTGCAAGTGAAAGAAATGGAAGAAGAAATCGAAAGGATAAAAAAAGAAGAGAGGAGGGTCACATGTAATTGTGATTATCTTTCTAATGATATTTTTATCACAAGAAAGAAAGATGATGAACCAAGGTGTCAAACATGTGGCATAGAAGAAGATGATGATGATAAATATGAAGAAATTGATGAACCTAAAGCTAAGATATGTATTGTTGAAGGCATAATGGTGGAGAATGAGGAGGTTTTTTATGCAAAAGAAGAGGTTACAAAAAAAATTGATATGATGGAATTTTAGTGTCCTAAGTATGATGATGTGATTGGAAAAGAAGGAGATCCCCTACTGAGAGAGGAGATATAGAAGATAGAAGAATTATTTACATCCAAAGAAAGTGTAGCAATTGTTGTAGATTAAGATGTTGTAGTAATAGAGCTTGTGAAGGTTGCGACAAATAAAGAGGGCATAGAAGATTTATTATCAATAAAAGAGGAGCCACTTACAAAACTTACCAATGAAGGTGAGAAGATAAATATTGCAGCAAAGGATGAAGAAGATGATGATAGAGATGCAAAGAAGGATGAGGTAAATTCTGATTTTGAGTTTTAAAATGATGATTATTTACCTTCTATAGAAGAGATTGTAGTTGTATAAGATGAAGTTGTAGTTGTAGATTGGTATGTGGATGTTGGATGTTTTTGTATAGAGGTTGTAGATGATTCTGTAGGAGGAACTTGGTGGAGGTGGTTGGTTTGTGGTGGATTGGATCTCATGAAGAAGGAAAGAAAGGAAGAAGAGATGTGGCGAAGGAGGATGGTCCATGGTGGATGTAAGTACACAAGAGGAAGTATGAATAGAGTGCACACTTGGTGGAGGAGGGCGACAAGTTTCCTAGCTAAGTGCTGGAAGAGGTAGAGGAAGAATTTTTTCTATCTAATTCAATGATGGATTTTGCTAAGGGTTGCTTGCAATCTGAAAGGGTTGTACTACCACTCAACCCCATTTTGTGAATCCATGTTCACAAAAAAGTTTCGACCTTAAGTATATGATGGAAGAGAACCCATGGTCTTCAACAATCTTGCATCAACCAAAAATATTTCCTTGCTTTGTTTTGTATTTTGAATAAGGGCTAATGTGTGGAGAATTAATTATTTTTAATTTATAAATATTCTAATTCCCCTATGGTAAGTTGTAATTATAATTTTGGAGGTTAATTTAGTTTGGTAAATGTTTAAAGGGAATCTCGAAGGAATATTCTAGCCTAGGCATTCATTTAAATGTGGGGACCACTCATCAATGCATGTCCTTACATGTTGACTTGTATTATTTGCATGCTCTTGCATGTTGGGGTACCCAAGTTTGCATGTCGGTGCATGTTATTTCTTAGAGTCATCGAAGCCATCAAAGAATAATGAAGCACACAAGATTGACCAAATTTGATTGGCCATGAGTTAGGTACCCATGTGAGGGCTATGTGAGCATTAAATAATTTTCACTATTTTCATGAATTATTCACAAAAGGGGCATAGGTTTTCCAAGGAGGTATATGCATGTTGATTTGGAATACCACAATTGTATTCTCATCCTCAAAATTATATATATTGATGCCTTGTCACTATGAGAAGTTGGCTATTTGGAGTTAAATTTTTGTAGAGCATGATAATGTTGGATTTTCCAGAGGATTGGGACTCCAATTTTTCACATATTATATAATCACAAGCCCATATGATGATGAGTGAGATGTCGTAATTTCATTCTATTTCAAAGATAATAGAAATCATATCCTTCTTTCTTGCATTTGATTTGTGCAATTTGTGGTGTGGTTGCTTGTTTCATATTTGGAAGGAGGTGCATCTTTTCTTGGGGAGAGGAAGAAGAAATTTTTTTGTAGGTTTAAATAGGTTTTATATAAGCAAGAGGATTGGTGATACAAGTGTTTATTGAAGTAAAGTTTTCTTATGAACATTTATAGGTTGGAAGAGCTAGAATCTTGTAAAAGAAGTTGGATTGAAGGAGATCATTTTGTAATTGATTTTTTTGTTATAATTCTGATTTATATCATTTTTGTAATGGTTTGCATTAGCCAACATGATTGCAAAACAATGAAATTTAAAAATTTATTTATTGTTATGTGATTTCAAGAGAGTTTGAATGACAAACTAAGACACTTCCTACAAATTTTTGAGTTGCATTGTACGTGGTTGTGATTTTATGAATGGGGATTGATTTCCTCTTACATCACTATATTTCTCTCCCCCCTCTTATTCTCTCTCTCTCTCTCCACAAATCTCTCTCCCTCTTTTCTTCTCTATCTCTATATCTCTACCACTCTCTCTTTGTCTCCCCATGTCTATGTATATGTAAATATACATATTGTAATGCCCCACTAAGGAACCCACATGAAAAAAGCTCAATTACAAGGGATTTTTTTGAGGTACAAGAACTATAAACACTTAAGTAAATGAAGACAATTCGACATATTAGGTTAAAATATAATGTTTTATCACATCATGATGTTACACAAGAAGAAAAATTACATCCCACACATCCATAACCTATTAGGAATGTCAAGTAGATTTAGAAGACTAGACATGAAGGGTTCCAATCTTCTCTAGCCTTCATGTGGAAAAACAGTAGATTAACAAAAAAAAAATTGAAAAATATCTATTCTCTTGGTATTCATGTCCTTGATCCAACAAAAATATTTGAATTTTGATACATACAAAAAGAGTTATGTGTTATACAGTAAACCTATGTCCTTCAAAACTTAATTAAGAAAAACAAAATCAATAGAACACGAAACCAAATGAAGTAGCTAGATATCATAGTTACAAATCTAAATTTGAAAAAAATAGAAATTTATCCTTCATAGAAAAAAAATTGTGTTATATAGTAAACATCACTCTTTAAAAATGTTTTATTGTTAGAAACTAGTTATCGAAGGAGATGGAAAAATAAATGAAATTTGATTCCAAATTTTTTTTAAATATATATTTTAGAATCTACAAAAAAAAAATCTAAAATCACTCGTTTGTGTCATCTTCAAATTCCTCATGGTTTAGTAGCTATAGGTGTCTGAAAGTGAAGATTTAATTAAAAAAGTTCAATTCAATGTCAAGTTTGGCCAAAAAGTGTAACCCACTATTGCAGGATCACCCGGTGACACTTAAGAACTTGTTCAAGGTACTAAGAGGACCCCAAGACTATGGTGAACAACTTTTGTATACAATTTTTTTTAAATGGAGTCTGAAAAAGCATGGAAAGATCATGTTCAGAGAGAGAAAATTTAACTAGGTTTCAATGATTTAGACAACCAAAATGGTCAAGACAAGAAAAGTATAAGTCATAAAAAATATTTGAAAAGGTACAAGGGCTTAGAAAAGCCTCACCTATCAATTGTTAAGAGTATTTACTCTTGGCTTTTGTATGGGAATGAGGCCACTGCTACACAAAACTAGGCTGCCCCAATACCCTTAGTGCAAATTTTTGGTTTCTAAGCCTATCAAAACCAAGCCACCCCAATATACCAAGCTACCATAGCTTACTCTAGGATTCTCCAACATCTACTAGACCACCCAAAAAATCTCCAGGCCACCCCAATAGTGTTAGGATTTTTTTTGAAGTTATAGGTTCATAGGTACAAGACCAAGTTGCCCAACTGTGAAATTTCATACTTATGTTCAATTTAAGCACAAAAATAAATGTTCCTATACTTTATCTAGAATCTAAACATCATAATAGAAATAAGAAACAAGATTTTTTTCCTGATACCAATACCAAGACATGCAAATGAATCAAACTCTCTTTTCATTTAAAAATTACACTCATCTTCGAAGAGAGGTTCCAAAATCATAATTTTACAATATAAAGAATAATGTACATCAACATGCATATGTAGGACTTGCAATCACAAAATTATATGTTGTTCCTCAAACTATGAACCTTCAGTCCCCAATGATTGCTCTATTCCACCCAAACATGTGATACATGTAGGTTCATCCCACTGTGCTAGGAGATAGTCACAAGGCCCAAACACTTACTCACATAATACACAAGGGGGAGAGGGATATATGTTAGGTTTAGAAGGTAGATGTCTAACAATTTAAATGCAAATTTGATCAATAAAATAGAGAAATAAAACGTACAAAAAATTATAGCAGAAACAAGACAACATAGAGAATTTAACGTGGTTCACCCAATCTGGGCTACATCCACAAAACCACAACAATCCAATTATTTTATTATCCAATGCAAAACATATTACAATCTCACAAATAATTCCATACTACAAATCCCCATCCCAACTGCTTATAACAAGCTTTTAGAAGCTTCTAAAAATTAGGGTTCTACAAAGTCGATTTTTTAATTTTTCAATGAAGAAGCGATTCAAAAAGTAGCAAAAGAAAATTCTTGGGGGTTGCTGCCCCTGAACACCCGCTAGGGGCCCAACCCCAGACCCTAGCAAGGATACATGAATAGTGTACAATATAGCATGATCAGTCACCACATACCAACAATCTCCCACTTGGAGACTGGTCAGGCTCCACACCAGCACAATCTCCCACTTGGAGACTAATCCTAGACGACACCGCTGCACTTATAGCTCCCACTAGAAATAAGCACCTTGGACCTTGCTGCTCTATTATACTTTTAACCATGAAGACCAATCAAAGTTGAAGAGGAGCTCAGCTTCTCCCTTGTCACTACCTTTGTAAACATATATGTTGGATTGGCATCTGTATGTATCTTTTCTAGCTTTACTTGTCCATCCTCCAACACTGACCGAATGAAATGATATCTCAACTATATGTGTTTGGTTTTAGAGTGCAAGGAAAAATTCTTTGCAAGATGTATAACACTCTGGCTATCTGTAAAAAAGTGATTTTCAGCCAGTTGTTTGCCCAACTCTTCCATAAAAAGTTGCAGCCATATCATCTCCTTTGTTGCCTCTGTTGTGGGGTGATCCCACAATACTAGTTTACAATTTTTGGCCAAACTGGACATTGAACCAATTTTTTCTAACTAAATCTTCACTTTCTGGCACCTATAGCGGATAAATCATGAGGAATTTTTAGATGATGCAAACTAGTGATTTGTGACATTTTTTCTGTAGATTCTAAATATATTTTTTTCAAAAAATTTGGAATCAAATTGCACTTCTTTTTCCATCTCCTTCGAAAGCTATTTTTTTCAATAAACACCATTTTCAAGGAGTGAGGATCACCGTATAACACATAACTTCTTTTCCATGAAAGATAAAATTCTATTTTTTTTAATTTAGATTTGTAACTACGATATCTAGTGCTTCCAATTGGTTTCACAATGTTTTATTGAATAATTTTTCCTTAATCAAGTTTCAAAGTCAAACCAATTACAATTCAAACATAGGCAGACCGTATAACACATAACATTTTTTGTATGTATCGAAATTCAATTTTTTTTGTTGGATGAAGGACTTCAATATCTTGTGCACTAATATTTTTCAAAAAAAAAATTGATAATTTGCTATTTTTCCACATGTGCAGAACAAGGAGCTTGATTTTCGGTGAAAAACCTACATTCACAAGAAATAAAAAATAAATATAATAATTAAATTAAATTTCTTTAAAATTTTACTTTTTGGGAATCTTATAATAAGGAATACATACTTGCAAAAAATAAATTTTAAATGAATTCATTTGATCCCCCAAAAGGTAAATCAAAAGTGGTTTTTGTCATTATTTTGATAGGTGTAAAGGAGACTCTGTTATAAGTATGATTTAATACTAGTTGGGTTCTATCCAAGGGGGTTTGGTCTAAGGTGGTTTGATCAAACCCTCTTCAATTGGAATCCTTAAAATGGAACTTTTTAACGATTAAATCATTATATTTTCTAAAAATCTGTGATTTCACCAAAAATCAGAATCTCCCAGAAATTGTAAACCAACATTGTGGGATCACCCTACAGCAACATACTCTACCTCTATGGTGGATAAAGCAACCACCTTTTGCAATCAATAAATCCAACTCACTGTTGTCCCTCCAAATGTAAATACATAACCTATGGTACTCCTCTTGGTATCTATCTGATTCTTTATCCCCTTCCAAATCTGAGTCAAAATAGCCTTTTAAATTATTATTAGAGCCCCCAAAACATAAACATTTAGTGGATGTACCTCTCAAGTACTTGAGAATCCATTTTATCACATTCCAATGCTCAACTCCAAGATGACTCATATACCTACTAACAACTTCTACGACATGTGCAATATATGGTCTCATGCATACCATGGCATACATTAAACTGCCTATAGCTAAAGTGTATGGTACCTTGGACACTTTTCCTTCCTCTTATGCCTTTGGACACATATCCTTAGTCAATTTGACATGATAGGGCAAAGGTGTGTTGACAGCTTTTGCATTCTCCATATAAAATCTCTACAACACATTTTCAACATAATCAACTCCTGAGAAAAAAACAATTTTCTGCTTTTCCTATCTCTTGTAATCTTCATACCAAGGATTTTTTTTTCTTCTCCCAAATATTTCATAGCAAATGAATTTTTTAACTGTTGTTTTAACTCCTTTATGTGATCCATGTTAAACCCCGCTACAAGATATCATCAACATATAAACATAAAATAATGTAGCTATCTTTAGCTAACCTCTTAAAGTAAACACAATGGTCTGAATTACACCTGTTGTAGCTTTGCTTAGCCATAAAACTATCAAATTTAATATACCATTGACGAGGTGCTTGCTTCAAGCCATATAAACTTTTTTTCAATATGCACACTAGTTTCTCCTTACCTTTGACCTCAAATCCTTGTGGTTGTTCCATATATATTTCCTCTTCCAAATCACCATAGAGAAAGGCAGTTTTAACATCAAGTTGTTCTAAATGCAAATCTTCAGTAGTGTCCACAATACTTAAAATAGTATGAATAGAAGTATTTTAACAACTGGAGAAAATATTTCATCAAAATCAATACCCTTTTTATGTGCAAATCCCTTTACACTTAATATGGATTTAAATATTTTCTTACCTCCATCCTCCTCTTTCAGCCTATAAACCCATTTGTTTGGTAAAACCTTTTTACCTGCAAGAAACTTGCATAATTCCCAAGTCTAATTTTTTAGTAAGGAGTCCATTTCTTCTTTCATTTCCTGCTCCCACTGAACCTTGGTATCCACCTGCATAGCTTCATCATAACATTCTAGTTCACCAACATTAGTTAATAAAATAGAATACAAATAAGGAGAAAATATTTTTGAAGGTCTACTTATCCTTGAAGATCGTCTAACATTCATTGGAGTTTTTGGTATTTGTTGTTGTTCTTGCAGAGCATGAGGAACCATTGGAACATCATTGTTTGGAGTATCATCTAGCACTGCATAATCATTTTCTTTCTTCTCATGTTGTTGCAACTGATCTTTGTACAACACTTTCTCATTGAATATGACATCCTTGCTTCTCACAATTTTCTTATTTTCACAATCCCAAAGCCTATAACACAATTCATCAATGCCATATCTAACAAATATACATTTATTTGGTTTTGCATCAAGCTTGGTTCTATTTTTAGAATCTACATCTGCAAATGCTTCACAACCGAAGGTTTTGAGAAAAGAATAACTCACCTTATTACCTTTCCATGCTTCCTTTGGAATACCACAACCCAAAGGATCAGAGGGACCTCTATTAATTAAATAAACAGTAGTGTTTACAGACTTTACCCACATTTTTAAAGGCAGCCCATCATGCAATCTCATAGTTCATGCACACTCTATTATTGTTCTATTCATGCGCTCAGCCACTCTATTCTCCTGTGGAGTCCTTGGAACCGTTTTCTACCTACGAATACCATTAGAGGAACAATAATCTTCAAACTTTTTTCTGCAATACTCACCACCATTATTATATCTGGGACATTTTAACTTTTTACCTGTCTCATTCTCAACCAAGCTTCTCCATTTTTTAAAAGTTTCAAATACATCATATTTTTGCCTAAGGAAATAAATCCATACCTTTCTAGTTGCATCATCGATGAATGTAATTACATAATACTGAGAGCCACCGAGAGAAGATACCTGAGCTGCTCCCCATACATATGTATGCACAAGCTCCAATTTCTCATCTTTCTTTTGTTTCCCATCTTTGAGAAAACTAACTCTCTTTTGTTTTCCACACACACAACTTTCATAGAAATCCATATTTACACATTTTAGACCTGGTAAAACATTCTTTGAATGAAGTAATTTCATACCTTTTTCACTCATATGCCCAAGTATATTATGCCATAGTGCTGATTCAAAATCCACAACAACTATTTGATTTTTTGTCTACTGAACTGCAACAATTGTTCTTGAACATGTATTTTTATCTCCAATAGCTAAAGTAGAAGGAACAGTATGACTTGTACAAAGATATAAGGTGTCTATGTCCACACCTTTTTCTACCACTAAGGCACCTTTTGTAACCTTCCAATTTTTATCACTAAATGTAACAACATAACCTTCATCATCTAGTTGCCTTGCTAAAATTAAATTTATTCTTAACTTTGGAACGTGTGTTACCTCATGTAGTAGCCAATGATTCCCTTTTGGCAACTTAATATTGATTCTTCCCTTTCCAACAATTCGATAGGGTTCGTTATCTCCCAAATAAACTAGCCCAAAATCCCTTTGGACATAATCAAGAAAATAATTTCTATGGGGCGTAGTATGAAATGAAGCCCCTGAATCTAACACCCAAGAATCATCAACATTGTCAAGGGAAATAATCAAAGCATCCTCATCATATTTATTACTTACCACATTTTCCTCTTTATTTCCTTCTTTTTTGTCTCCTTTATTTTTTTGAGACCAACAATTTTTCTTTAAATGACCTGCTTTACCACAGTACCAGTAATCCCTCTTGTCTCTAGATTGGAACCTTTTGTCCTTTGATTTTCCTCGTGACTTCCCACGACTTCCAGAATTTTTTCCTCTCCTTTGTTTTACCCCTGCTTTTTGCATTCAAAACACTTCTTGATGTGGATGTTCCACCTGAGATTTTCCTATGAATTTCCTCACTCAAAATAACACCAACAACATCATCAAATCGAACCAGAAATAGAATTGCTAACAACCATTACCAAGCTATTCTAGCTTCCAAGTAAAGAACACAGAATCAAAAGAGCCCTAACTTCTTCATCAAAGTTTACATTTACATAAGTTAATTGAATGGTAATCGTATTAAACTCATTTAAATGATCAATAACTGACCCACTTTCTACCATTTTCTTATTAAATAGATGCTTCATAAGAAATACCTTATTCGAAGCGGAAGGATTTTCATATAAATTTTCTAGGTTTTCTATCAACTCTTGAGTTGTCTTTGATTTTTTAATAGTAAATGCCACCAATTGTGCCAAGCATAAATGAATACTACCAAGTGCCTTTTTGTCCAAAATATCCCAGTCCTCATCAAGCATTGCTAAGGCTTTCTTGGTTTTCCATTCCAATGGCCACCATAAATCCTTCTGATAGAGGTATTCCTCCATCTACATTGTAACACCCCTCCGTTTTGCTTCTCGTTTCATGTTGTTTTATGCTTTGCTTGGATTGCAGCTACTTTGATACTGGACACATTTTTATTATGATGTTTTGATCGCTACTCTTGAGCGACAACTATTATTGTGTGATGTGATTATCTGATTTTATTTCACATGCTTTGATGAATTAATGATGTCAGTAGAATTATCATGTGATTATTTATGTGAATATTGTTTATGACATTAGTGTCAGTCTTTGATGAGTGTATTAGTGAAGAAGACGGGTTCACATCACTCGCTTGGAGCGCCCTACGAATCTGAGATTTCTTCTTCACGGTGTGAATTATATGCTAGATATATTATGTTGTTTACTGGATTTCAGGTTGCAGGTACATGACATCGACTCCACCTGGTTTCACAGGTTTGAGCGTGTCAATCCAACGGTTAAGTTGAACGGGAGATAGTAGCTTAGTAACATGTGTCAGGTCTACACCCTAGCCTTAGTGTGTCGTTAGTTATGAGTATTGAGTCATGTTGTATCTTATTTGATGTTAAGTAATGTGTTGAAAAGTGTTGTCTTATTAAATAGGTTCTTTTGGAAAATTGCATTGGCTAGAAGAAATGTTTATTTTTATATTATATTAATGTTATGCTCATTGGTTATATTTAAAATGATTTTTTTTGAAATTAAACTTAAATTATTTATTTAATTAAATTTAAATCTCAAGGGATTAAATTTAATTATTAAATAATTGTAAGTAGGCTTATTAAAGTTGAATTATTTAATTTATTAAATTTAAATCTCAAGGGATTGAATTTAATTATTAAATAATTGAAAGTGTGTTAATTTAGTTAAAGTATTTATTTAATCAAATTTAAATCCCAAGGGATTAAATTTAATTAATAGATGATAGAAAGTAAGTTAATTAAAGTTAAATTGTTTATTTAATTAAATTTAAATCTCAAGTGATTGAATTTAGTTATTAGATAATTTAATAATAATTATGTAAGTATATTTGATTGTTAAATTAAATTAAATCAAAAAAAGGAATTATGAGAAATTGAAATTTTACTTTAAAGTCAAAATTAGGGCCTTCCAAAGAAGGGAAATGAAATTAACTTGTAAATTCAATTTTTGCATTTGAAAGTGAATTAGGGTTACATTAGGTTATTTTGGAAATTTTGAGGAAATGTTGTTTTATAAGTTTAGGACAGAAAAAAATTGGGGATTCTTCTTCCTTCTTTTTTTTGGACAGGCATGAAATTTGTGGGAGAGATTTTACACGTGAAAGTTTTGGAATTATTTTCTGGTTGAAGAATTAAATTGAAAGGGGAGAAAAATTCTGTGAAGAAGGTGGAACTATTGGATAAAAGCTTGCTGGAAATTCTTTGCATTGCGGAAAAGAAATTGGGAAGAGTTCAAAGGAAATTCTGCATCAAGAAACTTGGTGGCTGCAAATAACCAAGTTTTCTTTTATTTCTTGTTTTATTGTTCCTAGTTTAATCTATTTTCTAAATGATAAGAAATTGCAAATGGGTGACTTTTCTTGAAACCCTAAGTTAAACTTCAACATTTTGGTATTCAGATTTGTTCTTCAAAATACAAACCCTTTTAGAAAAATTTTGTTGAAAAACTCAAAATCAATGTATTATTTTTCCTTTGTTTATATTTTTTGAAAACATGGAAGGATGGCTTCTTTTAATATTTTGTCTTTAAAATCTCTTGGGCATGAAATGTCTATTGTTGTCAATTTTATTACTGGTTTAAATTTTATTCCTTCAATTTCACCAATAAATGTAATTCTGGAAAGAAAATATATGTATGTAAATATACATTACATATATCATATTCTAAATATGATATAAATAATCTATATTTGCATACATATAGATTTTTTATTTTACTATGTTGTAATGTTTATAATTGTCGCCGGTAAGACAAATTTACGAAATCCGTACTGCGTACGAATTTGTTTTTTTGAAATTTTTGTTGGTAAAAAATTTTATGTGTGGGGGGGGGTTCGGCCCCCCACTGTTTTTGTTATTAAGTGGGTACACAGTACCCACTGGGTAGTGCGCCCACCACATGGGGGGACGCACTGTCCAGTGAGGACTGCGGCCCCCTTTAACACTGTCGGCCGCTGTACTTAAAGTACAGTCGGCGCTGGCAAATGTCTGCGGAATGCGCACTGGCGCAGGGTACGGGTACCGCCCGACCCTGCCACATATAATATTTAATTTATATATATCTTATATATATGTATTTTTTTAATATTATATATAAATATATATAATGTTTAATATATATATATTATGTATATAATTAATATTATATATTAATATATTTAACTTTATTAAAGTTTATTTATTTTTATATAGTTTGAATTGCGGGAATTAAAATGAGAATAGGAGTTATTTCTTTTAATAGCGGATATTGGTTTTAATATATGACGTTTTCGCTTGTAAAACTTCATATTCTATACCTTGTTAAACATAGGAACATTCAACGAATTAGACAACTAATTATAGTGGCTTTTGTTAGGGGCCGGAGCCCAAAGAGGTAAATCGGGTAACCTTCAAAAGTATTTTTAATAAGTGATAACTAAAATAATATACTTAGATGATTAGGATGCATTTCACATTAATCAAGATAAATTAACCTCACTCATAGGCACAAGGGCTTGTTTAGACTTGGGGTGAGTGAGAAGGCTTGGAATGGCAAGATCAACTATCTTGTCCGTACGAGAGGTAGTTGATTCCGCTTGAGTGAGCATGAGGGTCGGGATTCGGTTGAGGTCACCAGGATTACTTGTGCTGAAGCCTATGAAGAATGCCCAGAGGATATCTCATGACAAACCTTGCGATGACACTCTGTCTAGGATAACACTGTGTTTATGTTGTGCCTATGTTTTTCGTTAGCACACTTGATTATAAAATGTCTAGAAGCAATGTAACCATGATTAGAGTTTTGACTTTATTGTGCATATGTGTGGTTGAGTCAGTTTGTATCAGTATGAGTCTGCCTTTGGTTTGAGGTGGTAGGTTTCTCGTCCATGTTACTTGGTTACTATCTCCTAGCATGGGGGGTGGGCCTTCGGGTACCACATTGGTTGGGTGGAACATGCACCAAAACCGTTGGGTCCCCTTGATCTTCAGTACTTGGTGGCGTGACATCTTGATGGACAGCTCACAGATCTTGTTTTATATTCTTGTACTTTGTATCTCATATTGTAATGATATTGATTTACCCCTGTTGTGTTATGAGGTGGACCTTGTAATGATCATACTTATGTATTTTGACTCATTCTGGAAATGAGGATTGTAATAGATTTATGTAATGAATGCTTAATTTTATCTCGTATCTTTTTATGTTGTTGAATGTGGTTACTTGAGTTATTTACTTTCAATGTAATTTAGATGATGTATGTTAATGGGGATTTAAGTAATCTCAGTTATGTAACCCTAGGGGATGTTGTCAATTATAGTTGAACATGTGGGTTTAATTCACTTCTTTTAAAAAAAAAAATTAGTACGCTTGTTTAGTGAATTGAAACTTCCTCTAGGGTTACATGGCGGGGCATTACATACATCTTCCATAATTGATAGTTCTACCCATGAACTTCTCAACCTTTAACTTACCCTTGTCTGCCATTTCTCCCACTCAATCGTGAGACCTTCCTGTAGATGATAACCAAACATAACCTTGCTCTAATACCACTTGTTAGGTTTAGAAGGTATATATCTAACAAGTTAAATGTAGATTTGATCAATAAAATAGAGAAATAAAACACACAGAAAATTATAGCAGAAACAAGACAACATAGAGAATTTAACGTGATTCGCCCAATCTGGGCTACATCCACAAAACCGCAACCATCCAATGATTTTATTATCCGCAAAGCATATTACAATCTCACAAATAATGCCATAGTATAAATCCCCATCCCAATCGCTTATAACAAGCTTTTAGAAGCTTCTAGAAATTAGCATTCTACAAAGTCAGTTTTTTTCTTTTTCGGTGATGAAGCAAAAAATGTAGAAAAAAAATTATTCTCTGGGATTGTTGCCCCCGAACCCTCGCCTGGGGCCCAACCCGGCCCCTGACCCCAACGAGGATACATGAAGAGTGTATAGTATATCATGATCAGTCACCATATACCAACAGTATACACTTATGCAATACATGGAGAATATGATGTATACAATACTCAAATCTACTCAAGGGTTAAATGTTAGAGAGCAAGAGAGGGAGTGTCATCATGGACGCTCACGTGGGGCTCAACACAGAACCAACTACCCTCTCATATAGACAAGAATACTTGAATTTACAAGAGTTGTGTTCCTTGAGTGACTTGTCTTCCTCAATCATCCTTAGCCTATACAAGCACTCAAGGCATGAGAGGTATACCATTACCTTGAGTTAGTTATTACTTTTTTTCTTTAAATTTTCACTTATCATTAAGAAGCTCCCCAAACCATGATTCTGTACATGTCACTTTGGGTTGGGTTCATGTTGGGAGCCACTCCCATTCCTCTCTCTAACACCTATACACTAAGCTCATCACACTCCCATATGAGTGTGGCATGAAAACCAATGCAAAAATGCAATTTTTCCAAATTTCAATAACACTCTCCCACAATGCATGATATCACATTTCCCAAGGTTTCATCTTTTCAAAACATAAAAATTCACTAAATTTCATGTAAAACTTTCAAATTTTCCTAATTTTCAACAATACAAAAACCAAAAAATTTCCCAATTCCATCATGGAAATTCACCCAAAATTCAAATTTTGAAATTCTAAATTCTAAGAATACTCTTTTGGTGCAAATATTCCCAACACCCTTTTCAAGCTATAAATTTAACATTTTCATCATTTTACTAAAAAATTGGGCATGGTAACCTCGTATTTTTGAAAAATCTCAAATTTTACATAAAACACAAACTAAATCATTTCAATTTTTAAAATAAAAGGATATGGGATGATTATACCCTCCCTCAATCTATTTCCTACAATTACATTTGAAAGAAATGCTCAAAATTAATTAAAAAAAGTGAAATACAACAAATTCTTTCCAACTTTGAAATGTAACACTCCAAAAATGCCAAATGATAGCTCATGAAAACTAGCATGCACAGTCCCTTCCCAATTCCTATCCCGACAAATTGGACCTTGTCAAATTTTGATAAGAAATGTACTCCCAATCACCAATTTACTAATTTCCTAAAACAAGGTTTTCTCTTCTCTATTTTTGCTCTCACAAAATAACATAAAATGAAATAAAAGCCCTTTATACCTTTTTATCCATTTTAAAAACTAAATAAATATTCATAAAATTCATTTTCCTCATTTCTTAATTCAATTCCATTAAATATTCCCACAATTCAATTTATTCCCAAAACATCTTTTAACATATAATTAATCATTAAATCTATTTAAGCATAAACTTGAACTAATTTTGTGAAAATTGAAATTTAATTAATTCAACACACACATTCACTAGGCTTCCACAATAGGGTTACGGTATCCAGAATCATACTGAATTTGTCCAACTTGGTAAGGAAATAGGGAATTTACACTCGAATTGAGTACGATGGTTAAAGATAACAAGTTGGTCAATGTGACATCTCCCATATAACCACCATCAGGGAATAACTCAGACCTATGAATCTAGGTGGAAAAATTACATGTACTTATATCCACCCAACAAACATCAAGTGTACATGTGCATATATAATAGTTGAAGCACATACAATCCTTGAATGGGGTATACAACATAATCCCAATTCGCTCATCCAGACATACATGTACATAACCATCAAGATAAAATAACATAATCCATCATAACAACATCATAATATAACAGTATCAAAAGGTGCATCCAACTGATGACAATCCAAAATAATTATAATGTATAAACATGATTAAATCCAAAATATGTACTAAATATCACAAATGTGAGAGGCACTACACATATGTATATACATGCACACACACACACATATCCTTATGTTTATATCTCTCTATCACTAGAATCTCACCATATGTATCTATCTTTATCTCTCCCTCTCCCTTTCCTCTATATCTCTCCTTCTCTATCTCCCTTTCTCTATACTCACCTTTGTATCTCTACCTCAACTTCTCTCTATCTCTATTGTTTTCTCTCCCTCTCCCTCTATCTTAATATCTACCTCTATCTTCATCTTTCCCTATCTTAATATTTACCTCTATCTTCATCTTGCCCTTTCTATCTCTAGATATGTCTCCCTCTCTCCCTCACTCTCTTAGATCTTTATGTCTATATCTATATTTTCCTCTTTATCTATCTCTCCTTATCTCTATCTCTCCATATTTTTCCTTCTATCTCCCCCTCTTTATCTCCATCTCCTTATATCTCCATCTCTCTACCCCTCTATCTCTACCTATCTCTACATATCTTTGTATATTACTTCCTATCTCTATCTTTATCTTTCTAGCTCCCCCTCTCTATAGATTTATCTCTTCCATTTCTCCATCCATCTCCCTCTTACACTCTCCCTCTCTCCCTCTCCATATCCATATCCATATCTATCTCTATCTTCCTCTCTATCTCTCTCCATTTTGGTAATGGAGCTTGATTATATTTTTTATTTAAAAGATTTTGTTTTAGTTGTTTCTGGATCTTACTTCTTCATGAGGAATTTGGGGGCCTTTCCCCACTTATATTTCTATGGGTTTCAATGGGCTAACAAAAAAATTTAGAGATCCTTTAGTGGGGGTTTAGGGGTGGTATGCTCAAAGAGAATTGAAAAAAGAAATTATCTTGTAAAATAGAATAAAAACTATCTAAATTTGATAAAATAAGGGAGATAGAGAGGGGGATATAGAGAGGAAGATATAGAGACATATAGAGGAAGAAGGAGATCAAGAGATATGGAGGACAAGAAAGAGTGATAGAGAGATAGGTATATAAGGATATAAAGAGAGATAGGAAGATAGAGAGAGAGATATGGAAAGCAAAATATAGAGAGAGGTAGAGATAGAGATATGGGAAGATAAATAGAGAGAGGTTGAGATAGAGATATGGGAAGAGAAAGAGAGAGAGAGAGAGAGAGGTAGAGATAGCGATATGTGAAGAGAAAGAGATAGAGAGGTAGAGATAGAGAAATGGGAAGAGAAAGAGAGAGAGGTAGATAAAGAGAGATAGAGAGGGGGAGATAGATAGGTAGAGAGAGAGAGAGAGGAGGGGAGATAGAGATGGGGTAGATAGATTTGGGGAAAGGAAGAGAGATATGTAGAGGAGGGAGAGAGGGAGAGGGAGACTTGTATTTTTTCTTCATACAAATGCAAGCAAATTATAATATTCGCATATTTGTATCTCCTTTGGATATTGTTGATCCCTAGGGTTGGATTTGTATTGGGCATCAAACTGAAAGGGTTGGACTTGCATATAATTCCTAAAGGCATGCTTTGTGTAAATTATAAAATATGATTAAATTTCAAGCATGCTCTCTATTAGGCCTGCATGTCTTTCAATGTTGAGTTAAAAAAGTACCACAATAATATTTATCTCTATTTTAGCTTTCTAACCACATGTTATTTTTTGTACATTTCAATTATGTTAAGGTTTTGGTCTATAATTTCATTTTCTAGTATCTTTTTTTTTTAAAAGCATATATATAGTATTTTTGGTTTCATTTTTTATCCATTCATCAATTATAAAATAAATTACATTTTTAGAATCTAGAATCTATTCTATACACTTTCAAAAAAAAGAAAAATTGATTAGTTTCCACAAAAAATAAGGGGGGAATGCTCAATTTTTAATTTCTCAAGATGTGTCCACTTGAAAGATTCATAAAAAAGTCATATATTCATTAAAAATTAGTCATAAGCTACATGGTATTAGCTAAATTTCACTAAATAAATTATTGAAATACTAAAAAGAAGTTAACTTTTTAGGGGGAGAACATAAAATGCTATGTTATATTTTTTGACAAAAACAAGAGCACTTTGTGTGCTCCCCCTATTTTAATCCCTTAATCTACACCATTTTCAACAAAAAATAGTAGTCTAGAAAGTAGGTTCAAAGTACTATGACTTGCTCTTGTCACATCTTCAAATTTTGAGCGTAACTATCTTCAATTTCTCATCCAAGATAAATTTTATTGATTTAAAGAAAAAATGGTCACTTGAGACCTCCCTTATGGTTCCCAATTGATGCACTGAGAACTCTTAAATCCATATCAAGTTATTGGTTTCGGTTGATTTTATTTTCAATTTTGGTGTGAGCATTTTGACACTTTGACATTTATTCGTAATTGTCGATCTTCATTTAAATTTTGTTTTTTTCCAATTAATTATTCTTGCAATTGAAATCTTATTTAATTGACTGAATACCAAATTTATTATGTTAAGTTTATTGAATAACTAAAAATTAAGAAAAAAAAGAGATGAGAGGAGGCATGGAAGGTTGAGGATTGCAGGAAAAGTCTAAAATTCATATTGAGCAGCAAAAAGACAAAGAAAGGAGAGGTTGTGTAGTAGGAGAAGGCGAAAAGAAGTGACCAAGAGGATTGAGGAGGGGGCAGCGTGGAAGTGTGAGAAGGTAAGGGAAAAATATGTGAAGAAAATTCAGCAAAAGGCAAAAATATAAAGAAGTCAATAAAAAATTAATGAAGTTTTGGTAGAGGATGTGTGAAGGAAATTAAAAAGGAAGATGTATAAATTTTTGCTGAGTATAATCTATTTTTTTATTTGACATAATTTTTTGGGAGCTTCATAGCAGTATAGATGCTTTATAATTTGTGTGTTTGGTTTCATATAAATTATAATTTATCAAAGATTTTTTATCTTCTCATTTTAGGAGCTTTCAAGGCTTTTCTTGGGCTCATATATACTCTTTTCTTAGAGTCGTTTGAAAATGCATTATTTTTTTCTACTTCATGATAGTAACCTTGGTTTTTTCATTATAAATTAGAATTATAATTTTAATATTTTTCTTCTTGAGAAATTCATATTCATTGAAATCAAGTCTACCTTTACACATTTGGTGAGTGGTATTATAAATCCAATATTTATAAATTGTCATCATCATATTTTACTAAGGTAAATTCATGATTCTATAATTTGAGGGGTGTATCTAATAACTATTATCTTTATTTCATTGGATTCATAATTTATTAATCTTAGTGGAGTTAATTGTGTATCTAATACTCTCTCCTTTCCATTTGTGTATCCCACAAACACTTCTCTTGTCGTCTCTATAGAGATCATCATGCATCTCTAAAGACTTTTCATGTATAATATAGACAAATTTGGTCATGTCTAATTTAGTGGACTTATTCTCTAAATCCTTAAAAATCATGTGGTGTTAAATGTTATTATTGTTGGAAGAAAAATCGTGATGAAAATGATTCTTTAGAAGAATCACATTTGGTTTACCAAACCCTTCTTCTTAAGAATCAATAGATACATTTGGTGTTCATACTTAAACATCTTATGTGAACACATAATCATGGGATGATTAATATAGTCAAAATACATACACTAAGATCTCATGTACATCTTCTCATTTTTCCATTAGAGTTCAATGTTTATTTCTCAAGGGTTCCATCAAGTCATTCCTTGAAATAGATTTGTATTAGTCTCTCAAATCCACTTCAATAGGAGGTCTACATACCAGTTATATAATTTTTTTATGGAGTTCCACCTTTAAATTTTTTAGGACACCTTTGAGGACATTCCTCTCCTATTTGGTGATAACTCACACGAAGTTATCTCATCTTCTTCAAATTTTATTAGGGTGCATTTTAACCCTTCTATTCATGCTCCATCTATCCAAGCTTCTATAGTGAGTAGTTTGTAAATGCTTATGATTATATAGATTTATCTTAATGATTTTTCATGTTCACAACTTCTATAGAAATACTATATTCTCATCAATCCAATTATCCCATCACTAATAAAAACTATTCAAACATGGTGATTATATTTAAATATTTTATGGTACCTAATTTATTTGATTAGTTTGAGTCACAATTTGGCATCAAATTAGAGATTCTTTAGTAGTATCAAATGATTCAAAAATTTCTTAAATGGTACTTATTCTACAAATACTTCCATATTGTTTTATAGTAGCACTTTCTTTAATTAGCTATAGGAACCCCATTTTGATTGTGGCACCTTTCAACATGATGACGTCTAAGTAGATTTTAGATACATGCATTCTAATATTTTCTCTCATATTCCTTTTAGGAATGAGAAAATATTCTACATTCATCTTTGGATTTATTTACACTTGAGTGGGGTTGCATGGTCTCTCATCTTCTCTTTATTATGGGGGGAATTTTCACTCTCATAGGATTTTTTATTTTTTTTCTTTCAATGATATCAACTATCCCTACTCTCTTCATCTTTTGTTGGAGGGATTATTTTTAACAAAAAAATTCCTTCTATTCTTTTCGATGGTATATTTCTATACATGGTTACACATTTGTCAAGACCTATCTATCTATCTACCCACATACACCTAAACTGCAATTATAAGGGTTTTTTAGTACATTACTTTATTTTCTTTCATTTAGTTTATTTGTCATATTAATCTATGATAGGATAAGCCTACTTAGGTGTAGGTATCTACTTTGGTAGGTTATTCTTGGAACATGCAACTTGTAGTTTCCTTATTTAGAGTTGTATTAAAAGTACATTTGACTAAATATCATTTGTACCACACCAGTACTAGATTCACATATTTTGGTCTTGTATCATATATGTACACCTTTTGATTTCTCTCATATGAAAATCATCCAATCTTATATCGTAATCCATATTTTTTATAAAATATAATTTATTATATTATATTAATATTTTGTTGGGCTTTCATTCAAGCCTTCTTAGTCTTGGTGGCTATCTCCACAACCAAATATTTTAGTCTCCTCTAAGAGGTATTATCAAGAAAGGCATGGTAGTCTATAAGATAGTTCTAGGACCCATTACTAGGGAGAAAAAGGTGTTCCTAGTGTTAACTTTTATCAAATCCTAAGGATAAGTCAAAAATTCAAGTCATATGACTTTTAGGTGTGTGAGTTCTAGGTGCATGAGAGATGGCGATTAGTTAACTAATGAAGGTTTGAAATAGCTCTAATGGTAGATTTATAGGTTCAATGTAGTCATAGAATTTCAAGAGGTGTGTGTAATTACCAGTACAAGTGTTCCTTTCCTAATTTCTTTGTACTTCTTCATTTCCTTTTAGTTCTTCTCTTTTAAATGTGATTTCTATATAATTTTACTCATTAGAGGTAAAGTTGGGGCTTAGGTTCCATAAGAGGGCACATATTGAAGTGAGAAAAACCAAATTTGAATATGAGGGTTGCTATTGCAACAAAATTTATCTAACATACTGGGTATACACATAGCATAATTTTAATAAGGAAATAGACAAATGTTGAGTATGAGAAGGTGTAGAAGTGGTGTAGATTTAAGTTTAAAGGCATATGGTATGAGATAAAAAAATAAAATAAAAATATTCAATAGTAAAAATAACCAAGATATATGTTCAAATAAATATCTTTAACCAAGTGAAATAATCTGTATTTTTCATCTCTACACAAAGCATAAATTTTGTCTACTCTTAAGGTATATTTTTTCTATTCATGACCATCCAGAGTACACTTATTTTTTTACTTGGGTAAATTTTAATAAAATTTCATAAAGGGGAAAATTGCCTATATTTTATTTGATGGCGTACATGTATTCCAAGTTTTCTAGTGAATTTTCAACTTACATAATTGGCAATTTATACCACTTCAATAAATTCAAAATTTATTTATATATGCACTTATAAAGATAAACAGTCAAGTGTGAAAGCAAGCATAATGTATGTATCAATATTGCAATAATGAGTGGTATTTTGTAGAACTACTACATATAATAAATCAATTATTCCTTGTTTACATATTGATGTGTATTCAATGGGTAACTAAATTTTGGAATGCATCACTCCATCTCTTTCAAGAATTTTATTTGTCTTAGCATAAGCATCTAGGAAACCATGAGTATTGTGTTTCTTTGGGTTTTGTTTCATTAAGATTTCAATGAATTGATGTAGTAGCTTGACTGCCTGGGCATCTGTCCATCACAAGCCAATCATAAGGGATTTTTACAAGGAACAAAACCACAATAAAACATTAGTTTCTAGAATTCAAAGAGAGTGATTATCAAGAGAAATCAAAGGAATGAACTCCATATTAAGCATAAATCAATTCTAAAGAAAGTTCAGAATAATGATATTAGAAGCATAAAAAATGAATAAAAAGTTATATTTATACCTAATTTTGGAACTATATGACCTTGTGGGTGTGTGATGACCAATGGGTTCTCAAAGGCTTGGATGAGATCTTTGCTAAAATCCTTGACATAATCCTTGGCCCCTGTTATATGAACTGAAGGGCACTTGATGGGTGGAGTATATAAAAATGACATCTCCAGATCTCTGAACTTGATTCCAGAAATAGATATGATAAACCTTATAGGGGGATGACTTTGTAACATTAATCCCTACAAATGTTTACTTATAATATAAGTATGGCTTGATGAAAATATGATGTTAAACTATAGAAAAAAGACACATGTTTGTTTATAAAATAAGTTCAATTAAAAGAAATATATGAACATTTTCTTACCTGCAACTGGTAACAAACAAGAGCTGCACAAAGCATGGCACCCTAAAAGTTGTATCCAATGAGAAAGTTAGGGCTATAGTTTAATGTAAATGGTGCTCCATGTATAGATAAAATATGTTCTCCCACTATCTTAAGTTTTAGTTAATGATTCAAACTTAAAAAAATGATTAGATCAAAATGATTTTTAAGACCAACTAAAGTAGATATAATGATTGAAATAATATATGATTCAATGTTCTTTTTAAAAGAAAATTATTTTCATTGTTTATTTAATCTTTAATAAAACATTATTTTAACATATTATATTTTTAATAATAAATATAAATTTAATTGTAAAATACTCATAACATTAAACTAAGATTCTATATATATAATTGTTTAGAATAAAATGATTTCTATTTAATAATATAAAAAACAAATTAAGAACATAAATTTACTTCTCCTTATTTCATTATATATATATATACAATAAAAAACCTACACATTATAATCATCTTACCCACTATTTACTTGATATTTAAACCCTTATATCTTTAACATATTTAATTTGTAGAATTGATTCTTAGTTTTATAATTATACCATAAAATATGTGATCTTTTGACTCTTATTTCAAAATCAAATCTTGACATTACATTTTATTTTTAGCATTATAGTTTTCCTATTTAATCTATCTATACATATACACACCTGAGAAAATCCAAGTAACCCATCAAAGGGGCCATTTTGCTCCATGTAATCAACAATTGAAGGAAATGCCTTGTCTAGATTCTTAAATTTGGTGAAGTCCTGCATACAATGCTAAAATATATTAGTACCAGTTTGATGTTGATTAAACAGACAACAAATGTATTCTAATATAGAGCCCCCCACACTAACTTTGTTGTACTGGAACCACTCATAATAGGGAGGAGGAAATATCCCCTCAACTTCAGATTTTCCTGTAGCAGGAAGTGGTCCATCCAAGAAGCACTGCACCCACCACAATAATGAACTCTTTGTGTAAGTTGGTTATGATTCATTCTTGTATTCACTATTGTAACAATAGTGACAAAAAAAGATACCAACCATATCAAGTTTTTCTGTGATTGAAGAATCCCATCTACTTAATTGCTTCTGTAAAATACTTCCACTTGTTCTAACTCCATGTATACACAATACTCGTAGTTTGTGTGTGGTGGCAGCCATATCAAAGGGTGGTCGTCTGTCTTGCTCTCTCTGTGAGGAAGTAGTGTCAGCATACTATTTAGATCTGCTATGCATATTATTTCTTAAGAAAAGAACCAATGAGTTCTCTTCTCTTATTTTACCTTGAAATTTTTTATGACTTACCTATTATTTTTCATTGACCTGACATGGAAGGATGGATTTGCTTCCTCATGTTTTGACAGAAAATCAAACATATTGGTGGAAAAATTAAACAAATTTCCAATGTTTGTACATATAACGGTTTTCAAGATTTTATAGAAAATATGAATTATTCAATTTTTGATTCATAGAATCAAGAGGAAAATATAACATGGAAACTGCTAATATTTATCCTTGTAATTATTGATTAATATTTACTATTTGTAAAGATCTTGAAGGGTTGTTATACATGTAGTTGAAAAAATACACCTTTGTCACTTTAAACATTTCAATGGGAAGATTATGCGAATACATATAGGGGAGAGGATCCAGTAGTTGTGCACCCTAACTTTGCGCTTGCCAAAATCCTACATGGAAATTTCAAATCACTCCAAGTTTTTTACAGCAGCTTACATGGAAAGTATCCAATTTTTTTACAACAGCTTAAATGGCAAGTCCCCTTCTTATAACTTTCGTTTCAGGGCCACATCATCAAATATGATGCCACATCAACATGCTTTTTGTCAAGGTGCCCAAAAAGGCCCAAAAAAAAAGTGCTACCAATACTTGTGCATTCACATCATGAGTAGTTGAGCGCTGATGTGGCATCACATGATTGGTTGTTTTTTAGACCTAAGGGATACATTTTGTTTAAGTTAGGATACTTATGTCACAATTATTGGGCATTATATAAACAATTATTGAACATTATATAAACAACTACTATCACAACTATTGAAATATGCTCAACAATTTCATGTGATGCCTAGTGATCATTTTCACCACAATGCCGCCGGGCTTATCCGACACACTCTAAGCATCTAATTGCTTAGGTGGCCGAGTACAGGTGGGGCCCTCTTAACCCGCTCTTAACCTTAGTCTCCATTCCCACAATATTCCACGTTGAGTCCAAATTTACCGTTTCCACCGTTTGAAGGAAGTCTCCACTCACGCCCATTCAAGTTTTAATTTTATTGCATAGATTGAGGTGAGGATGGCTTTTTATATTAAGAACCCCCTTTACAAATATGAGTCTAGAATATAGAAATTTAATATTTTTTTTATTCTAATTGTATAGATTAATTAATAGTTTTTTAATTAAAAGATTTGTATCTTAAAACTACTATTATTTGTTAATGTTTATAATTTTATTTTTTTATAATTATTTATATTTATATTTAATATTTATTAATGATTCTAGTAAAATATATATTTAATAATATATTACTTATATTTAATAATTTTTAATAATTATTATTTACATTTAATAATGTTATTGCATTTGATTATATATTATGATTATTTATTTTAATGAAAATAAATATTTATTATGATTTATTTAAAAAAAATTATAAAAGATAAGATTTATGAGAAGATTAATATTAAAATTAAATAAATTAAATGTGATGTTTATCTTAAAATTTAATAATACAAATATGTTATGGGCTATGTCGATATTCATTATTTCAAGTATTGGAGGTTTAGAGCTAGATTTTATAAATGCCTTAAAATATGTAAACAAAATGTTCTTGGTTTTGGTTTAGATATGTGTACAAGTTTAAACCTATAATTGCAAGAATCCACTAGCAAAAAAATAATTTTTGGAATTCACTCACTTTTTATCTTCTAACAAATCTACACCTCGATATGAATTGCCAATGTTTATAAACACCATTACGAAATTTAATAAATTGTGAGGCTTGTGTTATCCTCAATTAGATCCTTTGATGCACAAAGGATAATCTAGTCAAAGTGTGCCAAAAAAATAATGGAAAAGGGCATATGAATATATCATTAAATTTTTCTCCCACTTTGATGTGCATGTGAACTTCTATGATAGTGCATGTCGAAGTAAACAAGATATCAACAAGAAAATTATTATTATTTTTTTTAGTACTAGAATAATATTGATTTCCATAAAATATATAGTTCATCGTCATATTCTCCTTCCAATAATAACTCTACCAAAAACATGTAAAATTGAAAAAACCCGTAATGAATAACATCTATCAAATATATAAAATAAATATGGAGACTTAATTTATATGTTAATTCATGAGATTTTTTAACATAACATAAAGGTTGCACTTCATATTTATATTTATTGTGACTTTTGAATTTAAGGTTGCAATTAAAAATATGAAAAAGGTTGGAGTTAGGATATTTTTAGGGTCCCTTTTCACTTAATCCCTCCTAAACAAGTGGACTTAGTTTCCTGGATTTTTTTAAGATTAGTCAGTTAAATAATCTTATTATAATTTTTCTTGGTTAGATAGTAAGGACCATAGAAAAATTTATGCAATCTTTTAGGATTTAAAAAATATTATTCTTTATGATCTTTCTTGTACATTAAGTGGTTTTTTTTAAGCCTATCCCTAAGCAAAATTAAAATTGACCTAGTCTCTATTATTAAGAATTATTTTTAGTAAGTTTGATATTTACTCTTTTGGCTCTACCTTTTTTTTGGGTCCATTGCAAAAGGTTAGGTGATTTATTAAGGACTTCCAACTTACTAGTTCAATATTTTAGTTAATGAAAGACTGAATCATAGGGAGACCTTTTAATTTAAGTCTAGTGTACCTAATAGAAAGACATTATTCTATGATTAAATTTATTGGTTTAGGAGAAATTTCAAAAATTTAATTTGAGATTATAGTCTTTGGAATAATATATCAGTATCTAGTGATAAATATTTCTTATAGGTCACTTCAGTGTTTATATTTCTTATTTTTTCCTATTCAAATGTGTGGTTGAGCAAGCTAAAAAAAATTATGGGGCCTTCATGATTTAGTGCATGCTTTGTCCAAAAGGTTGGAAATAATTTGGTGTAGTAACATTGAGCCTAAGAAGCATTTTCTAAAGTGGATATTTTTTATTAAAAAATTAAGTGTGGGCATTACCATTTTATGTTAGGATTTTAAATCTTGTTTAGTATTATGGACATGTTTGGTGTAACTTTTTAGTGTACCTGAGCTACGATTTTATAAAATTACTTTCATTTTTATGGAATAGAAGTGCAAATACGAAGTCAATTGGTTTGATATTTTATTTGGTAAAAAAACTAGTTCTTCACATTTCAAAAATTATTTTGACAAATTTTCTATTGACCTTTAAATATATGACAATCAAGTCATTTCTATTTGAGATTTTATAAAATTTATTTAAAAATAAAAAAATCATAATAAACAACATTTATCTTCATTTAAATAAATAATCAAATACAATAACATTACTAAATATAAATAATTATTATTATAAAACATTAAAATTACAATTTTAAGATACAAACTTTTTAATAAAAAAAAATTAATTAATCTATACAACTAAAATTTTATAAAAAAAATACATTTCTATTTTCTATTTTCTACACTCATATTTGTAAAGGGGGTTTGTTCATATAAAAAACTGTACTCGCCCCAATCTATGCAATAAAATTAAAACTCTATTGGAGAATTGGGGTGAGTGGAGATTTCCTTCAAACGGTGGAAATGGTAACCGCAAACGGCTATGAGAACAGGAACAAACGGCTATGAGAACGGAAACGGCTTTTTTAGAACTGCAACGTGGAATACTATGGGAATGGAAACTTGCAAAGACAGATTGAAAAAGCATTGACGAAATGGACAAGGGCGGGTTAAGAGGGCCCACCTGTACCCGGCCACCTAAGCAGTCAGATGCTTACTGTATGGTCCCATGGGGGGCTTGGGCTTCTATTTTCATGGAGGAGGAGGTCCCATGGGAAAAAAAAATATTGTGCTATAGGATTAATTGGAATCTTTTCCAAAAAAATAGGAGCCCCTACCTTTTCGAAATGAATCTTTCAGTTAGTGAAATTGGGGTGGGGCTAGAAATTGCCCCTATAGCTTAAGAGTTTTTTATGTCACTCGTCTCTCATCTAAAATTTTAAATTTTTATTAGAAAATAAAAATGAGAGAATTTTCATTTATTTATTATTTTTTATAAAAACACTCCAGTTCATTCCTTAAATTTTGGAGCTTAAAATTTTAAGCAGAATTGTAAGATTAAATCCATGGGACCAAAAACTTTAAAATATTCCTAAAAAAACTAAGTAGCATACGCTGAGATTTTTAAGGAAGCCCCCCTCCATGGGATCAAGAACTTTAAAATATTCCTAAAAAAACTAAACAGCATACGCTGAGATTTTTAAGGAAGCCCCCTCCATGGGACCATACCCTTAGAGTGTGCCGGTTAAGCCCTGCCCACAATGCCATATTGCTGATCAACCAAAAACACTTTTAACTCATCATCAAAAGGAAACAGTAGATTTGATGTAAGAACTATATTATTGCTTTCTAGTTTTATTTTTCACTAAAATAAAAATTACAGCAGTGATAATTTTACTCTACACAGTTTGGTTTAATGTCTTGTATATCTGAATTATATTAACATTTTTAAGCAGATGAGAACCGAAAAAGGAAAAAAAAATTGGATGATAAATTGCCTTTTTCACCTGTTGCTTTAACAGCCTTAACAAAACTGTAGAACATCTCTGGTTTGTGGGAGTTAGATGAAACCCAACAGAAGCAGATAAATAATCTATGTAGAAAGCTTAATTCTGACAGGAGAGAAATGCGGGACAACAGAAAGTTCTCTTATTTTCTGTTTAGGACACTAATTTTGAAGACATAAAAGGATTCTCTGCCTATGTCTATTGCTCCTTTTTTATCATATATGTAGCCTGTTTTATCATATATGTAGCCTGTTTTATCACAAAATAAAAGAACATGCCTCAAGATTACTCGTAGTTTTGGAAATTAGTCATAACTGTTGCTAGTTTTGGTGACCCAAAATCCCAACACAGTTATCATACAAAGAACAAATGTGTTTTTTTTTCACTAATAATGGATTGTGAAAGACTAAAATCACAGATATCTAGATTTATTCTTGTGATAGTTGAGCTGAAACAGTGACCTGCCCACAAACAAACTAATGTCTGTCGGAAGAAAGACTTCCTATTTAGTAGTATAAGTGCAGATTGTACATACCTGGACTTCAATCTATTTCTGCAAACCGCCTTGCACGAGTTCAACGAGCTTCTCCTTTCTGCACACATGCCATTTCTTTACATGAAAAGAGAGAGGAACTACTATGAATATATGTTAAATCTACAACACTTATTTGTGCCATGAAAAGCAGAGTCACTTGCCTAAGCCTCCATTGTTGATGGCCAACAAATGACTGATTCAAGAGAGCTTCAAGTGCATGCTAACCATCTCTGTAAACCATCCCTTATAGCAGGAATTTCCCAAAAGAGGGAAAATAATACCCTACCCTACACGCACTTTTCCATAAAGTTAGAAAACAGCCGAAAGACAATTGCCGTACACTGTTGCAGGTTTGATGCACCATCGGGTCGCGGTCCCTACGGCCTCTGTATTCATCGTTGTAACGAAAGGAAAGCAGAAAAATCGGGTCACCTTACTGACCCACCATATGTCTGTTATCCCACATGCAAACCATGTTGTTCTTTGTCCTGTTTATTAACCATCAGGCCACACTCCGAAATTTTCGTCCCTTGGCATCCACTCTTTTAAGTATTTAAGGTACAGGTAAATGTGTCTCTTTCCAACTGTCGTGCACAGAGCACGGAGGCAGTGATTATCCAGCGTACTACATTAACCTATACCACACATGTCAAGCTTCTCAGACAGGACAGTATACCTAAGAGATATTTAAGAATGTCAAAAAAAGTTACAATTTTCCTCAATGTCGATGAATGAATTTTTGGTGGCTTTAGTTATTGTACTTCATCATTATTTTGATATTTTATTTTTATTTAATTTTTTAACTAAGTGTTATGTAGTGTTTAGTATTTTTTGATGTATTGTTTGTATGAAAGATTTGGAGTCTTTTGTCTATTTACTTTGAAGTTTTAAATACTTTTTTATTGAATTAGTATTACAAGGTGAGTGTGGAAGTCAAATGCAAAGAACATAATACAAAGCTTTAAATGATAAAAAATCTAATTTAAAATTTTGGCATGTCACCCATTCTTATTTTCTAGCAGCTAAGCTTGATTTGGTAGCCTATATTCCTTACCTTCACGTTTGTTTTAAAATTAAGTTGACTACCTTGTTACAAATCAAATAACACTTAAGTTGTTGATTTCCATTATTCATTGACTAGTCCAAGCAATTTTCATTTGAGTGATATAATATACACAAAAAGTATATACTAACTAATGAGCTAAGAAAAGAATATGGATATCCATCAAAACATGAAAGATAGGGGAATATATACTAACTAATGAGCTAAGAAGAGCATATGGATATCCATCAAAACATGAAAGATAATGGAATAATGTCAAATGTTATACTTGTACCTTGAGTAATGGACGCATATGCAACATGTGATTGGTGGTTTTGGGTAGTAATCTTGTTATCTACAATGCAACAAGATTCTTTGACAACCAATTGTGTTAGCCATCTATTTCGACCTATCACTCTGGCTCTTTATTTAGATAATTGCATTTTTTGCAATCTTAGGGGTAATGGTTTAAATTACTTCTATTTTGGCACATATTGTCATATTAATATTGCATCATTAAAATATCACAAATATCCTAACTATTTATGATTCATAAGTATGCATTTTCTATTAGGGGCCATGTTATTTTTTATTTTTTTAAAGTCAATAAGTTCTTATTGCTAAAGTGCAAAGTGACTTTGAAACCTTAACCATTTTTACCTTAAAAAGTGTGTGGAGTGTTTGTGTTCTCTGAACCCCAAAGGTGGTTTATTGCAAAGCTACCTTGAAATCCTAAAGTTTGTTGGTGTGTTATTAATAACATGTGTGTGGGAGGGAGATGAAACTCTAAATTGATTCAAATTCTAGTCATTTTGTTTTCTCACTTAATTCTTGGTGTTTCAACTTCTAGTTTCCTCTAATATTTTAATTTCTCTAGAATTTTAAGTTATTTGAAGGTTTCTAAGTGTGATTTTAGGTTCTCTCCAAAAATTCTCTCCCTTTTGTAAATTATGATTTTATTTTTAGCCTTTAGCCTTATTCATCATTAATAATGATTAGATTTCATTATAAATTTTGTCTATTTTTTCTCTATTGTCGGATTATTACTCAGATTGATTACAGTGCCCTTGATTCACAAAAAAAATATGATATTTTAGATAGATTATAGTTAGGGAATGCTTTGCCATAGACTTTGGTAAACCTTATCCCTTATTTGAAGGTTTTTTCACTAAAATTTCTACTCAAAACCCTAGTTCTCTGGCTCTATAATTTCCCATTCCCTCATGGTGATATTTATTTTTAAAAAACTTAGGAGAAAATTAAATAATTCATTTGATTTGAGAATATGTTTCCATTTTACAACCTTTTTAGAGTCCATAAAGTTTATGTAATTTATAAAATGCAAACCAACTATAAAACATGATGTTGAAATACTAGATATTTTTGTAAATTACAATTTGCAAACTCTTGCACAAAACATATTGGGTCTAAAATTTGTTTGGCACCTACATCTCTTTTGTAACTCATAACTTAGTTGCAAACTATAGTTAGAGTCCAAATTGTATTTATAACCTAAAATTTCAAACATATTTGCAACTTGTCACTTGAATTTGAACTTTATTTGTAATTCAAAAGACAAATCATCTTTGCAATAACATGAGATGGAAGATCAAACAACAAACAAAAACAACTTTCCTGCAAGAGTGCTACAACAAATAATATGTTACATCCTCAATAACAAAAACTTGCAGAATGAACCTCAAGAGTCTTCAAGAGATTCAGAGGTAATGTAATGAGGGTGAGTGATTTATAGGATCAATGGATTAGATAATGACAAGTGTCATCATTCTATGTGGTGAGACCAAATGATCTAATAAAATCTCTCTAGTTAACATTAAAAACCATCTTAAGTTTAGCTTGAGTGCATGAAATGGATTAGCCTAATAATCAATTAAAGATTAATCAATTATTAGCTAATGCATGATTAATCTAACAACCCTGACGAGAAAATTTGGTGAAGCGTAGGGGCTCTACAAGTAGGGTCGATGCTAGTTATGGCTTTCTCCCTGTGTGTGGAGGAGGCTACCCTCCCCCAAGCTTTGTGTGGTTGCATTGCCAGGCTAGACGCTAGTGTCTTTGGAGGCCTATATGAAGGGGGGTGTGAAACCCGCCAACCCCCATATGTTGGCTCTGGTTTGCAGTTGGTCGAAGCACAATCCAAAACCTTTTGTGAGGTTGTGGCTGGGGAGGTGGCTCATCTCACGATAGTGGAAAAGTTTTTTGTAGGCTCCTATAGTGGTGGTGAGCATTCCTTTTGCATTGGTGGAGAGGGAGGTAAGGTCTCCTCTGTAGAAGTTGAGAAACCCAGCTTCACAAGCCACAAGAATCACCTGTATGCAATAACCTATCACGTAAAAAAGATATTCAGAACCAAAGAAGATGTTCTACAAGCCTCAAAGTAAAAATGTATTAAGAGAATTTAATAATTACAATGAGATCAATCCTTATGAAGGAGGATCAAAACCCTAAATGAAACCCTAGTGTGCACACTTAATAATTAATAAATAATTATTAATGTGCCTAATTTTAGCTTAAGTAAACCTAAAGGAATAAGTGACTTAATTAATTAACCAATATGATTAAATTAATTAAGTGGAATAACTTATTACTCTAACACCCCCCTTAAGATGAACTTAGGAAGAAGCTAAAACACTAAGGAAAAGATGCATGAAAGCAAAGATAGGTCCCAACAACAAGGCCTGATTAGGTACCCATTTACAAATGCAAGAATGAGGTACAGAAGAAAAACCCATTGGGACAAAACCCCCCTATAATGAGATGACATGTTGCAAATAAGCACTAGAAGAACACTGTGGAGTAACATTGGAACTTGAATCTGGCAAGCAAGGAAAGATACTTGTGTTTACTGTTAAGACAAGATGAGAGTCACTAATTGACTCACAAAATTATGATAAAGCAACAACAAATCCGATGCCATGGAACACTCAAAAACTTCAAACTAGCACAACCCTGGAATCTTTTAAGTAGCAGTAGATTATTGAATGATGTATTACTAAAAATTAAGTGCAAAGATTCAAGTTTCACCCTTCCAACTACCAAAACATCCAAGTAATCTCCAAAAAACCCATCGGGACAAATCTAGACTAAGCAATCAACCTGGGATAGATGCATAAAAAGTGTGTGGATGGGAATATAAAGCTCCTCAATACCTTTCCAACACCACAAAGATTGTGAAAATCGGAGATCGTGGCAAAAATTTATGAGCTCAAAAGCGATAAATCAACATCTGACTTCAAACAGAAATAAATGCAGCTAAACAGAAAAATACTGAAAAAATAAACTACACTATAGGATAGTGCTCGAAACCAGCTTTCCGAAGATATCTCGTTTGCCCGATTTCGACTTTGTATGCCCAAGTTATGCCAAAAAGAAAAAAATTGCTCCTCTAGGGCAAATCAGGGCTTGGAGGGGGGCTAGGAGGGTCGTACAGTCACTGACGTCATGCTGATGTCAGCACTTCATGAGCATAAATTTGACGGCCATTTGGCCGTCACGGCAAAAAAGTGACCCCCCTACCAAAAAAAAAAATTGGTCGCCGCCAAACTACTAGGTTCACTAGAATCTGCACATGCTCACCAAAATATTTTGGTCGAAACTGTCAGGGAATATTCCCTGTACTATCGGCTGAGAACGGAGTCGTTGGTTAGGATAGGCTACTGGGAAGAGGAGTTCGATCGAAGGATGGTGGGTCGTCGGAAGAGAAAAGAAGGTCACTGGGGAGGAGTTGTCGCCAGGAGGAGCCGTCGTCGGGGAGGAGAGGTTGTCGGACGATAGAGAGAGGCCACTAAATGACACCGAGAAGTCGTTGGTTGGGTCTCTTGCCACCGGCCAGGGGACATGGGCCCGCAAGCCCTGCAAGTTGCAGGTACCCTTTGAGTACCATTATAAATGCGCCCTAATAAAACAAAAAAACCGCCCCCCCATATATCGGGGCAGCTTTGTTTTTAAAAAGCTTTTTAATATTTTTAATTTTTTGAAAAAAATTAAAAATCAAAAAATAAAATTTTTTTTACTAGGCCTCTAAAAAATTTCTTGATCCGTGTGCAGACAACCGTACGGGTTATACGAGTAAATTTTTTTTGCCTCAGAGACCAACTTCTCCAAAATCGACAATTTGACAGGCGTTTCTAGGGTTTTTGGGCACTCTGATCACAATGCCAATGTCCGTTTTGCCCAAAAATGCACAAAAAAATTGCCTACCCCCAAATCCACAAAAAAGATAGCTGGCTTGAAACCCTTGCACATAAAAAATCACTGCGAGGAAATATCTTCAAAAGACGAATAGGAAACTACAGGTTTGAAGCTCTGATACCATGTAGAATTTGAGAAACCCAACTTCACAAGCCACAAGAATCACCTACATGCAATAACCTATCACATACAAAAGATATTCAGAACCAAAGAAGATGTTCTGCAAGTCTCAAAGTAAAAATGCATTAAGAGAATTTAATAATTACAATGAGATCAATCCTTATGAAGGAGATCAAAACCCTAAATGAAACCCTAGTGTGCACACTTAATAATTAATAAATAATTATTAATGTGCCTAAGTTTAGCTTAAGTAAACCTAAAGGAATAAGTGACTTAATTAATTAACCAATATGATTAAATTAATTAAGTGGAATAACTTATTACTCTAACATCCTTCGCCTTGCCTATGCGTCTCCCCATTTTTCCAACTGATACAATGAAATATGTTATTGTTTCAGAAAGGGAAAAGTCAAAAAATGTGGCATTTTTCTTTGTGGTTGTAGATGTAAATAACACATCGTCAAGGAAATTTCTTGATAATTTTTTTGTAAATTTTTGGCAAAAGAAAATCAGAATCTTGGTGTCGTTTTGTCGCATGATTCAAAAGGGTTTATTTCTTGTGTTTTTGAAATCTCATGAAATGCATCAAAAATAATGAAAAACCCCTTCTGGAAAATTAGAAAAAGCATGTTCAAGGTGTTGGGTGAAAATTCTGTAATCCCCTTTAACATATTACAAAACTTTGATTTCAACCACAGTTGTGTGAGATAGATTCTCTCCTCTCGAACATGGGAGGCACCCTTCTTACTGCTTATTGAAACTAATCAGATATTTATAATTATGTACACTACACTAATGATATGGGAGTGTCTCACATTCATGATTCTCTCTTTTTCAGAGAATATGTTTTACAATGTTTCACAATTTTAACTTGATGCAATACAACTTCAAACTAAAATAAAGTAGTAATTCCAATATTCTTATCTTGTTAAAGCAAATCCTAGGAATACCAGTATGATAATGATAAGTAACAAATAAGAAAATCTCACGAAGGCACAAAGTTGTTATGTAGCTTTCGATAATAAATCCTTCAAGATAGTAACCAGCGTTGTAAAAGAAACACAAAGTCCTTTATACTCCAAAATAAATTCCACAAACAACATGAAAAAACATAAGCACAAAGTCTTATAGGGAATTTACCAATAGTATCAACAATATCACAATTTCAAGCAATGAGTGTAACTCAAAGTTTACATGGATTTACTCAAAATCTCTTTCAATCTAAACAACTAATCACTGTCAATTTCAATCAAATCACAAGATAATTGTTCCCAACACAAAGTTTGGTGTGCAACTTCACTTCTTTATTGATCAGAAGTAGATTCACAAAAATGAACTCAAAGTTTCAATATTTGTTTCATAATTGGGCAGCACTTCATTGCATAAGATAAAAGATAATAATTATAATAGAATCCTCTCTTATTTATAGATGGGAGAGGAGAGCTAGTCTAGGAAAAACCCTAACCAACTAGTTGACTTATTCAAAAATGTCATCCATGAATATAGGAAAACATCTTTGTTTTTACGTGATTACATCTCTCAAAATGACATTAAAATGTCAAAGTCTATATACATAAAGCATAAAAGAAAGCATATGAACTATCTAACTCTAGAGATGTAAGAAAATTTATGGTTCCTTGCTCTTGGCTTGGAAGTCTTCATATTTCTTCTTAATCTCTTGCATGACTGCCTCATCTAGACCAATTGTATAATCAAAATTCTATGAACCTTTGTGATTGAATTTCTTGCAGACGAGTAAATATTTTTGCATCTATCTAGATGCGTCTTGAGGTTGTCTAGAGAAATTCATACATCACACAAAGCATGCATCGAAGTCTTTCAAAATCCTTCATCTTCAACCTGCTTCATGATAGCTTCTTTTAAGATCAAAGTGATCTCACTTACCGAGAGGAAGCTATGATCATCATCAAGGAGTTTACTTCACCATTTAATGCCCTCTGAAATCTTCGTGTACTTGTGGTATGTCCTCGATGAGAGACTTGATAACTTGTATGCGGTTTTTAAGAGATTCTCTTATTTCCATATACTTCTCTTTGTCAGGTATTACCCCAACTTCCACCAATTTTCTCAATTTTGTCTCTTTCATTTGTGACCAAAATGAGAGACTTTGTTCTATTTCTTTTTGCTCCCTAAAAAGTGTACTTTCTTATTTTTCAGCTCCAATTTCATCTTGGCTATTTGAGCCATCTTTTCATCAGCAACAACTATGAGTTGCGAGCCTTCATCTATTATCTCATCAACAAACTCATATAACACCTTACCCTTGGAGTAAAACTTCTCCACTTTAAATTGTACTGTTGGTTCTTCAACATTTATCATAGCCATAGGTTGCACATTCTCTAAAGAACCTGTGATCCTCCTTATGACTGATGTATAATATTCAGCCTTCTCTTTGTACATATTTCTAACTCACTCCATCTTATCAAGTCTACTTGATAAGGCATTTAGGACCACTTATGCATCTTCTTTGGGACTTGCATTAGTTACCTTACCAAGATGAACCCTTGTTATAGTTTAATCTTCTATAGTGATATCATCATTTCCTTATGGAGGTACCCCAATTTCTATGTACTTATGACCTGACTTGTCAACATGAAGTCTTGAATGAACTTTTTCCTTCTTTTTCCCCTTGGATTTTGGAAGAACCATTTCCTCAAGATCTAGCTCATCTGGGGAAATCATCTAATCCTTGCACTTCAATACTTGAGAAACCAACCAAGGAGGGAGAAATGAAGTATTTCCTTCTTAACTTACTGTTAATTCTTATGAAGAAGCCACTTTTGTAGGTATGGATGATATAGTAACAATTTAAGTAGTATTGGTCATGATTGCACCAGTAGATTGCAAACCAAGAGAATCCTACAATTACTCGCTCATGAACCTATCAAGCTCTTCCTAAGAAGAGATGTCATATGATGGAGATGATAGACTCAGAATGGATGGTAGAGAACTTGAGAAAACATCAATAGTTTGCAAGATGGAATCTATAGGAGGGGTGGAAAGAACTGATGATACTGAAGGAGGAATGGTAACCTTTACATGTAGAGTTACTGTAGGAGGCGGTGAGGTAGGAAGAGGAGGTGGTGGAGTAGTAGGATTTAAAGTGTGAGGAACATTGGTAGTAACAGGTGATGATGTTTGGGGAAGATTATCAACAATGTTCTCATGGGGAGATATTTGCATTTCATCATTACGCCTTTCTTCTTCCTCAGTACCTTCTTCCTCTTCGTCATCTTCTTCAGATTGTTCATCTTTTGATTCCTCAATTTCATTCCCTTCATCTTCTTCAGATGATCATTCCTCATATGAAAGCTCTTATTATTTAGTAGATGGTTGTTTTGATTCAATAGCCTCCCCTTCTTCATTTATTTGTGTAGTATTTTTACCAAAAGTGAATTTGATCTTAGGACCCCTCTATGAAGAAGAGGGAGCAGTTTCATATTTATGCTTAGTGTGAATTTCTTGTTGTCGGCTAGTTTCATCTCTTGGTGTTTCTCCCTCAAACTCTGTTTTGAAAATTTTCAATTAAAATCCATGCCTCTACAACCATTTACTTGTGTTATGCAGAATAGGAGAAAGTATTTCTTTGATGGAAACACTTTCTTTCTTGGACCATTGCACAAGAGGTAAAGTCTTTCTTGCAATTTCTTCCTCTTCATATGTAGAATTCATGATATCACAAAATCTTCAAAATCCTTTGGAATATCACCTACACCAAGGTCCCTGATTTGTTCCACAGTCAACCTACAAAAATGCATTCCCTAAATATCTTCCTCATCTCTACAATCCACCCATATATCCTCAAATCGGTAAACATGGTGATGATCTTTCTTGAGTTTCCTATTCACATCTTTGTAGTCAAAGTCAAATATATATCTATATGTCCTTATGATCATTATTTACATTTCAGTTGCTATTGACTTTGCTTTTTGCACACTTTGAATAATTTACCTTCAAATAGTAATTGGAAACTTGAAGCCTATCTTATGGATTATCTGACGTTATTTATTAGTTGAAATCAATTATCTGCACAAATCCATTAATATCCACTTGTCATATGGATATCTAGGAAACATGTATGGGAACCTAGTATAAAAACCTACTCTCAAATATGTGAAAGTTGGAAACTACAAAAAGATACATCCAAATTTACTAACAATTTTGTAGGCTTCATTTGATACTCTCTTCTTTTCAAGAGTCAAATCAAACATGAAAAGCAAAGGTCCAAAGAAGGCATCAATGACTCTCCTAAAATTCTTGAGACTATTCCTCAAGGTGATTTATGAATAAAACTCATATATTGAAACAAGATTTCTATTACCTTTTGTTGATAATCTTGGATACTGTCTCATAATAGTGGCAACATACACTAGGTAGGATTTAATGTAAAAATTTAAGGTAGTTTGTACATTGATAAGCTGCTCTTGAATCTCACCACTTATCTAAGTTCCCTAGTCTATGTGCGCTTTCCTCCTTCTGATGATTCAAATATACTCGTACATCCATTCTTGAAAATGACATGAAACGGGAAATCCTTTCACCCTGCTCAAAAGAGTAATCATATCTCGAACATCCTCCTTTAAATCACTTCATGGAAGACCTTTGGGCCATCTAGAGATAGTGAGTCTTGGATTTTTCAACCATTGGGTATTAATCAGCTATTTAGCTTTATTGAGATCCTTATCATAAACTTCTTGTGCTTGTTGAATGGAAACATCTATATATCTTTGCATATGTGGAACCTGAAAAACTATATCGAAGAACTCTAGATCTAATCTCATCATGATTTGTCTAGAAGAATCTCTCACACTTATGTCCTCCTTGATATAATGTGAGGAAACCTGAAGAACAAACTCTGTATAGTGAGCAACAGTTGGAAATGAAGCCACTAAGTGCAAGTTTCTATGAACAATTTCTCACAAATTTTCTTCTAATGGTTTCTTTTTAGTTATTTTCACAAAATATTCCATATCCTGGTGTCCAATCTCTGTGTCCTTGATTTCATCAACCTTTGAGGTCACCACTATAGGTGGATAAACTCCTTGGCACTTGTACTTCATCTTGTCCTCCTTCTTAGAAGATTAGGGAGGTTCTTCTATTGTCATCTAGGAGTACCAAAAACCAATGAAAATCACCTTCAAAGATCACTTGATAAGAGCCTAAAAGAAATTGCAAGAAATAATGGATTATGAGATGTTAGGAGCATATGCATTGTGAGAGAGATTGGAATGCGTAAAGTAAGCAGGAAATTAGGAGGGAGTGAAAATGAGCTATGGAGCATAGAAAATGGAGCATTAGTGGTGGAACGAAGTTCATAGAAAATAGAATTGAGTTCTGAGCGTTAAGTGGAAAACTATCATTTGTGTAAGAGCGTTGAAAATCAGTGCCCTTACATCTTGTAAGATATACCTTATGTGCATAAGCACTGAAATTTAGTGCTTTAACATGCCTTGAAAAATTAGATATAAATTATGTTGAAGCGCTAAAAATTAGCGTTTTAAAATTTAGTGGGAAGATCATTTTGTGCAAGAGCAGTGATTTTCACCACTCCTACACTTTGAAAGATAGGAAGAAATTATGGGTGTAATAGCGGGTATTTCACCGCTCAAACAAACAGGGGGAAGATCAACCATTGTATGAGTGAAAAAAAATCTTGCTCAAACATCTTGAATGATGGGAAGTTTGTAAATGTAAGAGCGGTGATTTTCACCGCTCCTGTATATGGAGTTGGGGAAAACTCATTTGGTAAAGCAGTAAAATCTCTCGCTTAGACAAGTGAGGAACTTCAAAAAATAAAATGATCCATCACTCAAAAACCCTACTACAACAATAAATGTATGATGAGTAGAGAAAGATAAAGCTATAGCATCAAAGAACAATGCCCATACCTTTAGTAAGAAAAACTAGGGCAAGCGAAACCCTAAGTATAAAAGCGTTCAGGAAAAGAATACAAAATATCCCAAAAAGAAATAAAAAAGCTAGGAAATAAAGACAAATTCATTCACCTAAATATTAAGGAAAACATGAAGAACACAGATAACTAAAAAGGAATAATCAAAACAGGAAAAAAATATAAAACATACCAGAAGAAATGATAAAAAAACCCCTGCTCAGAAGCTCGCAAAATTTGTAAACCTGAATTTGTTTGAGGTTTGCATGATGACCAGCATGGGAAGAGGAAGAAAATAAATTGAAATGAACTCGAAATGACTTAAATAAGTTAGTAAAAAGATTCAAAAAGGGGCCATTAATAAAAACGAAGTACATTGATAACGTGTGTGAAAGAGAGGGAAAATGTAAGAGTGGTGAAAATCATCCCTCCAATATTTTCAAAAAGTTGGAGATGTTGTCCACTGTGAGGAAGAGAAAATGGGGTCCCATCTTTGTATGCCAAGAGAAAGCTATTTTCACCATGTAACTGATGAATCTCGAATGGTCCCATCCATAATGAATCAAAATTTCCATGTATACCCTTTGGCTCTCTTTGCTTGTCCCACAAGAGAACGAAACCACCAACTTGAAAATTACGTGACTTAGCCTTCTTGTCAAAAATATTTTTAACTTGTTCTTGATGCTCCATGATATGGTTTTCTACTTGAATTCGCTTCTCTTCCGATTCAGAAAGATACATGATTCACTTATCAACCGAATTATCAAAAGTCTCTTCAATGGCCTTGGCCAATTTGAGGGTGAGAATTTCTAATGTGATTGGAATTTCAGCATTCAACCCATACAAGAGCTAAAAAGGTGACATTCCTATCACCTGCTTAGGAGTGAGCCTATTTGCCCACAAATCATCAAACAAAGCTTTGTGCCACAAACACTGATTTTCATTCACAAGCTTGTGGATTATAGTCACCAAGTTTATTGTTCGATTCAGCTTGACCATTACCTTGCAGGTAATAATCGAATGAATGCGATAGAAAAATACCATGATAAAAAAAAAACTCAATAATCTCACTTGACGAGAAAGTAGAAGCATTATCAACAACAATTTTGTTTGGAACATCGAACCTAGATATGATATTCTCCTTCAAGAAATTACATACCACTTTAGAAGTAGCATGCTTAACTAGTTTTGCCTCCACCCATTTGGTAAAATAATTGGTTGCAATGACGACATAGGTGTGTCCCACACTTGAAGGTGGATTCACTATGCCAATGAAATCAATCCCCCACTACTGGAAGGGCTCTTCAATGATGACTGGTTTCAAAGGTAAAGCTACCAAGTTTGGTTTACCTATGAATTGTTGACATAGTTCATATTTACGCACCCATGAGTACACATCCTAAAAAGTATAGGCCAATAATATTTTTCTCTCAAGATCTTATGAGTTGTAACTGGCATTGAGAAATGTCCTCCACATGCTAAGTCATGATAAGACTTCAACAATTTTTCTTGTTGTGCTTTATCAACACAACACACGAAAGTACTAGATCTAATGCATGCTTGTACAAATCATTATCCCACATGAAAAAAATTGTTGATTTCAATTTAACAGTTCTTTTCTCCTTAGGAGTCAAATGATTTGGACATTCTCTATATGTGAGAAAATGAGAAATGTTCGAATACCATTCATCAGTTTTACTAACAAACAACACCATGAGAAAATCGTTTGTACTTACCTCTTCATATTCCAAAATTTCTTCATTTGGAACATTATCAACAATGAGTTGACACAACCCTCAACCATGTACCAGCTTGGTGGGCTTAATATCCATGTCATATTCTTGAATTTTTGCAATCCAATTTCCCCTCTTTGTACCAAATTCCTGTTGTGTCAAGATAGACTTGACAGTTGAATTTGGAACCAAGACTTTAAAATGGTTGTTGATAATGTAAAACTTGAAATGCTTTACTGCCTTAACCACAAAAAAAGCATGCTTCTCTATTTGGGAATATTTCAATTCATAATTTTTCATAGGATAGCTCATGAACACAATTGGGGATTCAAAACCCTCACTATTCTCTTGCACTAAAATTGTTGAGCGTGTATACTTAGAAGCATAACTATACATGATAAACTCCTTTATGTAGTCTAGGAAGACCAACACCTGTGCATGAGCAATAAATTATTTAATATCATCAAACACAACTTTTCCTTTTGTTGTCTAATGAAAAGTTGTAGTTCCTTTCATCATATTAACAATATGACTAGTCTTCTCTACAAAATATGGTATGAATCTTCACAAAAAATTCACCTTTCTAAAGAAAGAATGAGCAACTTTCTTACTTGATGGAAAAGTAAGAGATTGAATAATTTTGACTCTTTCATAATCAATCTTGATACCTTCCTTGCACACAACGTGACCAAGACGCTTGCTTTTTGTAACCCCAAAAATTGACTTCTTGGGATTCAAGGAAATACCATGTTGTCAGCATCTCTCCAAGATTTTCCTCAAATGCTAAAAGTGTTCATGACACTTGTTGGAAAAGATTGTAAAATCATCAAGATAAACTACAATGAACTTACCAAGTATATCACGAAAATCCAAATCCATGGCACGTTGGAATGTTGTGCCAACATTAATAAGACCAAAAGGCATTATGTGATATGCAAAGGTACCCCATGGTGTTGTAAAATTTATCTTGTGTTGATCATTTGGACTAACCTCTATCTGGTTGTAATTGGAGAAACTATCCAACATTGAAAGCATTTTGGATCTGATCACCATTTGAATAACTTGATCCATCACCAGAAGAGGATAGTTTTGCTTAAGTGATAGCTTATGTAGATTCCAAAAATCTACACAAATATGAATTTCACCATTATTTTTATGAATAGGAACAATATTGGCTATCCATATTAAATGATGAATAGGAAATATAATTCATGCGTTCAACATCTTTTGAATCTTTGCAACAATCATTCTAGAAATCTTTGGATTATATTGCCTTTGCTTCTGCTTGTAAGGCAATGCTCCAACCTTGAGTGGGATTTCATGTTGCACCTCTTTTGGTTGAAATGACTTTAGATCTTCATACACATATGCCAAGACATCCATATATTCTCGTAACAATTCAGTAACTTGTTTCCTTTCTTCAACTGTGCAACACTTACCAATATTAACCATCTTAGGATTTTCTTCAGTTCCTAAATTTATCTGCTCAATCTCATTTGATGAGTCAAAATATGAGAGTTTCTTCTTAACATAACAATCAAGCTTGTTAAAAAGTCTCTCAAGGGATACCAACCCCTTAGGAATCTTATTTCCTTTGAACTATAGGAATTCTTCACCTATAACTAGATCAATCTCAGAGACTGGTTGTAAGGCCCCTGCCTTTTCTATTCCATAGTTATAAATACTTTATTTGTATCATTGGTATATACCTTAAGTGATAATGAGTGTAGTCAAATTGATTAACTGGGAAATCTAGATCTAATGAAAAACATGCAGTGCATGTAATTGTGATATGTCATTAAGGTGTCAGTATGTGGTCAACATCTTAGGGTGTTGCAGTGATTGTTTTGGGAACCATGCACTTACCTCTTAAGACTTTATCACGATTGTGAAATTTGCAAGTTTCATTGATATACTTTGTACCTTCATTTCATGATTTTAAATGCACAATGTGTATTCTAATATTAAGACAATTCCATTAACAAAGATGGAATGTATCATGGAGGAATATTAACCTATGGAGATGATTATTTACCTTTTAATTAGGTTGCAGAGAATAGTAGTCTATAGATTATTAATTATTTTGTGATTCTTTTATATTGTGGAAATGCCAGCTTTGTCATAACCTGTCATTCGCGCTATTGAATTGTAAATATTCTCTACTTATTAAAATATTATTTTGAATGTCACCTCCTATGTAGTGTTCTCTTTAGGGAGAATATTTTGTGTAGCTGAACAACAAGTAGAAATATTTTAAATAATATTAAGGGAGATTTCACTTGAGGCAATGTATATAATTATATTATTCTAACAACAAAAAAATCATGTTAATAAACTCAAATTCATCTAAAGATAGTATTAAGCAGTTTCTTTTAAAAAAATAAAAAATAAAAAAATGTATTGAAAATATTAAAATGTGAGTTAAACGAATCAAGTTAAATCCAAAACTCCAAATGAACCGGGGTCAAGGAAGTTATTATGTTTAAATAGCAAGTAGTCAAATCTTATTAATAACCCCACTAAATTCTGACATGGTAATTGAAAGATAAAGAAAGACTTGAGAGTTAAACAACCTATTGCGCCATCTCTGACAAAGAATTAAGGAAGTGAATGAATTTTTATTCAAAAAAAATCTGAGCTCAACTACGCCTTCAAGCATGTCAAGAGAGTGGGAACAGAGGATATCACATCACTGCGGAAACAAGAAGGTACGCCAGGTCAAATAAAATCACGCCATAATCTCTGAGTGAAGGAATCATAAAGAGGTCATTATGAAAGCATGGGTGAGGGAATTTTGTGGGTAAAAGAGCACGCGGTGAGTGACTTTGCGTGTAAAGGAAGAGATTTAATGTCTCATTTTATGGGGTTACACTTGCTTTGAATGTCGAGGTGAATGACAGGCTTGGTAGATGAGAGCCTGTGAGAGATGCAACTTTGTTTAATAGATGGTGGGGGGAGAATTTGAGGATGACACCGCCATATCCATTGGCTGCAGAATGAAAAGCCTTGTTCCTCTGCATTAAGCATGCTCTATATTCAGTGCTTATAGAGAAACCGTTGCAGAGGTTAAATGAAGAGAATCCAGATCAGGTATAATATTGGGGTATGTTACTTTCAGCATGGGAGTGAAAGCAAATCTAACATGCCAATTCACACGGCCTGATGAAGTTGCATATAAGAAGTGCTGAGAAAGCTTGTGAGATTGGCAGAAAGGGAAATATGAATATATATATGGGAATGCGGATTGAGAAAATGATGGTTCTAATAGTCAAAGAATTCTGACGAATCCGACGATTAAAAAGATGGAGTAATTGTCGATATGTGAGCACAAAGAGCTCGAAGGAAGGGGAGGTTCCAGATCCAACAACCAACAAGAAATCGAGGTTGGTCAAGTTACCTATAGTATGTGCAATTAAAATCTTATATGTTTTTTTAATTCTGAGCATTATTCTTAAGGAGAAGAAAACATTTCGAGAATATTACAGTTTTCACCAGTCGCGTTTGACTGGTAGTAACTATACCCTGTAGATTTTATTTTATGTTATTTTCTTTCACACGGGTTATAATGTTGTGTGATATGATTTCAAATTATACTATATTTTAGGCAAATAGTTTAAAATGTCCTTGGAATGGCCTCTTCACTGTTACGAAAATAAATAAAAATAAATACATATGCAATTTAATCGATACTAAGTCATGACTCTTCAAACCTTGAGCACCGTTTTGAATTCATAGAATTATTGGAGGAATAGAGATTCATGTTTTAGAATTATAATAAATTGCTGGGAGTAAAACCTCGGTATAAACAACCACCGTGATGAAATATCTGTTGTGTACAAAACTGGAAGCATCACAATGTGAGAGAAATTAATAAAACAATTTTGTGCACCTTGCCCTTGTGCCTTTGTTTATTGCATTCATGTCTGCCAGAGCGATTGCGTCTACAGCTGAACAATTCAATTAAAAAAGGATACACTGAAAAAAGTGATAATAAAATAATTTAAAATGACATAAAAGGGGACGGAATTAGGTTTGGACTCCCTCATTAATCTGAGTGTTCCATCAAATATTCTGGCCTTTTAATTTAATTGGCCTCATCAAAACATACGCATTACATTTTAATCTACACCAAATGGTAATTTGCAGTGATAATGCAGCTTTAAAAACACGTATTGAAAATAATATTATTGCAGAGAATAGTAAATATTTTTGCAAGGTTAGTATTAATAAGAGTTGGCAACAGTAAAATAAAATAATTAATAATAAATAACTTCACTGGTATAATTAGATTTTCATGGTAATTTTTTTTGAAATATATGTTAGTTGAAATTAAATTATAATAGAATGGTGGCATCGAGTAAAAAAACATAAAGTTCAATTATCAAATATGCAAGTAATATGCTAGTAACTTATAGTAATAGACGTGAGAAATAAATATTAAATGTGTTGTACTCACTCATGTAAATAGTTATGAGTTTTTATCATTAAAAGAGAATAATATTTATTTGATGAGAGGTAATATAATAATATTTATCATCAAGGGTAATAATAGTTTTTACGGTGTTAATGGTAAAAGTGAGTGTGATATTAAAATTAATGCTGGAAAAAAAATGTGGTTTGAAATATTATCAAATATAAATATAAAAGGTAACTTTGGAAGTAATATTAATTTTGGAAAATATAAAAAAGGTAAATATGCTTCTATTAATTCATAATAGGTAAAAAAGTGTATTAATTTATTAGCAATGTAAAAAGGTAAATCGCAATAGTAAAATAAACACATGTTTATGTTGTCATTTCATTTACCGTGTTAAACTAAATAAGAAGAATTGGTGTGGATAATAATCAAACTAAAATAGTGAGTGGAGTCATTAGTAATGCTAAATTATTAATTAAAAATAAATAAATAAATCATTATTATAAATGAAATCATTAAACAAATAAAAAAATATATAATTCTTTAGTGTTATTTAAATAATAATCTTACTATTACCATGGCTTAAATTCTTGGTCTAAAGATACCATTACTATTATTATAGATTTATTGATTAAGCAATAATACTATTTTATATATATATATATATATTATTTTAGTCTAACGGTGATTAAATAAGGAAATTATTAATGGTTTGTCGAGTTAGTAATACCAACCATAATATTGTTATTAATATTGAGGGACAATGTTGGTATTAATATTATTTATAATATTAAATTGCCTATTAAATGGTAGTATTAATGTCAATATGATAAGTAATAGTAATAAATATGATATTAACCTTGTATCAAAAGTAATATGGGAATTGGTATTATCAATGCCAGGTAGTGAACTTAATATTATGGATTGCTGAAAAAGAAAAGAAAAAAGAGAAGTTGAGGATGTATATGATAAAGATGAAATATTGTGTAGATAGTTTCTTAAACCTAAACTCACACCCTTATGAGTTTAATCCAAGCAAAGTAATACTTCTCAAGGCTATCTTTTCAAGTGTATGAGTTACCACCTTAACAAGAATATTGTATAATTTATTTTTATCTTGGGACATTAATTCTATTAGGAGTCTGTATTTGTACTAAGGTAAGATATCTAGAAGCCGCAAGAAAGCTTTAATTCAAGTATTGATTACCCATTCAATTCTATGCCACCTGGGCAACAGATTCATCTTGAAGGCTATCTAAGGGATATCATGAAAATCCATTTTTGACATTCATTTTATACCTAATGGAAACTCCCTTGAATACTATAACATAAAGTAGGAGCTTTTTGTACATAGTATTTGGGATATGATATTTAATAATTCACTTGGTCTTAATGTATTTTTTTTTTCATTATTAACTTTAAATTACGGACTTGGATACATATATATACATATAGTTCAATATTACCAGATGAACTCTCCTATTCTTTTGCTCTCTTTGTTTTTGTCAAAATTTAAGGGTTGAAGATTGAGTTTGGTTATACATGAGGTTTGTGTGTGTCATTTGGTTGTTTTACAAGAACTCTTAGGTGATCCTATGTTTGTGTCTTGTCATGATCCTTGACCTTGAAATATTAGTACCCATTATTTGAGTGTGGTGAGGTGCTAGTGGTTTGCGATTGAAGTTGTTAAGCCATCTTTGTAACCTAGTGATTATACTCCTTGTTATCCAACCATGTGGGAGATGGTTGAAGTCTAGTTGTCGAACTATGGTGCCTCTGCAAAATATATACGTAGGCAAGGCCGTCTGAGACGAGCCCTCGAGGACTAGGTCTGGCCTCTAGGATTGTTCTCTTATTATTATTCTTGTGAATACTACTTTTATATATATATATAATGTGTTAGATTCATTTTGGGTTGGTTGAACTATTTAAGTCTACTTCGGAGATGTGGATTTCATGTCTCCTATCGAATTGACCATGATGGTCTCTACAATCTAGTTATCTAATTAAAATAATTCTAGTTTATGATTGGTCAAAAGTTGTATGTCTTTTTGTAGTGTCTGCTTTGGTAGTAAACTTTGAGAGTTTTGCAAGCATATGTCAACGAAATTTGAAATTTGTGTTTTGCCCTTAAAGTTATCTTAGTGTCAATTTTTTTGGGCATTAAATTGGCTTTCGAGGTGGAGAATCACTTCCTTCAAAGTATAACTCATCAAAAATTTCCACCTTTTCCAAGAAAACAACAATTTGATGATCATCATTAAAAATCTACCAGTTATTTGAGTTATTAGGAACACTTGGGAAGATCAACTCAATAGTATAGGTAGAACCATGAAAAACCTTGTGAGGTATTAGGAGAGTGGCTAAAACTACTAGAGAATCAACCCTGTCATTGTATTCTCTTAGAACTACAAAAATATCAAAAGCATCAAATTCCTCAATGCAATCCCATACAAGATTGCGGTAATGCCTTATTTTGTCACTTTTTGTTTGATGTAAATTCCTTACCTGACAAACCACCAACTCAAAATCACCCTGGGCATGAACATTCTTGATCAATTTCTTGTGTGCAACTTGCATTCCTAACAACAAAGCTTCATATTTAGTTGTGTTATTAGTATTGTTAAACTATAAATTAAAAGAGAAAGGAAAAAAAATTCCTTTGGGTGATACAAAGGCAACTTTGGCTCCTAAACCGGTGGAAGAAAAATTACCATCGAACTCAATTACCCAAACATTGTTTAGATCACCAAGATTGACAATATCAAAATTTGCAGCTTCATCATTCAATGAAGCTTCATAATCTAAAATAGATGAATGATCTGATGATGACTCATTTTGTGGTGAAGAACCAACACTTTCTTATTCATAATTTGATGAAGAATCAACATCTCCATCAGTTTGAAGATAATATGTCCCAACACCCGATGACTCAAATAAAATTTGAGCTCTTGGGTCATCAGATTTTTTCACTGATAATTTTGACTCCCTTTCAAGAACCAACTTCTGCATCACACCTTTACGGGTGTCCTAGTCTCTGATATATCCATGTTAAGCTCACCTCCAACATCTTTACAAAAATTGCATCCAAGGAGAATTCCATAAGATGCTTATTGTAATCTTGATTGTCTTCTCAAGATACACAACAAATGCAAATGGTGCATCCTTAATCTATCTAATCAAAGGTACTTGCTTTTTTTCCATGGAGAAACAACGGCTAAATTTTTTTGTTAGATTCAAACCCAAAGCAGTAGCTACCTTGGCTGGCATCACATTGTCAGATGCACTAGAATCTATAACACAATTGCTTAACTTAAAACTATTAACAAGGAGATAAAAAATGGATCAATACGTCCAGAAATAACTGGAAGAACAAAAACTAGGTTATTCTATGGAGTTTTGGACTTTGGGGCAGCAAGAACATCTGAAGATGAATCCTTTCTAGGAGTAATTTCTTTATCTTTAACAAACTTGACAAGCCTGTCAAATTTCTTAGGATTGGCCTTGAGGTATTCTGCTTCAGACATCTAGATTTTTTCCTCTTTTGATGGTCAATGATGTCGAGAGCTTGGAAGGAACTTTGCAAGGAAGACATGGTAAATTCATTTATGGGTTTAACAAAGGGAGCACTAGTCTTAGGAATTTGGACATTGGATTTTGGAATAGCAGGAGCTGCAGAAGGAAGATGAGGCGTACTTACTTTTTTACTTGTTGTGTCTTTTGGTTGCCAAGGCAAGGAGAACCTCTTTTTGCAATAGTAACTAGCAGATTATCCTCTACTTGTGGAGCAACAACTTGAGCTTGATAAAGCTGGTTTTTTTGTGACCGCGTAAAGATAGCATATGTATTCGTCATCAAGTCCTCATCATCAATTTTATTTGATATTTGCAAATAGCCAATATTAGAGTCGCTAGTTGGTTCTATTTCTTCATCTTGAAAAAGATCAACATTTTCTTCCATGGGATAATCAGGTTGTGCAAATTCATCTTGTTCTGCTTCATAATACCCCACTACAGTATTGGTTGGTGGAGCTCCCAAAGCAAGCCTTCCCATAATAGTTAGGAAAAGTCCTCCGCGGAACATCTTCATAAGCATTATTATTAGAAACTTACTCTTTCAAAGACAAGATTTCATTTTCCAACCTTTGAACCATTGGATCAACAAAGTTGGAATAGCATTGGAGGCTAAAGATCCTGATGCTTGTACTTTTTTGTTTATATCCATTCTTATTTTTCCAGCAAGAATCATGTCATCCTCAAGACTTGTTGCTAATTGTTGAGCTTCTTCAACATTTGCAAGAGCTTCCCTATGCAAAAGAAAACTCACCTTTGGGAGTTGTGTATTGATAAAGAAACACTTTAAATTATGATCAATTTGTCTCGCCACTGTAGGAATTCTTGTCGCCAGCTTATTAAACTTAGCCATGAATTCTCACATGGGTTCATGGGCTTCCTTTCACATGGTTGTAAGTTGCACCAACAAAGCATGTGCATCTTCAATAGGTTTAAATATTTACTCAAACTTTGTGTGAAGAGTATTCTAGATAATGATTGTAGTGACTAGAAGAGTATAGAACCATTTTGAAGCAACTCCTTGTAAAGTTTCAACGAACAATCTCACAACAACATCTTCATGTTCTACACCAAGAACACCACAAACAATGTAAATGGCAGTGATGTGCTCATCAGGATGTTGCTTTTTGTCACCTTGGAACTTCAGAATATGCTTTCGTGAGACATGTGGAAGTTCGTGTAAAGGTCCTTCCAACCTGAGAGGATCAAAAGCATTTCCCCAAGGTATTGGCGGTGGTGCAACCACGATATTGGGAACAACATGGACTTGAGATAGAACTCTATGAAACACAAAAAAATCACTTGAAAGAGGAGATATTAGCCTTCATGGAGGATAACCTACAATTCACTCCAACGAAGACCTTGCTTGCAGAGGAGAAGGAAGGATGTCATGTCGCTGCAATAATTCAAAAAATGGGTCTACCACTCCTTGTGCCCTCAAACCTTGTGTCTAGCTTCTATCAACTAGAATGTAAGAGAGATATTAATAATAACAATACACAAGATAACAATAAGAAATTGGAGTATTTATTCACTTCAATCAAAAGCATGAGGATTTGACTATGTGCGTTGCTCCCAATGGAGTCACCAAAAAATTGTTGGGTGAGAATTCTGTAATCCCTTTTAACATATTACAAACATTTGATTTCAACCACAATTGTGTGAGAGAGAATCTCTCCTCTCAAAAAGGGGAGGCGCCCTTCTTACTGCTTATTGAAACTAAGTAAAACTAATTAGATATTTACAATAATATACACTACACTAATGATATGGGGGTGTGTCACATTCATGATTCTCTTTTTTTTTCAGAGAATATGTTTTACAATGTTTCACAATTTTAACTTCTTGATGCAACACAACTTCAAACTAAAATTAAGCAGTAATTCCAATATTCCTATCTAGTCAAAGTAAAGCCTAGGAATACCAGTATGATAATGATAAGTAACAAATAAGAAAATATCACAAAGGCACAAATTCGTTCTGTAGCTTCTGATAGTAAATTCTTCAAGATAGTAAGCGACATTGTAAAAGAAACACAAAGTCTTCTTTATACTCCATGATAAATTCCACAAACAACATCAACAATAATAAGCACAAAGTCTTATAGAGAATTCACCAATAGTATCAACAATATCACAATTTCAAGCAATGAGTGTAACTCAAAGTGTACACGGATTTACTCAAAATCTATTTCAATCTCAATGACAAATCATAATCAATTTCAATCAATTCACAAGATAATTGTTCCCAACACAAAGTTTGGTGTGCAACTTCACATCTTTATTGATAAAAAATAGATTCACAAAAATGAACTCAAAGTTTCAATATTTTCTTCACAATTGGGTAGCACTTCGTTGCATAAGATAAAAAATAAGAATTACAATAGAATCCTCTCTTATTTATAGATGGGAGAGGAGAGCTAATCTAGGAAAAACCCTAACCAACTAGTTGACTTATTCAAAAATGTCATCCATGAATATAGGAAAACATCTATGTTTTTACATGTAATTACATCTTTCAAAATGACATGTAAAATGTCAAAGTCTATATACATAAGGCATAAAATAATGAATATGAAATATCTAACTCTAGATATGTAAGAAAAATTTATGGTTCCTTTCTCTTCGCTTGGAAGTCTTCATATTTCTTCTTAATCTCTTGCATGACTGCCTCATCTGGACCAACTGTCTAGTGAAAAATTGTATGAACCTTTGTGATTGACTTTCTTGCCAATGAGCAAATATTTTTGCATCTATCTAGATGCGTCTTTAGGTTGTTTAGAGAAATTTGTACATCACACAAAACACACATCAAAGTCTTTGAAAAGCCTTTATCTTCAACCTTCTTAATGATAACTTCTTTGAAGATCAAAGCAATTTCACTTACCAGGAGGAAGGTGTGATCATCATCAAGGATTTTACCTAATAACTCCTCAATTCCATTCACCATGACAATGCAATTCCCTTCGACATCTTCTTGTACTTGTTATATGTCCTTGATAAGAGACTTGATAAATTATATGTGGTTTTTAATAATTCTCTTATTTCCACATACTTCTCTTTGTGAGGTATTACCCCAACTTCCACCAATTTGCTCAATTTTGTCTCTTTTATTTGTGACCAAAATGAGAGACGTCATTCTATTTCTTTCTGCTCCCTAAAAAGTGTACTTTCTTCTTTATCTAGCTCCAATTTCATCTTGGCTATTTGAGTCATCTTTTCATTAACAATAGCTATAGGTTGCGGGCCTTGTTCTATTATCTCATCAACAAAATCATATAAAACCTTATCCTTGGAGTAAAACTTCTCCACTTTTTCACTGCCGGTTCTTCAACATTTTTCATAGCCATAGGTTGCACATTCTCTAAAGAACATATGATCCTCCTCATGTCTGATGCATAATGTTCAACCTTCTCCTTCTACATATTTCTAGCTCACTCCATCTTATCAAGTCTACCTGATAAGGCATTTAGGACCACTTGCTTTGGCACTTGCATTAATTACCTTACCAAGATGAATCCTTGCTACAGTGTAATCTTTCATAGTGATATCATCCTTTCCTTGTGGAGATACCCCAATTTCTACATACTTATGACTTGACTTGTCAACATGAAGTCTTGAATTAACTTTTTCCTTATTTTTTCCTTTGCTTTTGGAAGAACTATTTCCTCAAGATCTAGCTCATCTGGGGAAATCATTTGTTTCTTGCACTTCGATACTTGAGAAACCAACCAAGGAGGGAGAAAGGAAGTATTTCCTTCTTGAATTATTGTTAATTCTTGCATAGCAACCACTTCTATAGGTATGGACTATATAAAAACAACTGGAGTAGTATCGGTCATGATTGCACCAGTAGATTTCAAACCAAGAGGATCCTACAATGACTCACTCATGAACCTATCAAACTCTGCCTAAGAAGAGATATCATATGATGGAGATGATATACTCATAATGGATAATGGAGAACTTGAGGAAACATCAACAGTTTGCAAGATGGAACCTACAGGAGGGGTGGAAAGAACTAATGATACTGAAATTGGGGAATGGTAACCTTTACTGCATGTAGATTTACCGTAGGAGGCAGTGAGGTAGGAAGAGGAGGTGGTGGAGTAGTAGGATTTGGAGGAGCTTGAGGAACATTGGTAGTAACAGGTGATGATGTTTTTAGAAGATTATCAATAGTTTTCTCGTGGGGAGATAGTTGTATTTCATCATTACGCCTTTCTTCTTCCTCATTAAATCCTTCCTTTACTTCATCTTCTTTAGATTGGACATCTTTTGATTCCTCGATTTCATTCCCTTAATATTCTTCAAATGATTGTTCCTCAGATGCAATCTCTTGTTCTTTAGTAGATGGTTGTTTTGATTCAATAGCCTCCCCTTGTTTAGTTATTTGTGCAGTATTTTTACCAAAAGTGAATTTGATCTTATGACCTCTCTGTGAAGAAGAGGGAGCAGTTGCATGTTTGTGCTTAGAGCGAAGTTCTTGCTATTGGCTAGTTTCACCTCTTGGTGTTTCTCCCTCAAATCATTTTTAGAAATTTTTCAATTCAAAGCCATGCCTCTACAACCGTTCACCTATGTGATGTAGAATAGGATCAAGTCTTTCTTCGATGGAAACACTTTCTTTCTTGGACCATTGCACAAGAGGTAAAGGCTTTCTTGCAATTTCTTCCTCTTCATATGTAGAATTCATGATATCTCCATGATCTTCAAAATCCTTTGGAATATCAGCTACACCAAGGTCCCTAATATGTTCCATAGTCAACCTGCAAAAATCCATTCTCTGAATATTTTCTTCATCTCCACATTCTTCCCATATATCCTCAAAACAGTAAACATGGTGATGATCTTTCTTGAGTTTCCCATTCACATCTTTGTAGTCAAAGTCAAATCTATATCTATATGTCCTTATGGTAATTATTTGCATTTCAGTGCTACTGAATTTTCTTTTTACACACTCTAAATAGTATACCTTCCAATAGTAATTGGAAACTTGAAGCCTGTCTTATGGATTTTCTGGCATTCTTTATGAACTAAAATCAACTATCTGGACAACTCCATTAATCTCCACTTGTCAGATGGATATCTAGGAAACATGTATGGGCACCTAGTATAACAACTTACTCTCAAATATGTGAAAGTTGGAAATTACAAAAAGACACATCCAAATTTACTAACAACATTGTAGGCTTCATCTGATCATACTCTCTTCTTTTCAAGAGTCAGATCAAAAGTGAAAACCAATGGTGTAAAGAAGGCATCAATGACTCTCCTAAAATTCTTGAGACTATTCCTTAGGGTGATTTGGGAGTAGAAATCATATATTGGTACAAGATTTCTATTACCTTTTGTTGATAATCCTGGATACTACCTCATAACAGCGACATCATACACTAGGGACGATGTCATGTAAAACTTTAAGGTAGTTTGTACATTGATAAGTTGCTCATGAATCTCATCACTTATCAGAGTTTTCCAATCTATGTGCACTTTCCTCCTTTTGATGATTCAGATATACTCGTACACCCATTCTTGAAAATGACATGAAATGGGAAAGCCTTTCACCCTGCTCAGAAGAGTAATCATATCTCGAAAATCCTCCTTGAAATCACTTCATGGAAGACCTTTGGGCCATCTAGAGATAGTGGGTCTTGGAGTTTTCAACCATTGGGTATTAATCAACTGTTTAGTTTTATTGGGATCCTTATCATAAAATTCTTAGTCTTGTTGAATGGAAACATCTATATATCTTTGCATATGTGGAACCCGAAAAACTATATCGAAGAACTCTAGATCTAATCTCATCATGATTTGTCCAAAAGAATCTCACACTTTTGTCCTCCTCAATATAATGTGAGGCAACCCGAAGAACAAACTTTGTATAGTGAGTAGAAGTTGGAAATGAAGCCACTAAGTGCAAGTTGCTATGAACGATTGCTCGCAAATTTTCTTCTAATGGTTTCTTTTTAGTTCATCTCACAAAATCTTCCATATCCTAGTGACCAATCTCTATGACCTTGATTTCATCAACCTTTGAGGTCACCACAATAGGTGGATAAACAACTTGGTATGTGTACTTAATCTTGTCCTCCTTCTTAGAAGATGAGGTAGGTTATTCTATTGTCATCTAGGAGTACCAAAAATGAATGAAAATCACCTTCAGAGATCACCTGATAAGAGCTTGAAAGAAATTGCAAGAAACAATGGATTATGAGATGTTAGGAGCATATGTGTTGTGAGAGAGATTATAATGTGTGAAGTAAGTAGGAAATTTGGAGGGAGTGAAAATGAGCTATGGAGCATAGAAAATGGAGCATTAGTGGTGGAAAGAAGTTCAGAGAGAAAATGGAATTGATTTCTGAGCGTTAAGTGGAAAGTTTACATTTGTGTAAGAGCACTGAAAATCAATGCTCTTACATCTTGTAAGATATACCTTATGTGCATAAGTGCTAAAATTTATCACTTTAACATGCCTTGAAAATTTAGATAGAAATTATGTCAAAGCGCTAAAAATTAACACTCTAGCATTTAGTGGGAAGATCATTTTGTGTAGGAGCAGTGATTTTCACTGCTCCTACACTGTGAAAGATAGGAAGAACTTATGGGTTTAATAGGGGGTATTTTCACCACTCAGAAAAAAATGGGGAAGATCAACCATTGTATGAGCAACGAAAAAATCTCGCTCGAACATCTTGAATGATGAGAAGTTTGTAGATGCGAGAGCAGTGATTTTTACCACTCCTGCATATGGAGTTGGGGAAAACTCATTTGGTAAAGTGGTAAAATATCTCACTCGGACAAGTTTGGAAATTCAAAAATTAAAATGATCCATCAGTCAAAAACCCTACTACACCAAGAAATGTATGACGAGTATAGAAAGATAAAGCTATAGCATCAAAGAACAATGCAAATACCTTTAGTAAGACAAACTAGGGCAAGCAAAACCCTAATTATAAAAGAGTTTGGGAAAAGAATACAAAAGATCCCAAGAAGAAATAAAAAACTAGGAAATAAAGAGAGTCATTCGGCTAAATATAAAGGAAAACATGAAGAACACAGATAAATGAATAGGAAATATCAACAAATAATAGGAAAAAATATATTAAACATACTAGAATAAATGACCAAAAACCCCTACTCAGAAGCCCGCAAAATCCACAAACCTGAATCCATTTGAGGTTTGCATGATGACCAGCATGGGGAGAGGAAGAAAATAAATTGGAATGAAAAGAAACGAACTCGAAATGACTTAAATAAGTCAGTAGAAAGATTCAAAAAGGGTCCATTAATAAATGTGAAGTACATTAATGATGCGTGTGTGAAAGAGAGGGAAAATGTAGGAGTGGTGAAAATCACCACTTCAACATTTTCAAAAAGTTGGAGATGCATGAGCATTGAAAAACACCACTCGAACACTAAGAAGACTTTAAAAAAGGAAATATGTCAAAGTGCTAAAAATTATCAGTTGAACATATCGCTAGATGAGTGCAAAGTGTAGGAGTGCTGAAAACAGTGCTCCAACACCTAGAAAAACTTTTAACACTTAGCTCATCTAGGAGTGCTGAAAATCAGTGCTCTTACATGAGTGTAAAAAATTCTAACTCTCAAATAATGAAAATTAACAAAATGTTTGATTCAAAGATTTTCGAGAGATGAACAAAAATAGATGCTCAAACGGATGATCTGAGGTTTAAGACTATGCTTCAAGGCCAATTGAAAATTGCCACATTTTGCATACTTGAAGTACACAGACCTACAAAATAGACAAGTTTCATAGGGGGTTATCCCATGAATCAAGGGCAGCTGGATTCAAGGATAACATAGGGAAATTTCTTGGATGCAGGAGGCAAACATGGATGATATTTCGGCTTTGTCTAGCCCTAGGTGGCTACTAGTAAAGTACATTCCCCATGAGCTTTGGGATCTCATTCCTCAACTGCTCTTATCGCTTGACAATGTGTTAAGAGTGGATGAAACGCAAAAGTGACCCTCCCGAATATGAATGTGAGGGTCCTAATTGCTCTCGCACCCAATCAAGACTTACCTGACATTCTAGATATCTAGATGGATTATGAGATTCACTCCTTTAAGGTGGAGATCCTAGGGGGTCTGAAATATTTCTATCTCTACAGACGTGAAGGTCATCTAAGAAAATATTGCCCCATTATACAAAAAAAAAAAAATTAGGGGAAATCCTAACCCCATAAAAGCAAGTGGTGTAACAACCATGGATTGTTCCAAAGAGGCCAATGTGAAGGAGGCCCAAACCCTCCCTCGTGGTCCCCCTCGAATACCTCCATTGATCTGGATGATTGTCTTGGCATGAAATCCTCTAAACATCCCTCCATTGTTGAGTCGGTCATAATTAAAACCCCAACCCTGACCCTTTCAAATCCAATGTCTCTAGAAAATTCCTTCAACCCCCTACAAGAGGAGGGCCAAGGAAGGGCTCTTTATTCTAAAACAAACTCTGAGCCTCCAAATCACACTCTTGACTCTTGTAAAGAGGTGGACATTAATGTTGTAAATGGGGTAACTAAGCTAAATTATCAGTAATTGGCAATACAGAAGCTAAGGAAAACCATGGGAAATGATAAAAATGTAGTCTCCAGAAAACTAGAAGCAAAAACCCTCCTATTTAAGGACTTTAGACTATTGGAGCCTCAGTTGATAGAAACTCTTGCTTGCAGGCCGGTTGAAGGGGTTGCGGGCCATAGTGATGAGGTGGGAAACTTTTAACAAAGTGACCTCCAACCTAAGGTTGGATACCCTTCGGGCACTATGACCCATTTGGCCTTGGGCCCTAGGTGGAAAGTGAACTTTGAAGCCAACCTATCTATGGTGGGGGAGGTCCAAATGTGTGATAGTACCTCGAGGACACCCAACTACCAGAGGGGGTAGTGTTGGAGAGGATGCCTTGTTGGCAAAGGGGGAAGATTCAATTGTGGTGGGGAAGGAAAGGAAGAACTTAGACCATGTCATTGAGAGTGTCAACAAAATGCAAGAAATACTAAACACTCTAATAAAAAGGAGTGAGGTTGCTCTGGATTGCTTAGGGAGTATAAGGGATGTCCAAGTGGGTAACAAGGAACTTAACACAAAAAAATCCCATGACCATTATTGAAAAGAGTTGTGAAGTTATAGGAGTTGTTGGGGGAACCGATGTGGCTCCTAATGAAAATCAAGGGATTACCCTGACCATTCCCCCAACCCAAAGAGGAGGGGTAGGAAAAAAGGTTTAGTCATTAAGATTAGTGGTGAAAACATTATTCTGAGCAAGAACAAATGGAAAAAGACTAGTATAGTGCCTCCCACTCCAAGAAATAAGAGGTTGGAAAGTGAGGGAACCTCTCCTAAATAATTTGAGATGTTTAGGAAGGATAAAGAGGCCAACACCAACCCTACTCATAATGAACATTAATTTCACCTCCTGGAATGTGAGGGGTTTGGAATCCCCAAATAGAAATTACCTGGTATGAAGGTTTCTTAACATGGAAAAAGACAAGGACTTTGTGCTCCTACAAGAAACAAAAGCTACAAGATTCACACTTGAAACCAATCTAAGGTTTGTTTGGAACAATGCCTTAGCATTGGTATCCAATCATGAAAGAGGAAAGGGGGGAACTGCTATTCTAATGGATAAGGTCTGGGAGTAATCTCTTACAGGAAGCAGGATATCCACTTGTAGCAGAGCAGTATGGGTAACATTTGATAAATAAGGTGCCATTTTTGTAATATGCTTTGTATATGCCCAAATGACTACAGGGAACACATTGAAATCTGGAAATGGATTGCAACCATCCCTAATATCCCTTGGAATTTTTGGAGGGACTTCAACATGGTGGAAAATGGGGAAGACAAAAGAGGGGGTCTAGACATGGACTAGAAAGGAAATGAGAAGTTTTTTTGGTTTAGGCTCAAAAGAAGGCTTAACCCGATTGAACCCCTAGAAAATAAAAAGGATCAATGCAAGTCAGTTTGGTTTACTTGGTGCAATTCCCAAAACTGTGGGAGGAGGATCTATTGTAGGCTTGACAAGTTCTATGGGAACAAGGATTGGTTTAGTTTCACCTCGTTGGAGGGGGGTAGAGTGTAATGTTCTACCCCTTCACACTCTCAGACCACCATCCTATTAAATCCACCTTAATCTTAAACTTAGCCAGGGAAAAAGAAAGGAAAAAGAACTAGAACTTCATTCTTAATGTGAATCTGTTGAAGGATGAAAGCTACAAAGTAGCCATCTACAATCTTAAGGGGATCAACAATATCCTGCTATGGGGGAAGGAGCAATCCAAAGGTGGGATACCAATGTAAGGGGCTAGAAATTCTTATGCCAAACAGTGAGAAAATATATGGAAATAGAAAGGAGGAGAGAGGAGAATGCCCTCCAAGAAGAATTGTTGAGAATAGAGATAAAATTGTAAAATAGCCCAGTGGATGAGGAAGCAAATGAAAATTGATAGCAACATAGAATGCCCTTCGGAGGCTGCAATCCCATAAGCTGCATGGCCTAAAGATAAGAGCCAAACTCAATTGTCTAGAAAATGGGGATAAAGGGTCAATTTTCTTTTGTAGATACATGAAGGAGAAATGTGTAAAAGATAAGATTGATCAAATATGTCACAATGACACCCTATACACATCACAAGAGGATATCCTGAAGCATTTTTTCTCTTTTTTAAGGGGCTCTTCTCCTCTTAAGGAGAAACTGAGGAAGGAAGAGAGGCTAGGAAGCTTATCATGAGGATGATTCCCAAAAAAAATTCCTAGGAGGATGCAGAACTCCTAGAGAAGGACATCAGCATAGAAGAAATCAGAACTACTATCTTCTCAATAAACAACGATAAATCTTCAAGAGCATATGGTCTCCTGGTTGAGTTTTACAAGACCTTTTCAGATTGGATCTGTGAGGATTTGAACCAATTTTATATGGAAGCATTTGAAAAGGACTCACTAGGGACCAACATCAATAAGGGAATAATCAAGTTACTCCCGAAAGGAGACAAAACTAGCATGAAGAACAAGAGACCAATAACACTCTTGATAACACTCTTGAATGTTTCCTATAAAATTCTGGCCAAAGTACTTGCATTAAGGCTGGTCAAAATCCTTCCAAAGTTCATAAACAACACCTAGACAAGTTTCATAAAGGGAAGATACATTCTAGATAATCTCATCACAAGCTGTGAAGTGATGGAATGGAGTAGAGTGTCGAATCAAAATTCTGTTATGTTGTTGTTAAACTTTGAAAAGGTCTATGATAGGGTGGAATGGGCCTTCCTAAAGGCTACTCCTGAAGCCTTTTGATTTCCAATTCACTTTTGCAAAATGGTATGCACCCTGCTCAAAGATGCTTCAACACAAGTTGATACTAATGACTCACTTTCAGAAAGCTTCATGCTTGAAAGATCAATAAGGAATGGTTTTCCCCTTGCACTAGCCCTATTTTTCATTGCCTTGAATGCTTTGCATTTCCTCCTTAGAGAGAGTACCATAACGCCAAAGGTAAAAGGACTAAGTCTTCCAGATAACAATGAACTACTAAATATTCAGTTTGTTGATGGCACACCCATCTTTGTGGAACTTGAAGAGGAGAAAATTGAAAGGCTGGTATGCAATCTTAGTATGTACTGCAAGGCCACTAGAGCCAAAATCTTTGGGGAAAAGTCTATAGTGTTGGGTTGGTCAAAAAACCCCTTAAATTGGTTGCAAAGATTTGACTTTCAGTGGAGAGGGTCAAATAGACAATTGAGATTTCTTGGTATCCCATTTGCAATCAGCCCATTCCTTAAGGACATGTGGAATTGGTTTAAGGAGAAAATAGAAAATAAAATGGAAAGGTGGAATAAACACTACCTCTACTTAGCTAGTAGATTCCAAATCTGCCAAAAGTTCTCTCATCTTACTCTATCTACTTTGCCTCAGTTTTTTTTCAATAGTATCACACAAACAAAATTCTAAAGATGATCAATGATTTTCTTTGGCCTGATGAAAGAGGCAAAAGGAAGAAGCATGCAATGAGGTGGGACTGGTGTTGTATGGGAAAATATCAAGGATGGATGGGCCTTAAGGATCTAGAAAAGCATAGAATTTCCTTCGCTAGCAAGTGCATCCTTAAAGCCCTAGAGAGAAATGAGCCATGGAAGGTTCTCATTCAAAACAAAATTCAATCAGCCACTCCCAAGCATCCTAAAACTTGGAAAGTTTTACCCTTCAGTGATCTACTCCTTAAAAAACATCATATTAATCCTACCGGTTCAAAGGTCTTCAAAAGCATTTGGAAAGCCTAGGAAAGTATCAAAAAGGATGTCTCTAGCCATGAATATACCTACTTCAATGGCAATGCTCTACATCTATCCAGGTCCATTTAGTGGAACCTAGAGCACAATGGAAAACCCTTGGCCTTACTTCAAGGATGCTCGGCCAGGAAATGGGCAGAAAAAGGTGTGAGAACCTTAGGCAAGATATTGATAGATGGCAAGTCAAAAGAATAGGAGGCTATGCAAGCAGAGTTCCAATTGCCTCCTTCCAATATGAGAACATATTTTGTGTTGAAAAAAGCATGGGAGGGTACCCCCTCTTAATCCAGATAGTCCAAGAATCATCCTTGCAAGTCAGTTGGTATGGAAAGGAAACATACCACTTAGAAACCTTCAAGAAAAATTCATTTATAGAGATATAACGGTCAGTGAATCCCTACCTGAGCACCTAAATAGAGCTTGGAATGCAAGCTTGAGCAACAAAGAATGGAAAGAAATATTTTCCCCAAACTAGTCCCTTGTGCTTGATCCTAAGAAAGCATGTCTGAGATGGATAATTCTTTTGCAAAAAGTTCCAATTAGAAGGAAACATAATGATATTGAAATCTGTAGTATTTGTAGGGTACCTGAGACAATGTTTCACATTTTTTTTTATTGTTGGTATGCAAACATGAAGTGTGGAAACTTGTTTGTAATAATCTGATTATTTGGAAGGAAAACAACAAAGTGAATTGGAAATTGATTTTATTATGCAATCTGTTTTAGCATTGTTTAGCTAATGAAATCCTTTGGCATTTGTGGAAAGAAAGAAATGGGGAAAAGTTCAGTGGAAAAAGGAGGTTCCTTACCGAGTCTTCAAAAAGAATCATATTATTTGACATTACTTCATGGGGTTTAATGACTGTGAAGGTATCTAAAGGAAAATTCCTCAAATTCCTCAATTTTAGTCATAAGTGGCAAGTGGGGCAGCCTAGTATAACCACATTCATGGTTTCTTTTTAGAACTTCCAACAACAATTCAATGAAAAGGTGAAAGAAGAGTATGATCTACTCAATGTCAAGGCTCCAAGGTGACACACCAATGAGAGTAGGGAGGTGGAGGAGGTCTTCACTTCAGATATGGGTGCAGAAAGTGACATGTAATTAATTTGATTTTGTAGGGCTTGTTGTTGTGTATCCATGGTGCAGATTTTTGTAATGTATATGGTTCATTTCCATTTGTAATTGTTGCACAATTTAAGGTCTTGTATCTATGAGTAGATCTTTTTTAATGTATATGGTTCATTTACTTTTGTAATTTTTGCTTAGTACCTATAATGTACAACCGCTTCAAGCATACTATAATCTATAATGTACAACTATATGTATGGGGGGTTAGTTTCTCTAACGAATGGTATAACAACATATCTTGATAATAGTTGATCTTGATGGTTGCATTTTAATGCCTTGATGGCTTCATTGTAATGCCCTGTATCTTATTGACTCTACTATCTTTAATACAAAAATCTAACACCCCTTCTTAAGATGAACTTAGTGAGTAGCTAAAACCCATAAAAATCAATGCAATGAGAAGTGGAGCTCACATTGCTTTTATGGGTCAACTTCGATAGTGCGTAAATAGGTTCTTCAAATACTCAATTGTCCTTTGATTTTTCCATGTGGCTTTAAATGGAGATCTGCTATCCACCTACTTATAAAATTTTATATTTAATAGGATGTGTTGTATATTTTGAAAGTCCTTGTAATCATTGAGAAATAATGTATATTGAATTATTTTTTGGGATTATTTATTTTTCTACCACCCTTTCATACTTCTCAAGCACTCTCTTGATTTTTCTAGCTTCTCCATCTAAAGAGCTCTATTGAAGAGAAGCGCATCATACACAAACTAGAGGTGAGTTATATTTTCTACCTTTGATGAAACTTATAGTCCTCTTATGTTCTTATGTGATACAACCTCCATTTTAAGGCCCTTCCTATATTTTTTTATTAGAAATATGATTAATAGCTTAGGGGAAAGTAGGTCCCCCTATCTAATTTCCCTCTTGGTGGGGAGGAATTTTTTAGAGAAGTTCCTTCGATTAGAATGGATTAAGTGGCCATGAAAATGGATCTTGGCATCTATTTGGGCCTAGAGCTTTCCTCACATTGAATTAGGATGTAGGTATAATTTCATCAACTATAAATGGCTCATAAGTTTTTTATTCATATGTCTATTGTTGTTGTCTCTTCATTATGTTATGAAATTTCATCCTTTAAATCATAAGCCTTGGTAAGTTAACATGTTGCACTTACTTCATTACCACTTAAATAGTAGATAGTTCGTTACCAACAACAATTGAATTTGTATCTCCTTTAGCATAATTTCATATTTATGAGAATTGGACATGGATCATCTTTTAATTTTTGTTGATAATATCTAACTCACTTCCAACTTGATCATGTTTCCTAATTATCTATTATCAAAATTTCACTAGTATATGTTAGATCATAGTCCAAGTCATGTAGAGTGTACACACACAAATATGCATGTATATATATACACATATGTATGTATATATACATATATATACATACATATACATATACACACATATATAGATACATATGTATATGTATATATGTGTGTGTGTATACATGTACATGTACATGGTATATATCTTAAATTAGGTTTCAAAATAGCTATTTAGGATTTCACTTAAAGATTTTAGGGTTGAAAAATAGATAAATTGTATATATATAAATGTGTACATGCACATGTATATGTATGCATGTATGTGCATATATACACACACACATACATACATACATATACATATACACATATCAATACATACATATATTTTAGTTTTAAAAATAGTTGTTTAGAGTTTCAAATTTTAGCTATTTAAGGGACCTCAATTTGATATAATTTTAGGACTTTGAAAAATAGACATTTATATTTATGTTTATGGACATTTGTATGGACATCTATATTTGAAATACATGTACATGTGCATGTGTATGGACATAATTTATATTGACATGTGTACAATATATATATATATATATTGTAGACATTAAAAAATGTCTTGATCGATATCATGCACTCGAAACAGGTTTAATAACATCATTTCCTCTAAACCCATCCTCTTTTCGCTTAATTGATTAAATTAGCCTAGCTATTTAATCAATTATGCCATTTGCATCTATTAACTTAATTAATCAAATTGAGTTAATTCACCCCCTTTCACACTAAGATTTCATCTTATTAAATTAAATAAATCAATATATTTAATTTAATTCCCTAAGTATTCTAATTTAATTAAATAACCCTAAGTTATTTAATTAAATATCATTTCACTTTTTCACATTCATTAAATTATTTAATTTAATGAAAATCACTTTATTCCTCTAGAAACCCCTAATTATGTGATTAAACTTTGTTTAATTAACAATTAAACTAATTTTCCTCTAAAAAGGGAATATTCCCATGGCATATTCCTTATCCCCCTTTTTGCACAATTAAAAATTTGTTTTAATTTGAAAATTAATCTTTATCTTCACCCATGAGAATATCCTAAAAGGAATATTCTCTTTCCTCCAATCAATTAAGAAAGGGATATTCTCACTTAACTTCAATTGCAAGTTATCTTTTAACCTCTTGAGCAAGTCACCTTTTGACCTATGTGTGCAGGTCAAAAGAGTGTTTTTTTGAACCAAATGTGAGCCCTTGATTAATTCTCATCTCGCATTCTCATCCGTTGATGAGAATCCATGATCCAAGCCTCTTCTTTCTTTCATCCTTGATCATTGATTAATCTTTTCGATCTCAACCTTCCATTTCTCATTTGCTTTCCTATAAACAAAACCATATTTGGAGACAAATGGATCCATCTTTTTCAGAGAAAACTTATGTTGTTGAATCTCATCCATCTTTCAATTAAAAACTTATATTGTTGAATTAACTTGCATCCACACTCATATTTTACTCACTTTTACCTTATTTTAGTTCATTTTTGTTGCATAAATAGCTTAAGACATCCATTAATGGCTTCCATGCATGCATCTTAACTTATTTATAAATTAGGGTTTACATCTTTTAGCTTAGAAGTAGCTTAGATTAACTTAGCAATTGCATAATTAGATAATTTTTACCTTAAAATCATGTTTAATTAGCTTAAATCAAGTTTTAATCCATTTTATCACAATAGTTTCATCGATTCTCTTCCATAAAATCAATTGAAATAGACTCACTGATCACGAGATTGGGAAAGGGTCATTGTTCCACATCAACACGAGACCAATTCCAAAATAGGATAAGTTTCAAATGGGTTAGAGTAGGAATTTAACTATTTTCATAGTTTGTAGTTTTCAGTTTTGATAAATGCTTAGTTTAACTTTGAATTTAAATGATCTTGTTTAGTAGATTGAGGTTTAGTGGATCCATTATACTTTGATTCATCATGGATCAAGTACAATCTATCCAACCTAACAATTCTTGTCTCATAATTTGGCATTAGAAGGAGGGGCAACCATTAACTTAACAATTTTGTAGCTCGAATTCTATTTGTTTGTTATTTTGCAGGTTACAATGATGCCCAAACTATAAACACCGACGCTTTTTGAAGAGAATCACCATATAGAAATGCCCTCACAATTTGAAACAATGACATTGAATTAATGCACCGACACTGATTTAAATCTGGCAACACCAATTTAATCTGGAGGTATCGAAAAGTTCAAACGATGATGCTCGTTTTCACCAGAGTGACATCGAAAAACTTCAAATCATGACACTAATGTTAGTAGTGACGTCGGGCCAAATACTAACACTATCATGCTCACTATTTCTGCTGTAGAGCAATGCCCATTTTCACCAGAGCAATGCCCAGACTTCAAATTGTGATGCTATCATGTTCAATGACGCCCGACTTTGGTAAGAAGTTTTTCGATCATTTTTTCAAAATGTAATTTAATTTCCTCAATTTATTTGACCACTGATGCACATCTAACTGTGTTCTGGTTGTTAGACTAATAGGGTTTTGTAGGTTGAGCAATATGGAGCTAAAGTGAAGAAAGCTTTTCTACCTTGAAATTTTATGATTGTAATAAGCATTTAACGCCTTGGGGAAATTATAACCCAAATTTTCATGCTTTCTACTTTCTATTTTAGGAACTTACTAAATTTCAATTGGATCTTAAAATATATGCTAAAACGGGAATAAAATTGAACCCTCACTTCATCATTTTCAATTGGGCTTAAAATTGAACAAGGCAACTTCATATTTCATTTGGTGCTTAAAATGAACTCATCACTACTTTGAGGTGTTAAAATTTACAACAATTTTCTATGTTTTGTGATTTACAAATTTTTAGTGAATGTGTATGCAATTCTCTCATGCCATTTGCCGACCTTGAGAAATAGAAACATTCTTTAACACTTTGGAAAATCACCTACATCTTTCATTTGGATTAAAACTGAACCCCCTTTGCAAGTGTGAGAAAAAGATGTGGTGTGTGTTCTCTCTTTGTTCATGCAAGAAAATATGGTTGCACTACGAATGTACTTCCTTGCTATTATTCATCTTTATAGGGCCTTCCTCCCCGCTTTGGAAGGAGGGAACGACCCTTGGAAGTGGTAAAGAACTAACTCCAAGTTCTTCCAAACAATGATATAAATGTGTGGTTACAACAAAATTGTGATGAATGGGAAGCGATGCATGATAGCTCTCCTCTAGCATCTTTATGATGTGTAAATCCCTTATTCTAAGGGTTGGGAGACCTCTTGATGGATTTTATCATTACACCCCTTAAACTGGAAGCCCTTATTATGAACCTTTGTTTAGAATCCAAAAATTCTTAATACTTGTTGGTGCAAGAATGAATATTCTGAAGATGTCCCACATTCTTACTATTCAATTATAGAAACAAAATAATCCTTTTTATCTTTGGATTTTAAGGATTTTGATATTTGGTGGTCCTAAGAAGTGTGTGTCATGGAGGGGAGCTAGTGTCGCCAAATCTCTAACTGTTTACATTGTTTAGTGTTTGGAGAAATCCAAGTGGGAATTTAACAAGTATAGCCATTTCAAACCTAGGATTGCAAGTGATTGTGAATCAGTTTGATACATTACTTGGTTCCAAAATGTTTCAAAAAAAACATTCATTATCTTCAAAATTTCAAACACTTTGGTTTAAATATGGGTGCATCTTGATTTAGCCTGGATATTATTGCTTGTCCTAAGGGTTTCTATCCTTAGCGATTTCTACATATCTTGACTTAATCTTAATCCATATTTCCCAAAGACAACATAGGAAATTATGGCTCTAATCTCATGATTTTCATGAAATGAACATTGTGAAAGTTATGATATTTTTGACATAAACATTTAGTTTGAAAACATAATCAAGAAAAGTTTTTGTAAAATCAATTCACTTAAGCAAGATAAAATTTACACAATTGAACCCCACATGACCATTTGGAGACCAATCGCTCCCATTATGCAACTCGACCTTACAGGTGCTATCATTCAACCAAACTTTGAATACATTGAGGGAGAAAAAATGAATATTATTAGCAATTTGAGAACCTTCACTTTTGAAACCAAGGAAACATCTAATCAATGGAGAATTATTGCAAATATCTTGGATAAAGAAGAGCGAAGAGCGGATATATTTGCTAGAAGGCATGTATTACCACCTCCCGTGTGGCAATAAATATCTTCTTCTTCTTTGTTGATATAAAAAAAAATTAAAATCCCCAAGATAAGGTCTATCAGTCGTCATTACAAACTTAAGCACCTTAGTTCAAAAGCAATCAAAAACTACACTTTAGCACTATACCAAAACAAAAACAAATTATTGGTGAACTTTTATGAATGTGCACTAAGAAGACATCTAGACATGTATGTGTTCTTTAGGGGTCAAAGTCCAGGTCTTTTTCAAGATAATCAACCTATCTAAAAAATTGGTCCCTTTTATGGTATTGAACTTCTCTAAATGATCCATCACACAATCAAAATTTGTGAAGTAAAACCTGCATCCTGTCATCACAAACATAAATATCGTAACTTAAATTTTGGAAAAAAGTGGGTTGTAATACTTTACTATAATCATTACCATTTGTTAAGAAACTACTATGCTCGAGCTAGGAGGAGGAGAATAGGTTTAAACATCCCCATTTATCCTCTCATCTAAGTCAAACATTGGGTCTTTAGGATTGGAACATTTTAGAGGTCTAGCATCATTCTCACTACCTTGGTCTTGAAAAATAAAGGTATACTCTAAGTCCAACATATCCTTCACCTCATCTATCTTTGCAAAACTTTTGAAAATACCAACTTCTTTTGACTTAAACATCAATCAAAGCAACCTCTAACTTGGTTATGTTGTATGTGAAATGTATCCTTTTCCATGCCCCTAGCTAAGTTAGTTATCATCCTTGAGCTAGTTTATCTTGAAGGTCATGATTCTACCCTAAAGATTCTCAAGTTCATCAACATCCTTTATCCTAACATCAAAACATCAAAATCAAGTCATAAGTTTTGTCCCAAAATGATTACAAAGATCACTTTCCATATCACCCATCTTTTCATCCCCTATTCTCATCATTGCTCCAAAAATACTTAGAGTGTCCCTCTTACCTAGGTTTGAGTCAACTAGAGAGTTCAAAAATTAAAAATATCAACACAACTCTCCCACCAATGACCCAAAATTTATGGTAAAAATGGGATCACAATACAAGAGAATCATAGAAAAAAATAGTCATATTTACCTCAAGTGATCCAAATCCTCTAGAATTTGACCCAAGAAGCCAAGTCACGCCATCACAACAACCATCATCTCAGACATGACCATATGAGATAGAATACGTCACAAACAATCCCTTTGAGCTCACTAAGGAGGAAATCATGGAACATCAAGCCTTTGAAAACATAGATCTTATTTCCTCATCATTTGTGGCACTAAATTTGGCACAAGGCTTCACCACTCCACCCTTAGGGATAAATCAAACATCTACTCCTATTCTTGTAGTTGGTCTTGCCAAGGACTTCGGTCTAACCCTTCCATTTGAAAATAGTACACTTGTGGGTACTCTTGATACCAATCCTCCACCTCCAACAACCACTTGGACACCTACCTTTGGTGCTCCTCCCATCCCTGAAAATATTAAACAACTACATAAACCTCTTGACCTTCATTACTCCACCACCACCTCCATCTATTGAGGACACCCATCTTCGTCCACATCCATGAGTACCACAAGTGTGCCCACCATCATGCATAGTAGTATGGACCAAGTATCTCAAGGTAGTATACAAGGGAATGGTAATACTATATCACAAATTCAACCCTCAATGACGAGCTCATCTATACCATTGATGTCGCAAAACATATCCAATCCATCTATCATCGACCTCAGTCAAAACAACACCTTGGTTATGAACCCCATTAATCAAGGAAGTACCTCAGCCACATCCCAAGCACAAATAAATTCCCTAAGCATCGATCAAGGGAATCCTTTCAATCAATGGAATCAAGGTCCTAGTATGTTTTTGATAAAAGGGTAAAACAGGGACCCGAAACCACAAATTTTACAAAACAACAAAGAGGACACCAGAGATCCACCAAAAAAAATAGCTGCCCGAGAAAAGACTAGCAACAACCAAACAAAAAGGACCAGAAAGGTCAAGAAAGAAGGACCAGTAGAGGAAGCACAAAGAAAACCCCAACTATTAATTCAGAGTCCTAAGGACAGACTCCGCCTCCTCCTCCAAATCTTGCATATCTTTATCCCCCTTTTTAAAAGTTTGAACCATTTTTAGAGTAAGGGGGGCCTTGCGCTTCAGATTGGCTCTGGTTCTTCTGGAAATGCCAGCTTCCGTATCCTAGCTTTTATCCTCGGTATCCTCTAGATCAACCACCAGGGACCCCTGTTGGGCTTTATCAAGCTTCTCATTCATCGCATTAATGATTATAGCATTGTGTCTTGCTATACGGTTGTTTTGCTTGGCGACAATTTTGATGGTATTCCTTAAGCTCTCAGCTTCGGTGTTAATCTTTCTGTTACTGTGAGCCGCTTCTTTCTTTTCCAACTTAGCAATCTTAGCGCCCATTTCATCGATCTTACTTTGTAGGGCCCAATTTTTAATTTTAAGCTCATTAATTTCAGAGAAAGTCCAATCCAAGAGTTTGGAGTGGGACTCAGAGTTGGTTTTGGCAAGGTTGAGATAATCCAGGGAGGGGTCTTTTCTAGTGTTAATAGGGGAATTATCATAAATGTGTGTGTCCGGCAGAGGGTTAGCACAATGCTCAGAATTGTTGGTATCAGAATCCTCTGACTCAGAGGAATCTTCAGAGTAGGAGACAAGGCTTTTGGCCTGGGTTTTCTTGTCAACAGAACTGATCTTAAGGGAAGGATTGTCAAGCTCAAGCATGTGAGTTTTACCGGAATCCATGGAAGGGCCAACATGTAAGCTAGGGGATTTTCTAACTGAGCTAGAGTTAGGAAAATACTCCGAGTCATTGGGCTTAGTATCATCACTCTCAGAGTCAGGGTTGGTTTCCAAAATAGCAGGAGCGGGCACATGGAGATGTTCAACAATCAGCCTAATTAACCCAGTGTGGAGAATGGGGAATATTTTAGGGTTTTTCTTATTGTCCTCCAAGCTTTTTTTCAAAGAGCAAAAAAGATAATAGGGGATAAAGACCCTTACCTTGTGTCGAAAATGGTTGAGGAGAGCGAAGTGGTAGCCATAGACTTTTGTGAAGCACCCGTCCACCGTGATGTACTCCATGATGACTTGAAGGAACTTTCTCTAGATAGCCTTTATGGAGTCAACATCGAAGTAATTGTTAGCAATTTTGACAATACTTAGCCTTTCCTTGTCCTTTTTAGGAAATCTGATAACAGCTTCGTCAGAAAAAGCCCTGTCCCTAAAGAACTTCTTCCCATTAGTGGGTAATCCCGTAACATCAACAATAAGACTTTCGCTGAGTTCCACATCCCTACCAAACAGAGTTATCTTACCATCATTCCAATTTTTGGCAAAGAGATCCGTGGCCTCCTGGTTAGAGCCATGAAGCTTCTCCAGGAAAGGAATCAACCCTCCGCTTTTAATCTTGTTCCAAATCTTGGCATTTTTCATATGTGTTTCGTAGCTGTCTGGTTCAGTTCGCTTTCTATCTCCTCCCATTTCGGTGAACACAGTGAGGTAGATCCAAACAAAAGCCTTTCTAAAACTGGCCCTGCCAAATCTAAGAACCCACAAAGCGTGCGAAGTTTTCTTGCAACTTACTCCATTGGGCTTGGTCCCATGCAATCTAATGATTGTGATGTGATAGATCCAACCTGTCCTCATTAAAGGGATAACACGTCGCTTTACCATGTGATTTATCATAATTTAATAGGGCACATACATTAAAATTTAGATTGCTAATATTTAGCCAGGTACACACTTCTTTACTCTTAACTCCTTCATTAGCAAAAAAGTCTGCCACAACATTGGCTTCTCTATAAGTGTGATATTTTAACTTTTTCAAATTTGGCCAAGTTCAATATGGCTTCTTCAATCCACGAATTGATGGTTCACAAGGGGGGAGACTTGCCACAGAGGCAATCAATTATGTTTTTGGAGTCTCCTTCAAGCCATAGATTTTTAATCTTAAGACTTTGGGCTAAATTTATGATGTGGTAAGCGCCAACAACCTCTGCCAGATGATTAGTTTAAGAGCCAAGAGGCGAGGCAATTGCACCAATGAAGTTGCCATAGGGATCCTTTATAACTCCTCCACAGCCTGCCGCCCCCGGATTACCTTTAGCCACTCCATCAAAGTTAGCTTTGATCCACCTGTTAGGTGGAAAAGACCAGCAAACCCCCTCTTTGTCCTTTTTGGCCTTCATAATAGAACAAGAAAAATTAGGATTGATGTCCCATTCCTTAGCAACAATTAGATCATAGTTCGAAAACTCCGCATTCATGGTCTTCCTGTCCTTCTGGGCCACGACATTGAAATTCTCCTTCAGAGATCTGACAATTTTATCAAAAACATTATCCACAGAGGCTTCTTTGCCCCTAAATATTCTGTTGTTGCGTTCTTTCCAAAGGCCTCAAGCAATATGAGGGAAGGATAAGTCCCAAAAAAACCTGAGCAAAGGGTTCCTTGTTGGGGCTTTCCACTGAGAAAAGAGATCCTCAATGGACAAAGGGAAAACCCAAGGAATGTTCCATAACCTGATGAATTTTTCCCAAAGAGAAGCAACAAAAGAGTAGTGAAGGAATAAATGACACACAGATTCAACCTCCATCTTACAAAGAAAACATCTATTTGGGATTTGAAATCCACATTTGCACAGGTTGTCAATCGTGAGCACCTTATTTTGGAGAAGGATCCAAAAAAAGATATTAATTTTAGGTATCAGATGTTTGAACCAAGCTTTAGACCAAAAGGGAGGATGATCCAAAGAAGAAGTGATCCTGGCAAAGGCGGAAGACACATAAAAGTTGCCAGAGGGATCAGCAATCCAAGCCGCACGATCATCCAACTGCTCAGAACTAAGTCTAACATCCAGCAACGAAATCTAGATGGGAGCCAAAGCCTGACTAACACTGCTCAAGTCCACCCAATTACCATTCACTCTGTAGTCTTTCACATAAGTTTCAAACCGAGCCTTGCAATTCTTAGCCCAATCTCTGAAGGAGTTGATTTTTATAATGGGTTCCTTAAAAAGCCATCTGTTTTCCCAGAATCTGGTACGATTACCATTTCTCACTTGCCATCCAATACCATCATCCAAAATCTTTTTTCCAAGGATTAAGTTGTTCCAGCATATAGAACCTCTCAGAAGAAGGTGGGGGTCCATCTTTATAATGGAGGAATAGTTGTTTTCTAAATATTTACTAGCCATAATATCAATCCACTCCCCAGAAGAAGAGAAGATTCTCCAGATTTGCTTAGCTAAGAGGATTTTATTGACAGTTCTGATTCTTCTTAAGCCAAGTCCACTGTTCTTTTTAGGTCTACAAACCAAATTCCAGTCAATTAGGGGAACTCTTTTATTTTCCTCAACACTCGACCAAAGAAATATTTTTTGAATTTTTTCAATGGCATCAACAAATTTTGCAGGAATCTTAAAAAGGCTCAGGGCATAGATAGGAAGATTCTGGAGAGAGGCTTTGAGGAGTTGAAGCTTACCAGCTTGAATTAGCAGTGCTCCTTTCCAACCCGCAAGTTTCTTATTGAATCTATCCACCAACGAGATCCAGAAAGACTCAGGGGATTTCATGCTTAAGGGAAGACCAAGGTAGGTGGCCGGGAGGGAATCCACCCTACAACCCAGAATTCTGACAATTTTGGCCTGTCTATGAGCCGGAGTATTGAAGAAGAACAGAGAACTTTTTTGATTGTTGATCAACTGTCCAAAAGCTCTCCCATACTTATCAAGCAACTGTTTTATAAATTTTCCTTCAGACACAGTGGCTTGACCCATAAGCATAGTGTCATCAACAAATTGTTGATGTGAGCACACCAGGTTGCTCGAGGAAAGTCTGAGCCTAAAAAGAAATTTAAAGTCAACCAGATTTTTCAGATTCCTGCCTAAACTTTCAGCCATAATAGTGAATAAAATAGGAGATATAGGATCACCCTGCCTTAGACCTCTGGTACTCTGAAAAAAGGAGGTAGGGGATCCATTGACCATAATCGATATGGAAGCTGTGGAAACAAGTTGTTCCACCATTTGAATAACCCTATTATTAAAGCCAAAAGCCTTCAAGATTTTAAATAAAAAAACCCAATCAACTCTGTCATAGGCTTTAGATATATCAAGCTTTAATAGGAAACCTTCAGTCTTCGAATCAAAAAGGGAATGAATGTTCTCATGAACCGTAACAATCGAATCAAGGATTTGTCTGCCAGGAACAAAGCCATTCTGTTGAGGAGAAATCAAGGAAGGGAGAAGAGTTAAGAATCTAGAGGTTAAGACCTTAGAGATGATCTTGTATAAAGAATTACAGAGATTGATGGGCCTAAAAGGGTCAAAGTTATTAGCTCCAGGTTTCTTGGGGATGAGAACCAAGAAAGTAGCATTTAATTCTTTTAAAAGACATCTGGCTCCAAAAAATTTATTAACAGCATTAACCACATCTTCTTCAACAATCTCCCAAAGCCATTGAAAGAAAAACAGAGGGAAACCATCAGGACCCGACGCTTTACTCCCATCAAAGGAAAAGACAGTCCGCTTAACTTCCTCGTTGGTGGGGATAGCTATCATAAAAGAGTTGTTTTCCTAGTTGATAACTCTAGGTATAGCTTCAACAAGCTGATCTTGCTCATTTTGGTTTATTTCATTACTTGCCGAGAGAAGATGTTTAAAGAAGGAGCTCGCCTGCTTCTTGATATCCTCCTCCTCCTCATACCTGGTACCATTCACTTCTATGTGAGATATTGTATTTACAACTCTGTGTTTTGAAGCCAAAAGGTGGAAGTACCTATTGTTTCTATCTCCAGCAGACAACCAAAGGGCTCTTGATCTTTGTTTCCAATCTTTGTTTCCAGAACACCTCCTCCTTCCCAATTATGTCATGCATCTTCATAAGGAGCACATTCTCTTTTTCCTTAGTATCATTCAAGTAACCCTCTTTCTGTATTTTGAACTGAATTGTTCCCAGATCCATCTGAAGTTCAGACTTAATCTTAAAGATGTTCCCAAAAGAATCCTTTTTCCGTTTTTTTAAATTACATTTCACTTCCCTTAATTTTTTGGCAATTTTGAACATAGCTATTCCTTGAATACTTATATTCCACCATTTCTTTATTTCCTCTTTAAGAGCACGATGAGAGATCCATATTTTTTCAAATCTGAAATGAGTATTCTTCTTCTTTTTTATAGGGTTCGTAGTGAAACTGATAGGAGAGTGATCATAACCTATTCTTGTGAGAGCTTTAAGGGAGCAATAGTAATCAAAATACCAGTGATTGGAAATCAAAGATCTATCTAATCTGACCTGTATGAGATCCATCCCCTTTCTGCGATTGGACCAGGTGAAGGAGGCTCCATGAAGATCCAGATCAATCAGCCCTTGATTATCAATGAAGTTATGAAGATCCTCTTTACTCTCCAAATTAATCTGAGATCCCCCAAATTTTTCATCGTTCATTAAGGGAGTATTAAAATCCCCCATAACAATCCAAGCTTCTTTATCAAAAATCCTCCTAATGGCAGCTAATTCTAACCAAAAAGATTTTCTCATACCTTTTCCATTAGGAGCATATATATTGATTTGAATCCAGCTGAAGTTATCTCTAATATGTGTGAATCTAGTAACTATGTGATTCGTACCTTCCAATATCGGATCTCCTTTGATATTGTGACTATTCCAGAAAGTAACAATGCCTCCCAAAGCGCCATTCGAGTTATTCCCTTGGTTACTGTAGAACTGAAAAAGTTTCATCTTTTCAATTTTCTCCTTGGACATTTTAGTTTCCTGAATTAAAAGAATGTCAGGTTTGTGATCTCTAACAAAGTTGCGAAGAACATCCTACTTGTGGGGGCTATTGAGTCCCCTAATATTCGAGGACATAATCTTCATTATATACTGGGGGAGTTAAGACATTCCGAGATGGTTTTCTAATATCCATCCGCTATATCCTGAAAGCTATTCAACTCTCTTTTATTTTTTGAAGACTTTTTACCTCTTGAATTCTTTACTGCTCCACAATCTGCCTTACCTCTTGATCTGGTAGAAATGCCACTTGGGGTCTTCCCTTGCTTGATTTTTCCAGACTTCTTCTTTGATGTGGTCTCCTCTTTATCAGTCTCATCTTGACCGTCCGTCTCTCTACTAGATTCCCAGTCCTTTTCATTTGGTAATCTTTGTTCCTAGGGTAAGGTGTCCATAATACCATTCTCTTGACAAAACAAGACATTACTGGATAGGTTAGCTGAGTAATCCTATTTTTTCAGGGATTCTAAAACCCTAACAGTGGAGTTGGGATCCGTCAGGTGCTCCACACCCATAGGGGGAAGAATATCAGAAGACGGGGAGAGAAGAGGGATTTTCAGAACCAAGGATAGGCCCTCACTAGGGATATCCTCCAAACCCGGGATCTCTTCGTTTCTATCAGAAGGGACTGTCATTTGAGATAAGGAAGGAGAAAGGATCCGATCTGCTTCTTCAGCTAGGGTACCCTCATTAGAAACTCTTTCCTTTGAAGAAGACTTTGAGTTATGAAGATCATTAGGGATCTCACCTTTATTCTCCAAGACCACTTCGATCTCTGAGGAGCCTTTCTGATTATCAACTTCTATGTTTTCCAAGTCCTACTCTTTATTATCCCTCCTTTCTTCCCCTGAGTCATTCCTTTTTTTTCCATTCCTTTTTTCCAGGTTCTGCTGGCTTTTCTTTCTCTAAAGTAGCATTTAAAGGGCATTTTTTTGCCCAATGACCATATTTCCTACACTTGAAGCAGGCGAACGGGATGGTTTCAAACTCTATGTTCTGTTCCCAGGAACCCAGTTTAGATTGTATCTCTATTGACAATGGTAAGTCTGCTTCCTGTGGAACTCCCACACATATCCTCACAAAAACCAATCTCTTTCTAGCAGCTGTCATTGTGTCAATCGAAAGGAGCTCACCAAAGGAGCTCGCAATACCAAGGAAGATGTCTTCACTCCAGTACTCCAGGGGCAGGCCTAGAAGTCTAACCCAGACTGGGACGTTCTTAAAGATGGAATCCGATAGATCCAAGTGGGAGGACCACTTCTTTAGAGCCAGGGAAGATTTCCCTATCACCCAGGGACCTCCACCTCTTACATTTGTGATATCCTCTTTGCAGGTAAATTCAAAAGCAAAAAAAACCTTTGGAAGAGCAGCAGCTAAGACTTTCCCACTGGTTCTCCATTTATTTTTAACAAACTCCCTGACCACTTCAATATTTGGTCTAGGGCCCATAAATTTTCCAACCAGAGTTCGTTCCATTAGGGCTATATTATGGTCTATAATCAGATCTGGAATGGAAATAGCAAACTTACCTCTAGCAGGGGATGATATATTTTGCACTGGAGGGAAGGAAGACTTTCCATTAGGTTTTACCCTGAATAATGAGGTCCAGGTTTTGCAATTGCCTCCAAGACCACCTGTGGTCCCCACTCCTCCTCTATCTTTCTCATTTTTACCGGTGGAAGAAGTAGCAGGGATAATCGACGGATTTTCCTTTCCCCCGGGATCCACCTGTATTTTGTCTCTGGAGTCCACATCATCCTGGTCATCCTTACCTTTCTTCTGACTCGAATCCAGCTCCTGATTCGACTGTCGATTTTCTGATCTTGCTTCGCTTTCGGTTCTGATTCCATTGCTTTGAATTTTGAACTCCGTTTTCTCCCGCCCGTGACCGCGCTCGTGTCCGCACTCATGATCCATTCCCAATGTTATTTCAATTGAAATTCAAGGTCCTAGTATGTTAGTACCATTGAAAAATCTAATAACAACATCCACATCTTTCCCCATAGTCCCCTTCACTATGAAAAATCAAATAGGGCCTCAAACTTACATTCCCCAATCTCAATCCAATATTTTACAAGGAATGTTGAACCAAGGAAACTCCCAACCTCTCATCACCACCTCACAAAACATCAATGTCCACAATCCATCGTAGATGTGCCAACAACCAACTGGTCATATATTGAAAAGTCATACCTTAGCCTTACAATAAGCACAACAAGATTATCAGCAAGCCATCCAACAACAACAACAACAATAGTAGCAACAATAACAAGAAACCTTAGCTACACAACAACAACAAGAAGCAACCTTAGCTACATAGCAACAACAACAAGCAACCTTAGCTGCACAGTAGCAACAACAACAACAACAACAACAAGAAGCTTATAAAGCATCCTTAGCAGAACAATAAGAACAACAAGCAACCTTATCCACACAGTAGCAACAACAACAACAAGAAGAAGCTTATCAAGCATCCTTAGCAACATAGTAACAAAAACAAGCCTATCAAGCATCCTTAGCAGCACAAAAACAACATTAGGCCCAACAACAAGCCATCACATCACAACAAGAACATGAAGCCCAACAACAAGCCCTTGTATCACAACAACAACAATACGCCTTATTAGCTCAATAGTATGCCCAACATCATCATACTAAAAAACAACAACAAAGTTCCTACTATAACCGTCAACAGAACATCGTCAATAAAAATGCATTAGGAACATATACATCAACACCTCAATCACCTTCACATAATCTCACACCACCATACACCCCATACAATACACCATCATATTAAAATCCCATATACAACTCATCCATCATCCCATCATGTGTTCCTCCACCAAACCGGCAAGATGATCTAGCTTCACAACTCAAGGCACTATCCCAACAAATGCTGGACCTTTGAATGGGAAAGAAAAAGAAGCCCCATACACAAAATCTAAGTCCTTACCCATTTGATCACAACATTGCAATGGTTCCATTCCCTCCCGGATTTGAAATCCCCAGATTTGATAAATACAAAGGGAGAGGAAGTCTCGTGGACCATGTTAAAGAATTCAATGTCATGTGTATGGAGGTGGCCTATAATGATTCATATCTAATGCGTCTCTTCCCTCGAAGTTTGATAGTTCCTGCTATGGATTGGTTTTCTCATCTATCTCTCGACATCAAAACTTTCCAATAAATCATTGATAAATTCATCGATCACTTCTCCTTCAACCTTGACATGGAAATTAGTCTAGAAGAGTTGTACACTCCCAAACAAACTAAAGGATAATCATTTGCCAATTTCTTGCAATGATGGAGACAAAATGCTAGTAAGAGAAAGTGGACCCTTCCCAATGAACAACAAGTGGGAATCATCATAGCCAATATGGATCCCAATCTCTCTTTCCACTTGAAAATTCAATGCATCATATCTTATGACAAGCTTGTCCCTCGAGCCCTTAACATCGAACGAGCTCTAATCTCACAGGGAAATAATCAAGCTTACAACTACCCATCAACCAGTTCAAATGACAAACCTCATGTCTGGGCTAAAAACAAAAATGTGACAAATGATGGTGTGGTAGATTCTAAGGTGGTCCTAAGTGCTCATAGACACAACAACAATCAAGTTTCTAACATACAACCAACTGTGTAGAAAATAAAAACCCCCTCAGAACAATCAAATCAAAAACACTAAGATGCAACAAAGGCGACCTAACAACAAAAACAACTACCCTAAGTGCAAGTACACACAGTTATCTAAGCCCATTGAAACCATCATTAAAAATTGGTAGAGTCAAATCTGATAACATTACCCAACTTCAAAAACTATCAGGAACTGCAAGAGAAACCATCCTAGTAACACGAGAATGATCTCTGTGACTTTCACAAAATTAAAGGACACAACAGAAAGTTGCATGAGACTTAATAACATCATCCAAGTCCTCATAGAGAATGACACCATATATGTTGAAGTACTAGCTAGGAATCAGGATCTCAAGATATATAAGAACCCTATGCCAGATCATAACAAAGGGAACAACAACGAAAAAGCTAAGGATTACAAAAACGTGTAGCATAGATATTCAAATATGGTCTCATCTTGTGATAGCGTCATTTTTGTTGTCACCATCAAAGGACCTAGTGCAGAGTGTGGAGTCACCACACGATGTGTAAAGGTCACTATCCAAGGAGTCTCATCTCAGTCTAGGGCACGACCTACTTTGCTAATGTCAAATCCCAACAAGTAAAATCTTCTAGATCAACTTAAGAAGACCCTAGCATAGATATCAATCTTAGAACTATTGAGGTTATCTCTCACACATAGAGAAATCTTAGAGAAATCCTTATCAGAGTCATATGTTCCCAAGGATATTGATACAAATTAGTTTCAAGCTATGGTAGGAAACATTACCGATCACCTTCTAACCTTCTCAGAACAAGACCTACCATCACAACCATCTCATAATCATTCTTTACACCTCAAGGTCTACATTCATAAGAACAAGGTTAAAAGAGTCTACTAGATGGAGGTGTTGGTCTAAATATCTGTACCCTCAAACTAATCAAAGACTTGGGCTACTTAGAAGATACCATTGAGAAAGCAACAAGTACCACCATGAGAGCATATGATGACCAAGAGTGGGTATCAAAAGGAATCATTGCACTACCCATTCAAGTGGGACTCATCATTGAAAAAACTACATGCCAAGTGATAGATATTGATCTTCCATATAACATCCTGCTTGGCCGACCTTGGATCCATGCCTTAAAAGTTGTTGCCTCAACCTACCATGAATGTGTCAAGTTTCCTTTTGAAGGTAAATAAATTACCATCTATGGAGATCTTGAGCCCTTTTACTACTGCAAGAATCTTGAGGCCAAGTTCTATAAGATACCCCAATGCCTAAAATTTATGAAGGGCTACACCCACACCTATCTCATTTATTGATCCGTCATCTATTACATCTACCTCAACAACGAATACACCCTTGTGCATAACATTCTTGACATCAAAGCAATGATCCAAGATGATGGTTGTGGAAACTATAAGCTACTAAAGAATACCTTTATCTTAGAAGAATTACCTCTTTCTCCTCAATCTCATGGGAAAGCTACATCTAGCACCAAAGATCCTGAAACAATCAAGATGGCAGCTACTATCTTCACCAAAAGGGGGGATCTAAATGAAGAAGATGTCAATGAAGAGGATGTCTCTAAACTCCTCTATCAGGATGAACAACCTATCCCTATTCTTCCTATGGAAGATGACAATAAAGGTTTACAAATCATGAAGGGAATAGGTTATAACAAGAATGAGAAACTAGGACAAAATGAAAATGGCTTGCTAGAACCTATCGTTCCTGAGAAATGATTAAATAATCTTGGTTTAGATTGTACTACTAGCAAGATTACCCTTATTGGCAAAGGTACTTTCATTAAACTGGATGAGGCTTCCTCTTGGTTACCTAAACCACATGATAGAACTTTAGATGACTTCCCCCTTGATATGGGTGACCTATTTGAAAACAACTCCCTCTTCATGATATCCATTACGACATTTGCTCCAAACAATCAACCAACTGAACTATGCCTAGTATACTCGCAACTTATTGACATGGACCAACAAGGACCGTCAATTCTAGATTTATTCAAAAATGATGAAGCAATCTCAAAATTCATGGGACTTCATGACAACCTATCATGGGTAGATCACAAATCAGTTTTTGACATAGAGCTAGATACAAGGGCATACTATGGAGAGACGATTGAATCCTTCAGTCGCAAAATTGCTGAAATGCAACTAACATGTAGATCCTTGAGTGAAAACCACACTCTAGCACTCACTGATCCTTAAACACTAAAAATAAAGGATGTACCCAAAGGTGAATACCTCTCTGAGGTGCCCAAGGATGAGGGATTCAATCTCCACCTTAGTGCAATATATCCTGAAAAGTTGATAGTGCTAGCAAAAAAGGCTATTCCGGTCAATGTGGGAACAAAAGAAGCACCCAAGATCACTTTCTATGCCAAATCCTTGCTGGATGAAGAACAAAAGAGCTTAGTATCCTTTCTAAAAGAGTAGAGAGATAACTTTGCATGGTCATACATAGATATTCTTGGGCTCAATCCTAAGGTTGTTGTGCATCATTTAGTGGTCTATCTTGAAGCCAAGCCAATCAAGCAGAAGTTAAGAAAGATGCACCCTCAGATAGCACTCTTGGTGAAATTAGAGTTAAAAAAGCTTCTTGACATTGGATTCATTTGACCGATAGATTATCCTGAGTGGGTTTCAAACTTGGTACCAGTATCAAAACCCACTGGTGGTATTAGAATCTGCACTAATTTCAGAGACTTAAACAAAGCATGCCCTAAAGATGATTTTCCTCATCCCAATATCGACCTCATCATGGACCTAATAGCTGGGCATGAAATGCTATCACTCATGGATGGTTTTCCAGGCTACAATCAAATCATAATCACCAAGGAGGATTAACATAATACTACATTCACTTGTCCATGGGGAACATATTGTTGGAACATGATGTCATTTGGGTTAAAGAATGCACCAACAACCTACGAAAGAGCAATGACCCTTATCTTCCACGATTTGATCCATAAAACAATTGAATATTATGTGGATGATATTTTGGAAAATTCAAAGAGAATAAGTGAGCACATACCAGTCTTAGGACCCATCTTTGATAGACTTGAAGAATGCAAGGTACGACTGAATCCAAAAAAGTGTCTTTGGAGTTGCATTAGGGAAACTTCTTGGCTTTATTGTCTCACAAAGAGGGATAGAAATTGATCCAAAAAAGGTAAAAGTAATCCTCGACATGGAACCACCATAAAAACTAAAGAAAATGAGAGGATTACACGGAAGATTTCTGCCTATCAGAAGGTTCATAATGCAACTATAAGATAAAATCCAACCCTTTTCGCATCTTCTCCATAAAGGGATAACCTACAAATGGGATGATAAGTGTGATAAATCTTTCCAATAGATCAAATATTATCTACTAACACCTCGAGTGCTCATGCAACCAATACCAAACACGCCATTGATCTTATATACCTCAGAAACATCAACAACACTAGGAGCTCTTCTAGCACAACATGATGAAAATGGAAAGGAAAGGGATATCTACTACATCAACAAAACCTTAGTGGGCTGTGAAATGAGCTATTCACCTATTTAGAAAGCATGCTTAGCAGTAGTTTTTTCTTCAAAAAAGTTCAGACATTACTGTTGGAGTTGAGAAGATACAACACCACAGAAGCCCAAAAGATCTTTGCAAGCAAATAACTTGTTACAAGGAGAAGCAAAGAGAAGCAACAAAGGAAATGTTCAAGAATGTGGAGCAATGTATTCACCTGAAAATGTAAAATGAATAATGATACAAAAGATAGTTTTCAACTACATATAGATGAAAACCCTCAAAAGGAAAACCCTAGACTTGCACAATAATAATTAATAAAGTAATTAATTATTATGCACCTAATGTTAGCTTAAGTGAAAAGAGGTAAAAGGGAACTTTACGTAATTAAAAAAATATTGTTTAATTAATAAAGTAAATACCCAATTACTCTAACACCCCCCCTTAAGATAGACATAGGGAGAAGCTAAAACCTAGAAGAAGCTACTAAAAGCAAAAACAATGGGTCCCGACAACAAGGCCAAATCAGGTACCCATGTACAAAATCAATGCAAACTAAATAAAATGGGGTAAAAGAGAAAACCTAGTGGGAACAAAACTCCTCCCCAAAATAGAATGCAAGGAAAGAATGCAATGCACTAATGAAAGAAGGATAGGAGGTGGATAACATGATACCCCCCATAGACAACTTTTATCATATAAGTACATGTACAATGATCTCCATATGAGAGATAGAAAGAGAGAAGAAGGCCCCCCCACAATGAAGAAACTCCTGTCACAATGGTAGATGCCTGATGTAGAATCCAAAAGGAGATCTTGAAGCGGCAAATGATATTCCTCCCCTTGGGAAGAAATGGATCCATGGACCTGTATCTAAGAAACCCTGTGAAGAATGATGAACCAATCTGTCTCAAGATGTGTGCCATGATAGGATGCTGAAGAGTCTCATTGTCTGAACTGAAAAAAATAATGCCAAATCCAAACTGATGTGGAGAATACTGAAATGCAACCTCTGAATGCATGGATAATGGTGGGCGAATAGTGATAACCTGACTGTCAAGGTAGAGGAGATGAATGTCCTCAAAATAATCCTCCAAATTTGCAATATAGGACTCAACAAATAAGAAAGATATGTCTGCAACATAAGAGTCCAAAGTAGCTATGTTTGGAAGATGTATGATTCCCTGCTACACTGAATCAAGAACAACAAGAGATGCTGATGAAGTCTCAGTCTGAAGAGTAGGAACTATGAGACAAACCTCTGATCCATTGGAACATGTAAGGGTGTCTAAATACTCAAGCTCCTCTAAAGTATCATGATCAAAGGTTGTATTCTCTCTCCAAGCAATGGGTATGAGACAATCTAAAGCAGGATCCTCTAGGAATGGAGATAGAATAGGGTCTCCAAAGATCTCCCAAAGATGTGTCCAAAGTGGGTGAGGACAATCAATGTCCGATATAACCAACATAGTGTCATGATCAACACTAGACAATATAACTCCTGCAATGTGATTTCTAATAATATCCCATGCTAATTTGCCCTCTAAAGTTGCTGGTTCAAGTATGAGATCATACAAATAAGGCAAAATATTAAGCCACCTACAATGTGTAAGTATACCCTTCGCCCATGACTCATAATTACCCCGTTCCAGAAGATCAACTGAAGGGTGAGTAGAGAAACCCATGATAACTCTTCAAATGAAAAAAATTAGAGACTAATGATCTCAGCAATGATAAAGTATATCAACATAACTCATCCAATGCAAACAAACCCCATGTAGGAGCCAAGATGACCAAGTAATTGAGCAAAGTGTAAAGACACACAAAGCTGAATAAAAAATACTTGGTAAATATTCTAGTAAAATAGACTGTAAATCTGGAAAGACCACTGTAATACCTTTCCAATGCCTATTCGTTTGCGCAAAACGGAGTTCGTATGCAAAAGATATGCCCTCGGAAGTGAAGAAAGAAGTCCTCACTTTGACTGGAAAAATAATATCCAGACTGGTAAAATATGGAAAAAATTCTTACACCATCAAATTGGTGATGGAACCAGCTTTCCAACACCTATTTCCATTCAAAAAACGGAGCAAAAATACCTTAGTTATGCCTGTTTGAATGAAAGTTGCTCCAATGTGCCCAATAAAGCCTCCATGACCCTCAAGGGCTTAAAAAAAAGGCCCCTGGTCGCATGTAGGACCAGGGGGCTGGTGGTTGGGGGTTGGGCCGAAACCCTTGGTCACCCATGTGACCATCCGTTGGAGCTGGGAGCCGGCAAAATAAGCCCACGGGGGCTAGGCGCGTAGCGCTTGGTCACCATGTGACCTTGGCGGGTTCTTGGAGAGCCAACAGGGGTTGGTGGGCTCGACGGTGGCGAGCTCGATAGCGATCGGCCAAGCTGGGCGAGTGGGCGGAGCGGCCAAGTGCGGCGAAGCAAGTGGTGCAGGGTTTGCAGTGACGAGCGGTGCATGGAGCAGGGCAGAGGCCGAGCGGGTGGCGGAGCCGGGGAGCTCGGTGAGCTCGGTGGAGTCGGGCGAGTTGAGCGCGGCGGAGCTGGTGCCAGACGGAGCAGGGGGCAGAGCACGGGTTGAGGTCGCCTGTGGCGGTGGCCGATGGATTTCCAACGGGCAGTGCAAAAAATTTAATAAAAACCTTAGGTTTTTATTATTTTTTAAAAAAAATTTTACAAATTTTTTTTCTGAGGGGGCCGTACGACCAAACCCTAATTTTTTTTTTGCAACCCTGGTTGACTATGGCTAAAATTGACAATTTGATAGTCGATCTAGGGGTTTTTGGGCGCTACGAATCCAATGACACTGTCCATTTGGGTCCAAAGTGAACCCAAAAATAGGAGTATGTTGAATCCACCCAAAAAAAACCTTAGAACCCTAGATTTGCTTCCAATGCAAAAATCTCAAAACAAGAACAAGCAGCTACAAATCTGAAGCTCTAATACCATGTTGGAGTTGAGAAGATACAACACCATAGAAGCCCAAAAGATCTTTGCAAGCAAATAACCTGTTACAAGGAGAAGCAAAGAGAAGCAACAAAGGAAATGCTCAAGAATGTGGAGCAATGTATTCACCTGAAAATGTAAAATGAATAATGATACAAAAGATAGTTTTCAACTACATATAGATGAAAACCCTAAAAAGGAAAACCCTAGGCTTGCACAATAATAATTAATAAAGTAATTAATTATTATGCACCTAATGTTAGCTTAAGTGAAAAGAGGTAAAAGGGAACTTTACGTAATTAAACAAATATTGTTTATTTAATAAAGTAAATACGCAATTACTCTAAAAATTACATGTTGTCACATCAAATTAAGCTCATTGCAAAGATAGACCCATTAAAATATATGTTATCTAAGGAAACTCTCACATGATGAATGGCCAAATATGTAATGATTTTAACTGAATTTGACATAGAATATGTGGAGTGCAAGGAAATTAAAGGACAAGTAATCATAGACTAGCTAGTAGAATCACCCATCTATGCAAAGAACCCGTTGATATCCGAGTTTCCTGATGAATCAGTGCTCCTTATCAACCTCAGAGATCAATGGAAGATGTACTTTCATGGATCATTCACCCAACATGGATCTAGAGGAAGAATTATTTTCATCACCCCTCAAGGTGATTGTATCCCAAATTCATATAGGTTATCATTTCCTTGTACTAACAACATTGTTGAGTACGAATCCCTAATCATCGGTTTGAGGATAGCGGTTCAGTGGTAGATTTAAGAAATGAAAGTCTATGGAGACTCACAACTAGTTATCAACCAAGTCAATGACGACTATCAAACTAAAGATGACATGCTTACCACTTACAAGAAGATGGTAGAGAATCTCAAAGATCTCTTTATAGACATAACTTTTGAGCAGATTCCTTGCATGAACAATAGAGCAACAGACACCATGGCAACAATCGGATCACTATTAGACATGTTAAACAATGTCCTTCAATGTGAATTCTTGGTAGAACAACTTCTTGTAATGACTTTCAAAATCCTTGAATGTGAATTCGGGTGTGTCATTATTGGTACTGGATCCCCGTGGTATAATGAAATCTTTATTTAACTAAGCAGAGGAACCCTCCCATCTGATATTACCTAGAACTATAAAAATACCTTTGTCAAAAATGCATCCCGATTTGTGATCCTAGGTGATACCTTGTACCGTCGAAGCATCGAAGAAACATTACAAATAATTTCTTAACCAAGAGGAAGCCTTAACTGCTTTAACATAAATACACGATGGCATATGTGGTTCTCATTCTAGCGGTACGATGTTAGCCAAGAAACTGTTGAGGATGGGGTACTATTGGCCAACCATGGAAAAAAAAAGCTCATCAATATGTGTAGAAGTGTGTCTAGTGTCAGTAACATGGAGATTTGATTCCTGCACCAGCTCAAGAATTACAACCAATAATCACACCATGGCCCTTTTCACATTGGGGACTTGATCTCATAAGAAAATTCACCCCTACCTCATCTAATGGCCACAAGTTTATCATAATTGTCATTGAATACTTCACTAAGTGGGTATAATCCATTCCTATGACCTACATAACTGGGAAGTATATTGCCAAGTTTATCTTGAATTACCTCATATGTCATTATAGTATCCCACAAACCCTAATCTTAGACAATGGGCACCTTTTAAGAATTAGGATGTGAAAGAACTATGTCAGAGATTCAACATCCAACAACGATTCTCTACCCCCTATTATCCCCAAGGCAATGACCAAGCAGAGGCTACAAAAAAAACTATCTTAAAAATCTTGAAGAAAATAGTCAACAAAGCTAGCCATGATTGGAATCTATAGTTAAATCCCGCTCTCTAGGCCTATCAAACTAGTATCCACACAACCACAAGTGCAAACCCTTTCTCCTTGGTCTATGGATTAGAAGCTATCCTACCTATTGAGGTTGAGCTCCCATAACTGTGAGTATCACTATAGAACCCGATCACCGATGAGGAATACAAAGCATCTCAATAGAATGAGATAGAGTTCTTAGATGAGAATCATCTCGACGCCCTTAATCACTTGTAAGTATATCAAAACCGACTGAAATAGAGTTATAACAAGAAGATCAAATGTCAGTCTTTCCAAGTGGGGGATCTTGTTCTAAAGTAGAATCAAAAGAATCCACCAGATCAAGATAGTAAAGGAAAATTCAAGCCTAACTGGTTGGGTCCCTTTGTTTTCACAACAAGCTATGGATCATGAGCATATCAACTATCCACACCTAAGTGAACCCTTGTAGGAGCCAACTAACAACTTGTATCTCAAAAAGTTTTATGCCTAGTCTTGAAGGGTATAAAACTTGAAAATACAAAAAAAATAAAAAAATGATCAAAATTCAAAAAAATAAGAAAAAGGATTGAAAAAGAAAAGAAAAAATCATCCTCTAGTGAAATCCACTTCGGTGGCGCTTTGGGAAAGTGCCTTGGTGAAAACTTGGAAAACAGGCACCTCACATAAATAAAGCACCTCCATCTATTCTTCAGCTCTTTTGGTCCTATTATTCTTTGCACCACCATTCATCCATCGCCTATCTATGTCCTTATCATAGCTTGATGATGTGAAGTAGTGTATCCCTTTAGTACTACTTGGCATATTCCAAAGGTCATTTTGTCCTTCGTATATTGAAGTAGTCTAACATGTCACGCGGGGGGCACTTTATTCTAGACTGTATCGGGTCCTTGTATATCACAGGGTCATCATAAACCTTATCAGAAAACACCAAAAATATTCATAAAATCTTATCAAAAATCCCAAAAACATTCTTAAAACTTAATCAAAATCCAAAAATATTCAAAAAATTGTAAAGTCAAAAACCAAAACATCTGAAAAACATCAAAATTGCTAAAAAGGTCAAGCATCAAAAATCCAAAAAATAGCGATGCCCTATCATCAAAATATATTGTCTCTGAGCTTGAACATAGGCAAGGCCATCATTGATGTGCCCCCGAGACACCCTAGGTCAGTCCTTTAGGATTCTGTCACAATAAACTAATTTTTCTATCACCAATTCATATCTCATCTTCCATTAAGTCAAGTCGGTCGAACTATGCGGTCTCTGCATGTATAACGTAGGCAGGGCTTATATTTGATCAACCCCTGAGACCCCTAGGATAGGTCTTTTAGGTTAGGATCTTGGTCAAACCCTCAAAAATAAAAAAAATCCAAATATTCAAAAATCCCTAAACATTCAAATATTCCAAAATCGTGAAAACATTCAAATTTTTTTTGAAAATCTTTAAACATTTGACAATTGAAAATATAAAAACATTAGAAAACATTCAAAAGACCTAAACAACCTCAAATATTTTGGAAAGCCCTAAAAAGCCTCAAATAATTCAAAAACCTAAACATTTATAAACTTTCAAACAAACCAAAAACAACCTCAAAACATTTTCAAAATACTAAAAACATTGAAATATTCCAGAAAACCCAAAATCATCCACCCATTTCGCTTTCACCCGCAATAAACCTTTACCCATAATAAATCGATCGTCACCTTCAACCTTTGGCAAAGCAAATGGAAAGCAAGTATAGCGAGTTGTAAAGTGAGAACCTAAGTGTCTAAAACTAAAGTCTAGATAATATGTAAATGCATCAATGAAGTTTGTATCAACGACTCATCTTAGCATCATCATCCTAACATCAAACAACCTCTGATCAACATGTCAGGTAGGATGTATCCTTCCTACAATGGGCATCAGTATCAGTTATCACTTTAGCTAAATTAAACAAGGCAAGAGATATATAACACTAACTGTTTGTATTTGATCTTTTCTTCTGATTTATCTTAGTGACCCATTCTAAGGACCTCTCAATTATGACTATCAAAACAATTTAGAGAGAAAGGAATGGGGCATCGATCATGATCTTTCATTTTCTATGCTTGTGGATATTCTTGTAAAAGAATCTTGGCGAATACTTGCTTAGTTGTCTGTAGGAAGGTCATTTAGAGTATGTTGTTGACTATTACGTATGCTTTGGTCTAATATATTTTAAGCTTGTAACTTACATTCCAATGAGGTTTCCATATTTCAAGATGTGAACAAGAGGGTAAAAGTACAAACCCGTGTCACACTTTATAAAGGAATCGACCAACAACAAAATGTTTTTTGAACTTTGGCCACATAAAAGTAGTCTTTATGTTTTGAATTTCAAAATGGTGTAAACTAATGAAATATAGAACTTTTGATGAATATTATTCCTGTAATTTTTTTAATTTAAAAAAAAAAAATTCTCATTATGTTTTTTTCAATTTAAGGACAAATTCTAGAATATTGAAAATTTCAAAAAATAGTGACTTCACGGGCCGTCAAGAAACAAAGTGAAAAAAACTTTATTTTTCTCTATTTTTTTTTTTCCCAAATAGATAACTTCAATATCTACTACATGGAATTTTTTTTTTCAAATTTTGATGTATATTTTGCTCGTAATAACATTTTAAAGTCAAACATGAGAATTTGACAGTTTTCACGGGCCATCAACTATTTTCAATTTTTTAAATTATTTTCTTAAAACAAATTATACCCTTTTAAAGAAGACTCTCTCCTCTACTGCACCATATAAGTTTTAAAACCATTTAGTATGTTTTACTATATTTTTTAAAATTTCTAATCAACCTCGTTTTTCATTTTAACAACCTACTTTCATTATTTTAAAAATAACATATATTAAAACTAATCAAAATATTAAAAAAATTATATATATTTGGATTTACCACTCGAGCTCTACAAAAAGGGTTTTTTTTTTGAATAATAATTCTGAAAGGAGAAACACACTGCCAAAGTTAAATGTTTCAAAAAAATTTGAAAAAGGGTGAGTTGGTTGCCATGTAGGATGCCACCTAGGTCTGTTCGGTCGAGTAGGTTTCGATCGAAATTGTTTCGGCCGAAACCCACTCGGTCGATATCTTATCGACCGAAAATGTTTCGGCCTAAAGCCACTCGACCGAAAAATGTCGGTATAAAATATATTTTATTTTTGTTTAGATTTTTCAACTCAAGTAAATTCAATAAAATATATTTCGACCAAAGAAGATTGATTTCGACTAAGGAAAGCTTATTTCTACAAAATAAGGTTTATTTCAACAAGTTAGAAGATTTATTCCAGCAAAAGAAGGTTTATTCTGACAAAAGAAGGTTTATTCCGACAAAAGAAGGTTTATTTTGACAAAAGAAGGTTTATTCCGACAAAAAAGGTTTATTTCGACAAAAGAAAACGTATTTAAACAATAGGAGAGCTATATTTGAAAGTACAAATTGATCTTGAACTTATTTAATTGATTATGTTTTTTATTTTCATTAATGCATTTGAAATTTGTTTTCTCTATTTATATTCTTAGATTTCATTATTATTGATCACCAATTAGATATGTTATTCCATTGTTTTTTTAAGTGTTAGATATTTATGCAATATTAATTACATACATGTTTAATTGAAAGCTCATGTGTGTACAAATTTGTATGCAGGTGAATTCAATTTTGAGTGCAATTTGTGATGGCGTGTAAAAGGAATAGATCAAGGAAGTATGATCAAATACGAATAAGATAGAGGAAGAGAAGAGTGGGTGAAGGAACATCTCATGAAGAACAACCCATGGAAAATATCAATGATGAAGGTGACGTATAGGTACAAGAACAAAATGAACCTAATAATATAATTTTTTTGGACAATGGTATGGAAAATCTGATGGAGATGGATGATGATTCTCTTTTCAATAATATTTCATCTGAAGATATGTTATCTAAAAGCACATTAAAATTACACTCGAAAATAATATGGGATGATTTTTTTGAAGAAAAATCTCTAATTGGAAGAGCACAGTTAGTTGCAAAGTTATTTAGATGAAAATAAATGACCCCTATTTTGGAGTTGTTAGGGGTTGATAATAGGAAAAATTCATCAGACTTAAAACACACAATTGTTGAAAACTTGCAAGAAGCATTAAAATGTATTAAAAAAAGAGTTGATCTAGTGATTTAAATGTTGCACGTAGAGCGTTGATGACTGTAATTTATAGTAAGAAATTATCACATAGAAGACAAGTTCAAGAAATTTTTGAATTACTAAATGTTTCTAGGAGAACTGTTCAAAGGTATAGTGAAAAGAGAAATCAAATAGATGAAAAAATTGAGAAAAAATGAGTAAATATTTGTAGGGTTCCCCGAAAAGATAGAATTTCAAAAGATGTAAAGAAACAGGTGGTTGAATATTGGATTACTCACTCTCGTGTTTCATCCAATAGAAGGGATACTATACAAATAATAAGTGACAATGGTACACAAATTTCTCATTTAAAACATTTTATAGATACAACACAAAGTGAACTTTTTGAAGAATTCAAGCAAGATTTTTCAAATGTGAAGATTTGTCAAAGGATGTTTGAGACACTGCGACCATCATTTGTACATATAAATAAAGTACGTGAAACTTGTTGTTGTTGAAATCATGTTGAATTTGACTTACATCTACAATCATATAGAAAAGCTATGACAACAATTGATCAAAATTTAGCCATCCCTGGAAGTACAACACAATTTGTGAAGTCTCTTGTATGCAAAAAATTAGAAGATTTGAAAGAATTCAATGTTCAGTGTATAAAAAATGTATGTAATGATTGTGGAGATTTGAAAAATCTTTTACATGTTGACAATAATGAAATGCAAGTTGTTTGGAAGAGATTTGAATATGAGACATACTTAACGAAGTCAGGAGTTGAGGCCAAAAAAATTGTTCTCAAAGAGAGTGGATTTCCTTACAATGAATTCATGAGTAAATTTTGCAATTTCATATATCCACATATCCAACATTGTCATGGTGCAAGATGGCAAGCTAAACAATTTCGTGATTCAAAGAATTGCTTTCCACCAGGTTCTATTCTCTTTATTGTATATTTCTCTGAGAACTATACATTTAGTCCCCAAATTGAGATTCAAAGTCAATAATATCATTCAGAGAAAGTTGCAATCTTTGTGCAAGTTTTCTATAGGCATGCCGAATTAGAGGTCGATGGAATACAAAGTAGCAAAGATGATCGAATTATCATCAAAGAGGTTCACTTTTATATCAGTGATGATACAAATCATGATAGAAGCTATGTAGCTCATTGTTTCAAAATGTTTTTTGAAGACCTGAGACGACGTGGCATAAATCAAGAACAACACTGGATATGGTCTGATGGATGTGTTGGTAAGTGTACATTATTTTTTTAAAATTTTATTTATTTATATTTACTTTTAATTTTGAGAATTAAATCAAGTCTAATTGCAAGAACTATATATATAGAGCTTTACTTTTTTGACTTGAGCTAATTTGGTTTTAGTACATAGTTATTTGTAATTCGTGCAGGACAATTTAAGTCTTGAAAATCTTTTGTTTGATTAAGCCATCAACATGCTAGACGCAACACCAAATTTATGTGGAATTTTTATGAGAGTGGACATGGAAAAGGAGAGCACAATGGAGCAGGAGCATGTGTGAAGCATGTACTTCGTCAACATTAACTTGTTGGTTGTAGACACTGAAAAATGTCCTAAGTCTATGAGCATCATTTTTCCTAGTCATCATCTTTCAATAATTGAATAATTTTAATTATTCTATTATGTTCGATCATATTCCTTTATTAATTAAATAGTTTTTAATTATTTAATTGATTCACCTTCTCATTTCTATCTTGATCAATTAAAATTATTTAATTGCATCACTAATACCCCTTTCTTCAATAATTAAATAAATCATTATTTATTTAATTATTTATCTTTTATCATATGTCTATAGTCAGATAATAATAATTATTTGACCTTTTATTTTTCTATAATTAAATAATTAACGAAATTATTTAATTATGTGTCATTCTTCTCTTTTAAATAATTGATCCTAATCAATTATCCATATTTAATTTATATCTCCTCCTTTAATTAAATTTATGAATTTAATTAAATCTCCTTTTTCATTTCCTCCAAATAAATGATTTAAAATAAATTATTTATTTGCCACTTGTCATCCCCTTCCATTTTCGAATAAATAATTTAAAATAAATTATTTATCCCTCTATTTTGGTCAAAGATGCCCTGTCATTATTTCATGTCATAGTCTGCATGTCCTACATGTCTGTCATAGCCGTCAGGCGTCATAGCCGTCGGCGTCATATATTTTCCATGCATGGCATATTCTGGTTGCATCAATTCTCAACCGTAGATCTTGGCATCTTTCTAGAAACTCGATCTTGGCCATCCATTTCGTAACTTCCCTCTCATGAATCCTCATCCGTTGATCTTAGAATCTTTCTGGAAGATCAATCTTGTCCGTCCATTCGAATGGTTGTCTATAAAAGCAACCCTTCCCCTCCATTTTCGATTCAACGGCTAATTATCTCCAACTTTCTTGCTTACTATTTACAGGTATTTGCACAACTTCAACAACAAAACTGAGGGCAATATTGGCATAAGAAGAAATAGGAGAGACAAGAGAAAAAATCAACTTCAAAGGGGAGTGTTTTATTTCATTTGCTTTCATTTTGATTGCTCTCTTTGTTTGTATACTCTTGTTTAGATTGGGATAATAGTTTAGAAGTGTTGGCTGTCACTTAATCTATACTATTTGATTTTCCCCATTCTTACATTGGTAACTTTCACCGTATATATATATATGGAACATGTAGATATATTTTTGAAAAGATTATCTATATATTTAAATTAAATTAAAAATTATTTCAAGTTTCTTGAAAGTAATATGTGACAAATTGTGCCAACACATGTGTACTTGCAGGTAATGCCATACATAATGCAAATGAAATTGTTGAATGGTGTAAAAGTCATTTTTTCGCTCGCAACTCAACATACAAGACACATTATTTTTGGGAAGTTACAGGTACATCTAGTCAAAATTTGTTAAAAAATTGAATTTCAAAGTTCAAGTGTACATGATTTTTAATTGAATTTTCAAATTTGAATTTACAGATATTGATTGATCAAATCCTTATAATTGTCAAGCAATTCATGGTATTAGAAGTCTACATCAAATCATGACAACGGGAAGTAGTAAGCCTTATGTAATTAATGTGAGAGAAAAATCATGTTTTTGTGTTGATTGCATTGAGAACAATGCAAATATTGTTCAATGTGAGAATTTTAGAGATGGGTATGTTTTAGAATGGGAAATGAAACAATTAATATCAATGCCTCCTTTTGTTGAAGATGACAATGTCGATGTCTACAATCCTCTATATTCAGCTAATTATGAACATGTATTTGATTTAGTTGTTACAGGTATGGAAATTGATCTTAATTTAGTTAAATTTGATTTAAATATATTCCATGTTTAAGTAAGTTTTAAGTGCATGTGTTTAATTTAGTTAAAATTGATTAAAAATATATGGTGTGTGTACAGGAGATATTTTCATTGTTGTTGCAGATCCTGACAATGCGGAAGCTGTAGATTACTATCTACTAAGATTTATGCAACCAAAAAGAAAATTGGTGGAATTGATGATAGATGGTGATGGACAAGAGTATCCCATTGGATCAATCATTATTGAAGGCACATATTATCAAAAAATGAAGACAAATAAAAATGGTATTTATTTTTTTGATTATATGCCAGGACAAAAGGTTCTACATTACAGTCACCTAGTTATAGCAAGAAAAATAAATTTAGAAACTTTACCTAAAAAGGAGGTGTAAGACAAAAGTGGAGGTTGCCTATTGAAGATCATGAAATTTTTGTAGAGATAATTAAAGATAGAGAGGATCCAGATTTTATGTACCAGGAGCTTTAAGTTGTCTTTTGGATATGCACATGAGTACACACTCAAAATTTTTATAGATCGAGCTACATCTATATATATATATTTATAAATCAAGATTGGACATGTGGCATGATTTATAATGGGTTTTTTCAAAGGCTTGGTCATAAATATTCCATGTGTTATTCTTAATTTAGTTCAATAATCTTTTTTAAGTTCACTTGAATCTTCGATTTCATTTGTTGAATCTTAGATCATGTACACTTGTACAATCTTAAAGGTTGTGATATATCAGATTGGTTATCTTAATAGGATATATAAACCAATCCATGATAATGTATACTTAAATATATACCTTATTAAGCTTTTATAGTATATTTGATAAGTTCCCTTGTATAATTTAATTTTAGCTTTTTTTATATTTGATTTGATAAAAATTATAAAAGGGTAGAGAAAGTTGGTTTTATGACTTGGGGCTCATAGTTCTAAGGTGTGCATGTATGATATGGTTCCGATTAAATAGTTATGGTGTATCATGTGTTTTAGTTAGCAATAGGAAATTATGCAGGCATCTATAGAGAAAAGGTTGTGTCTAATCAAATGTGAAAATTTATATGGTTCAAATTATATTGATCACACAATGATCCACATAAGTCCAACAAATTAGATTCTAGAGTATGGTGTTGCATATTGGTACAACTACTAGAAAATGGTGCTAGGACACTACCTTAATGTTAGAAATAATAGAAAAGGTATAGTGTAGATTTTTCACTAGATATTTTAAAATATTTTTTATGGTTTCATCTTGATTCATTTTTCATCCACCTCACTAGCCCTTATAGTTGTTGGTCCTAAATATAATGATAATTAATCAAAACTATTCTTGCATGGTTAGTATCTTGTTTCCTATACCTATTCCCCTTCCCTGCTATATTATTTGGTACTACCTTGAATGTGCTATTTTCAATGCATTGTTAATATTTTATAGTAACACTTGAACTCATTCTAACTCATTCTAGGATATGTAGAGATGTCTTTTCTTATCAACTCTTTCTTTTCATTGGATCCCCCCTAATCTAAAGTTCCATTGGGAGTGTGGTGAACATTTTCGCATCCCAACACTTTGAGGCTCTATTGATCATGAATGATATCTAGATTGGATGGTTTGTGGGAGCCCATAGAGATAATATAGTTTTATGAGCATAAAGCCTTTCCATTTGATAGTTTTATCTTATTCATTTAATTGATTTACCTATTTTTTACCCCTCTCTTAAATTACAAGTTCAATGCTTGTGTAGGAAGGATTTGGACTGCAACATGTAGGAATTATTTTTATCCTAACAATGGTTTTTAGAAGATCTAGTATTATTTGTGTAAAGGTTGTTGCTATTTTTAGATGAAGTATAGTGATACATGTATAGTAAAATTTAATTTTCATGATTTATTTTATTAGTTTTGAATCTCTATAAAATAGTTGCTCATTCAAGACTATTATGATGTAAGCTAGAGAACATTCAACATTAATAAAAAGTAAATAATGACCTAGATTCCATTTTTAGCAAAGTGCCTAAAGTTTGTAATATGGTATTTATATAGCTATAAGATCATTTTGATCTAAATATTTGATGTTGCAAATTCTATTATTTCAATCAATTTTAAACTATTATCTTTTTGAAGAATATTGGGTGATTTCTCTTTGGGTAGATTTTCATATTTTCATTAGCTCTAGATAAGATAGTTAGGCCTATATTACTAAAGTGTTATTTTTTGGATTTTGAATAACAATTTTTTATTTTGAATAAAGGATATTTGTTTTGAGTAATGGATGATTATTTTATTTAAAATAGATATGCATGTTCTATTATAACTGATTATATAAGATATCCATTACTAACATCTATATCCATTCTAGATTGGTTTTATCAAACCAAAACCAACTTTTAGAAGATGATGATAAAAATTTACAAGGAAATAGATTATGTACTAGAGACAACAAGCTTAACCCTTGTATAACATATAATTTCTTTGTATTTAGTGAATAGATTATTATGATGGATAGTTATCTAATGAAGACATTTTTATGAAATTAGTCATATTAATTTTTTAGAGATTGTACTATTATGATGGAGAGTTATCTAATGAAGACATTTTTATGAAATTAATCATATCATATTAGACTATTAGAGATTGTACCATACAATTGTATATATCATGATAATTGAATACAAATTGTGTACATCATAGTTATACATGATCTAACTTAGTCAAGTTTAAGTAGGTAACTTGACAATTATATAGATGTGTGTAACAAGTGTGAATAAACCATAATTTAAATTTAAATTTAAACCTGTACAAACTTGCTAAATAAATAAAACCATAATAATTTGCACAATGTAAATAGATGTTTAACAAGTGTTTGAAAACCATAATAATGCACGATAACAAATCTATGCACAAACCATAAAACATGTAAACATGTGTGAATGTGATTTGTAAATCATAACGAGTGTACATATATACCATAAAAGATAAACATGTATAGATAATGTGATGTATGTATAAATCATAAAAAGTGTCTGTCTATAACATAATAATCTGATCTCAAAGAGAGGGATATCTATTGTGAATAGAATCATCAGATCTATGGCCCGATCTCTCCCTCGATCCATGGGATGATCCCTCTCTTGATCCAAGATGTGTGGATCCATGTCTCGATCCAAGCTCTTTGGATGTGTGTCTTGAGCCTCGTCCCAAAACCTGCATGTGTTCTAGTACGTGCACATGAAATTATCTAAACTTGTATGTACATACAAACTTTCAACGTGTTCAAACTTACAAATTGAGTACAATTAAATATTAAATTATATAAAATTATTTAAATGTACCTTAGTTATGTGCTGCATGGGAACACCATCATGTGTGGATCCATGTCCCGATCCAAGCTCTCTGGATCTATGCCCTGAGCCCTACATGTGTTCAAGTACGTGCACACACATGAACTTTTAAAATTTAATTTAATTTAAGTGTGTGTGTACAGTATATGTATATGTAATTTTTTCTATAAATGTACCTCATTTGTGTGTTGCATGGGATCGCCATCATGTGCCAAATTTCCAAACTCTGACAAATCACCATATTGCTTAAAAAATTTCAAGTACACGTGTCAATTTTAATCAGGAGTTAAACATGTTAAACATGTATCATACATATTCTTTTAGAACACAATTAAATGTGTATATATAAATTATTCAAGTACCTATTGTGCCTAATTGATGGATCTACCAATGTCACTAAGATCATTAGAATGCAAGGACATCATAGGGGGATTTGTAGCATGTACAGTATTAGTGCCAAAAAGAAGCTGAGTATATGCACCATGGACATTATCAGGTGTCGTAGTAACCTGAGCAACGTGATTTGTAACATCCTGACGACCTAGACAAGATAAAGGATTGATAGAAACATGATGTGCATGGGATCCTATAGGCTGCTCTGGAATATCCCTTGGAGTTTCCACCCCGTGGCTCGAATGTGTACCAGGATATCGCTCTCTAATAAATTCTTGTACATGGTCGAGAGAGATCCCATGGTCCTCCTTGATGACCTGATATGCTACTAGTAAATCTGAAACTAAGACTCTACACACATTATGCAAAGTCATGTGGTTCATATGCTTGATATCTGAAGGAGTAGGTAGATCGACACAAATAAATGGATCATAAGATGTTGATGTAGCCTCTGTGGGAGGAAGGCTGATCCGCGGGCGTAATAAGAATCCACCAACTCGATCAGATGACATCTGATCAATTTGTTCCGTAATAGAGGCAATGTTATCAATAATCTGGGATCGAATAGAGCATGCTGTTGACTCCCCTACTGCTGCCAATTCCACACGTTTTGGTAAAACCAAAAAGTTTGGGCCAAATAATGCCCTCTTATCCACAAGAGGTGGAAAACCTAGATGTCTAAACTGTGGTTTGTCAGAAAAATGACCTTTACCTTGGCCAACATGCTCAGTATGAGATGTGTAGTCCACATCCATCTGTAAATGAAATTCTGCATATAACTGTTTCACAAAATATCCTGGCAGCTCATCATTGTGAGGGCATCTATGATACGTTGCCAACCATCTAGGGTATATGAATGGTGCAACAAGAGGATCTACACTCCTCGTAACCACATATCCTTTGATTCTATTTTGTCCTCTATAATGAGGGAACATGGTTAACACATTTTCAGCTGAAACTAATTTGGCAACTTCTCTATAATTCATTGTGCCAGTAACACTCCTAGCAAGAGACAAATAAAATTGCTCAATGTTGATCTCATCATAAGGGTTGAATGATTGAATTGTCTCAATCATTCGATGAATCTCATCTCTAATAGTGACTTTTCTATCTCGATTAGCCAAATTGGGGGAGTTGTGAATTGTTTGCTCTAAACATTTTAGAGCATTGTTTAATCTAACAATACTATCCCGATATAAATTTGATCTATTTTGAGCCTCTTGATTAGAACGAGGGAAATGGTGAGATCCCTCATCGGCCATGATATATATCTATGTAAATGTTTAAATCTAGAGATTTGCATATCATTAAAACAAAATATACATGAACAACACATACATTAAACTTGAATTTAAATCAAATTTCAAAACTAAAACAAATATATATATAAATTTAAAGTACAATCTTTTCAATAGATCTCTATGTACATATGTGTGTACATGTATAAAAGTTGCATTTAACTAGCTTCAAGTTCACCCTTTATAATTAAAACCATTTAAAAATTCTATGTGATCCCATTAAAGATATATAGGGAAAGAAAATTATAAATTTCTACCATCAATTCATTCTAGATAAAAAACATAAATTATATTCAAGAATCTCACATTAGCAATCAAGTAAATGTATATATATGTGTGTGTATGTACATGTGCATGTGTGTATGTATGTATGTGTGCATGCACACGTTTATGTATACATGTATATGTGTATATGTGCATGTGTGTATATGCATATACATGTGTATGTGTTTATGTACACATGTGTACATACATACATATGTACATGTATATATACATACACATGTACATGACATATGTATATATATATGTGTATATATATGTATAATTTTTAATTTATGTATGCATAAATATATATATGTACATGCACACGTACATATATATAAAAATGTATATATACTCAAATACATAGATACATACACATGTATGAATATATGTGCATGTACATGTATGTGTACATACATGTACATGTGTACATACATACATATGTATATATACATACATACATACACACATACACATATATGCAAATTATGTACACATATATGTATACATATACACATACACACATGCGCACATGCACATATACACATATACATACATATACATGTACACACATGCACACAAACATACATACATACACATGTATGTACATATATATATATATATATGCATACATGTACATACACACACACATACATTTATGTATGTACACACATATATATACATACATACATGTAATGCACGTACATACATACACACATACATGTGCATACATGTGTATGTATGTGTATATGTGTATGTGTGCATGCACACGTGTATGCATACGTGCATGTGTATATGTGCATGTGTGTATATGCATATACATGTGTATGTGTGTGTATATACATACATATGTACATGTATACATGTACACAACATGTACATGTGACATATGTATATATATATGTGTATATATGTGTATATATATGTATATACTTGAATTTATGTATGCATAAATATATATGTACATGCACGCATACATATATATTTATATGTATACATACTCAAGTACATACATACATATACATATGTATGTATGTACACATACATGTACATGCACATATGTTCATACATGTGTATGTACATGTATGTGTACATACATGTACATGTGTACATACATACATATGTATATGTACATGTACATATACATAAATACACACATACACATACACATATATATGCAAATTATGTACACATGTATATGTATACATACACACATACACATATACACATATACACACATGTGCACATGCACATATACACATATACATACATTTACATACACATGCACACATACACATACACACATGCACATGTATGTACATATATATATGCATACATGCACATGCATACACACATACATGTATGTACATACACACACATATATACATACATACATGTAATGCACGTACATACACACACACATACAATTATACACACATGTACATATATATGCATGCACATACATCCATACACACATACACGCATATGTATATATGCATATACATGCATACACACATATGTACACATGTATATAATACAAACATACATGTACGTGTACACACACATATACATGTACACACATACATGCACATGTATGTGCATATATGTACATGTACACATGTAAACACATACACATATATGTACACACATGTACATACACATGTACATACACATATATGTATACATACATGTACGTGCATGGACAGTGAATTAGAAATTTGGGGTTTTCAATTTTGGGTTTATAGATCTACAATGAAGAATCTAGAAAAACCATGCATTAAATGACAAGTGTGTGAAATTTGAGAGTAAATGACATGTAATGTAAATCAACAAATAGTTACTATTGGTTATCTATCATCTTGTTTAGATGGATTTTAATATATTTTTATTTTCAAAGATAAATTTGATCCAGAATAAAGTATGTTTACTTGAAGTGTTTTTAAAGTTATCTACACCATTAAATCAAATTAATGGGTTTGACTGAGGAGAAGATCCTTTGCACATTAAGCTCCCATAATATTTGTTGATATCATCTAGTTTCACATATTTTATGTTTCATATACTTGAGGTAAATGGATTTTTGAAGATCAAAGATATAGATTCAATCTACAAAAAAGGGTCAATACACAAATTAGATGTTAAAATTTTGTAGTTTTGGAGATCATTTTTGCAAGTGTAGAAATGATAGATAGCAAAAAATCTAGTGAATTTATTAGTCCAATGGTAATAATTTGATAGTGCACATGTATCTTATGTGGCTGCTAGTGAAGTTTTGCAAATGTCAATTTTTTAGGGAAGTTTTAAGGGAACCACTTTCTTTGGTTTAGTGGGAGGTCTTCATAGGGGTTTTCTCTTTTCTCTACTATGTTTGGTTACCTTGCAATTTCTTTATTTGTGTAGGTTCATACAAAGGATTCAATTCAAGGGTGCTTATTTTAAACCATGTTCACATGGTTGTGAATAAAGCATCTAGTTGTGATGATTTTTTTGGGGATTGGGTTCCACCTTATTGAGGGTGGGGCTCCTTTGTTGTAATCTATTGTTGAACCTAACCTCAAGACCTCTACTAAGGTTTCAATTTTCCCTCATATTATATGCCTATTCTATGAGATATGAGGCTTGTTTTGGCTATGCCTTCTATCCAAGATGGGTTTGTTAGGAAGGTTTGTGTGAAGCCTCCTTCCTTAGTGGCTGATAACGCTTCTAACTACATGGTTGATAAGGATCTTGATAATTTGAAGAACTCTCGAGTTGGGAAGTTTGTTGGGGCCTGATTTTAGATCTTGGGCTCAAATAAATTAGATGATTTATGGCTCAATTGTTATCTTAGTCTAAGGTTGATTTTCCCTCATATTATATGCCTTTTCTATGAGATATGAGGCTTGTTTTGGCTATGAGATATTAAGGTTGGGAGGTTTGTTTGGGCCAAACCCAATATTGATGATTTTAGATCTTGGGCTCAAATAAATTAGAGGATTTATGGCTCAATTGTTATCTTAGTCTTTCCTTCAGGTTTCTTCTTGGTTTCTTATTCAACTCTAGACTATTTTGGGTGGGTTGTGGTTCCTTAAATGGGTGGGGTTATGCATCCAATTTGATGGCTTCAGGGTTTTTTTTTCTCTAAGGATGGATTTTGTTAAACAAATTCTCATCTGGACTAGGGTTCCAAGTTTTCCTTTGGAATATTAGGATGAGGAAGTGTTTGTGGGTATTTCTAACTCAATTGAGCAATTCAATATTATCAATTCAATTATAAAATAAAAAAAATGCGTGTTATTTTCTTAATTTTGTATCAACATGGAAATCAATAAGAAGCTGCTTTATCTTTAAAATTGGGTACAAGGGTGGTTTTATCTTGACAGAATAAACATGAATGTGAAGCAAACAGTTTTGATGCTTGATTGTCTAATTCCAATTCCAGAGTCTAAATCATTGGGGGCATTCCATAGTGAATGTATCTTCAATATAGGCACAAGAATGTAAGCATAGTACATAAAGAGTGAGAGTGTAGCACAGAAGAAAGGAATTCCATGAGAACCCATTAGAGAGATAGACATATACATGAGAAAAACCAGATCCTATACTCAAGTATGTACATACAGCTTCATAAAACCCTTTATTTTCACCATTTTTCTTAAAACCCTAACCGAAAACACCAAATTTCTGATTTCTTTAATGAACAAAACTAATATCCCCAAATTCCCAATTCACTTCAATGATTAGAACTTGAAAAATTCGAAACCCTTCAATACGTTTCAAAAAACCCCAAATTCCCCATTCAATACGTTTTCACAGAATTCTATTACACCATACGTAAAATAGTGATAGAGGAGAACCTGGGAGGCACCATTTACACAATGGAGCTGACAGGGGTCGCTAACCAGGCTTTGTAGACATGAGGTGCGTTCGGTCGACCCACTTTCTACAAAACACCATTCGACCGAGCTGGCACAAATGAATGGGCGCCTTCTTTTTTTTGTTTTTTATTTTCAACCTTCCTGCCGAATTCCTTCTGATTGATTACATTTCGATCAAAGCTCTTCCAGCTGAAAGTGGGTTCCCACATTGGCGCCAAATCACCACGAGATGGTTTCAGCCGAAAGTTGTTCGACCGAAACATAACCGATCGGAATGAATTCGGCCGAAACTATTAATTTGGCCAAAAGTGTGACACTCTATTGTGCTTTTACCCAAGAACTATCCTATCTATTTGTCAAGTTAAATTCCATTATATTAGATACAACGTCGTCCTAGTTATCAATACCTTGATGCATCATCTTTATGTGTTATATCAAATAATAAGGAATGACAAAAATCCCAATCCCAATGTGTGAGCACCTCATCATCCTACATTCATCTTGCATATTGCATTATCTCATCATCATCTCTAATAAAGTCTTGATGGATTATGGACTTGTTGGATCTTTTTAAGCAATCATTGAAATCAACGATCATTCATTCTTTATTCTTCTATCTTCTCTCTGCGCTAACCTAGTATCATGACAATCAACAAACACATCATCAATGTATCCATCCCACATCCAAAACTCATAAGCATACATGCATCTCATAATCATAATGTAGACACTAAAAATTGGTCTAGGCCTACGACTTCAATTTTCGACATAATTCTCATCTTCATTGTCATGATTAAATAATGTTAATTATTTAATTATTTTCAAAGGTCACCTATTCTCCATTAATTAAATAGCTTTAATTATTTAATTAATTCATTGTCACCTTTATCTTTTCTTGACTATTTATTTAATTACGTTGCTAATTAAATCTATCCTCTCTCTAAAATTAAATAAACTATTATTTAATTTACCCTCATCACATTTTCGACTATAATTAAATAATCATCTAAAATTATTTAATTATTCTTTAACCTTTTCTCGAGTCAATTAAATAAATATTTATTTATTTAATTTAATCCCCAAATTTTGAATGTTGAATTAAATAACTATTTAATTCATAAAAATAATTATTCCTAGCATATTCTTCTATAATTAGATAATCGCTTGGTTATCTAGTTAGTCATTTACCACTTAAGATTTAATTAAATCAATCAGTTATCTCCTGATTTAATATCTAATCATTTCTGATAAACATACCTTCTAGTTTAATCAATCAGTTATCTAGTTTTATTCTTCTTCATGCAAACTTTTATTAATTAAATAACTTTATTTATTTAATTAATTCATTTGTGCGTTCGAATAGACCATTTCCTCTATACTAATCTTTATCTTTTACATGCAATCATTATTCTTCTGAGTTTCGAATAGTCTCAACTAAAGATTAAATTATTATTTAATTCAATCTCCACCAGTTATGCTTTTTCACTCGCGTTATTACTGACACTAATCTCTATCGCATGCCATATATTTAATCATGATCGTTGATTTATCTTTGAATCTGAGTCGGTCATTCGAAAATCAATTTTCTATAAATTGGCTTGACTTTCATCATTATTACTCCTCCCGGAATCTTTGTACTTTTTGGAAGCAACTTTAAGAATCATCAATGTTTTGCTAAATCATTATCAATAGGCCATATTTGTATACTTAAGAGAAATCTGAGGGCAATTATCATACAATGACAAAATGAAGAAGTGCAATGAAGGTGATTCATGGAATGGATGAGACTTTTGGAACACGACGTGAAGACACTGTCTTTAAAAAAAAAATGTAGAAATTTTGAATTTTGTAGGTATAGGTACAATACGACACATTTGCAGTACAAAATGACGCAATTGACCTAGTGAACCACATATGAATTTTCGTGACACATCTGACATTTCGTGATGCATTTGTGCCTCCCTACGACGCATTTGACCGGTATAATTTTTTTTTTTCTGATTTCAAATTTGAATTTTTAAATTGCAGTTTTCATTATGACTAATTCAGAGTTTGCAACATGTGTTCTTGAGGAGTTAATATAGTGTTTGCAGGATGATTGACGAAGACAAAGATCAAAGTACTAATGAATTGTTTTACAAAACGCTTGTCAATTATTATTTTCAAATAGATTGTCTTATTATATTAGATAATGCTTTCATTTGGTACTTAAAATAAATCACCGTTCTCTGTGTTTAGTGTGTTTTCACTTTTTCTTAGATTAGAACTTGATTTGATAACAAAAGTATCCTCTCCCCTTATGCACTTGTGCGATCTTAGGTGTAAGAGAAATTTTTATCAACTTTAGATCTGGGCCTGCTTTGGTGGGAAAAAGTACTCACTCCAAAGCAACTCAAAACTAGTGATGAGCTAAATCCAAGCTACTCTCGATCGGTATACAAATTTTAATGTTGAGGAAAACTTAGCATTACAGGACTTCCTGTAGACAAGCAAGTGATAGTGATTCCCTCAATAACCTTGTGGTGTGTCAAAACTTGTAGAGCATAACCTCTACAGGCTAGGAAGCCTCCTTATATGAGTTAATATTGCCTCTTGCATGGCCTTCTAATTGGGCGCCCTTACTAAAAAGCCAATTGTTTTTAGATTAGCTAAAAAACCTTCTATTTTCTCATGTAAGAGGTCAAACCTCTAAAATCGTCTCACATTCATGTGATTCTTAGTAGAGATAAAATTTTTTACATGGGAGATTCATGAGAACTAAAGCTTGGCTGACCTGAGAAGTGATTTTCGTGTAAGGGGGAGCCAGTGTGGTCAAGCTTCTAATCATCCGATTTGAAGAAGCACAATAGGGGAAACCCAAGTGAGAATTCAACAGATATTATCATTGCTAGCCTTAGGATCATACTTTTCTTTTGGAATTATACACGTTCATGTTCATCAAACCTAAAACACATTGCTTTCTAATTATCTTTATTTTCTAAAATTTGATCACAAACAGAGTCAGTCAAATCTGCAATTTACTAAAAAACCACAACTGTTAACTAGAAACTTATAACTATCAAACTGAGTCGCATTTGTTCACCAAAAAATCACATCTATCAAAATTGAGTCCAATCTGTCATTTTTTAGAAAATTGAGTCGCATCTAAGTCACATTTGTCAATTTGAAAACCACATCTGATATCCCGAGTCACATATGTCAAGTTTGTTAATACCTCTGATACTAGAAAACCACATTTGAAATCCTCTATGATGCATCTGATCTGGTGAGTCACATTTGCAGTCTAGAAAAATGCATATGCTCTATCACAAAATCGACCTTATTTTACTAGTATAGTCTCTGAGTCTGAAAACCGCATCTATCAAACTATGTGACACATTTGATTTTGTGAGCCGCATTAGTAGTCTGGAATGACAAAGTTTCCTATCACAGTTCTAAGAAATTAGTTTACTAGTAGACCACATCTGACATTAGGAACTACATTTTCTAATTCTTGTGATGCATCTGTAAAGTTGAACCGCATTTTCCTGATAACTAGAAAACTAGAATTCACTATCATATTCTGAAACCAAATAGTCATACCAGTCTCTGATTTCTCTTTTCACAGTGATCCTTGGACATAAACCAGAAAGTTTTCTCATACTTTGCACGATTGCATTCTTTAGGTTTCATTTAGCTATAGTGATAGGAATCCTAGTTACAAAACTTACTTACATCTTAGGAGTCTTTATTACTTTTAGATAGATCAAACTTTTAGGAATATCACTTTGCATATCTTAGAATAGGCCAACTTTCGACACTTTGGACAAACCCTTGCTTCAACGAACATTGTGATTGAACCTAGTCACTTGTCAACATATCTTTTGTCCTACACACGAGTCCTTCCAGATCATCAATTTAGTTTGGGAGCTCAACTTATATTTTGGTCCTAGTCCTACAAAGGTTCCTTGATAAAACTAAATTGTATCCTTGGTTAAACTTTAGGTGGTAGGTAACCTCTTTTTAGAATATTCCAAAATTGATTATCTTAGAAGATTTCTTAGAATTTTGCATACTTAGACATGGTCATCCTAGCATAACATCATTTTGGATATTCCTTATTTCCTAGAAAATATCAAAAAAATAGTTGCATTCATTCCTTATATCAAGAAAATCCCAAAAACATAGACTAAATCATATTATTCGTAGACATAGTTTTGCATCATACCATTTTGAGAATATCTTACATGGTTGAAACAAGGTCAAAAAATAAACAAAGAGAAATGGCTGATCCACAAGACTACATCAATCCCTTCTGAAAAATACCATCAAGGACATCAAGACCTCACAAAGCATTGCTGGAAAAATTTGTCACTAGAGACCCACAAGGACAGATTTTTGTAGAAGACATAGACGTTGTTGTCCAAGATCCTGAATTTGCATCTTTTGTAGATGAGTGTTTTGAAAATTATCCTCAAAGATATCTAGAAAAATTGTTAGTAGAAGGTGCCACATTACCTCCTAGATTTGATATCCACACATTGAGAACTTCATCTAGTCAAGGGACAAAAACCATAACATCTAGTGTCTTTATTCCTTAAATAACTATGAATATACCATCTGGAATACCTACCGAAACTGCCACAATAGTACATACAACACCATTTGGTACATTGAGCATGACACAAAGCCTTAGTTTTTCTATAGGAGCATCATCGTCAAATCCCTTTGGCACAAATACCGATGGTAAAAGGCCTAGAATTAGCATAAACATGACAAATTCTATACCACATATCAAAACCACTACTGCCATTCTGCAAATAGGGGTTATACAAATAGACCACATACCTACACTGAATTAGAATCCATCATAGATCAAATTTACATCTTTGACACAGGTAGATGTTTTGCAAACAAAAATGCAAGCCCTTCAACAACAAATGGATAACATGGAAATGTCAGGCAAACAGACCTTTTCAGCACAAGATTTATGTCCATGTCCCTTTGAAAAATCTTTATACATGATACCCTTCCCACATGGATATGTTATACCAAATTTTCCTAAGTATAATGGGAAGCCTAATCCTCTAGAACATATAAGGGAATTTTCCGCAACATGCATGGATGTCTTATATGACCCCTCGTTGGGATAGCATTGGAATGGTTTTCTAAACTTCCATACAACATAGGGTCATGAGGTAAATTGGCTGAAAATTTTATAGAACATTTTACCTTTAACATTGACAATGAAATCACGATAGCTTCCTTATGTCACACCACACAAGAAGAAGGATAAAACTTTATTACCTTCTTCCAATGATGGAGGAATCTAGCTAGTCGATGCCCTGTTGAAATACCAGAGAAAAAAAAGGTCACAATATTCCTCAAAAATCTTAATCCAAAACTGAGAAGTGACTTAAGGGTACACTGTTGTACTTCTTTTGTGGAACTAGTACAAAAAGGCATCATAATTGAGAAGGCTCTCATTAACAAAGGTGACATTAAGATGCCACATAGGAATCCAAATGTTCAACACCAAAATGCTAATAACAACAGAAACAAATTTTGGTCCTAAAACAAGAATGTAACTAATGATTTTATTGTTGATACGAAGACCCTACATGTAGGACCAGTCATTACATTTATAGGAAACAACCCTTCTCATGACATACCCAGCAATGCCAATCAAACTGCCAATTTTTTCTAGAATACACAACAACAATGACTACAAATGAGGTTTCCAAAACGTGAGTTCACTACCCTAGGGGAACCAATCGAGTCAGTCTTCAAAGAACTGATAAAACACAAAATCATATAGCCACAAGAGCCAAAACAATATGATCTTGGACAGTTTAAACCATCTTGGTGGGATGACAATTGTTTTTTCAATTACCACCAAACTAAGGGACACAGTCTATCACAATGTTGACAAATGAAGAACATTATACATGATTTTGTTGAAAACAGAACCATAGAAGTCAATGGGCAAAAATATACCACAAATAGTGACGAAAAGGTCTTTACAGATCCATTACACGACCATGGGAAAGGAAAAGCCTCCAGTTAAGGAAATAAGACACATACCTAGACTAACTATGCCAATACCAAGTATGACTATAACCAAGGTATGATCATAAATAATATTTGAGCAGTCGATAAACAGATCAACACCATTACCATGAAGAAAAGTCGTGAATGTGTTGTCAACACTCGCCAAACTAAGATAACCATCCAAGTTCCTCCAGGACAAAAAAAACCACATTCCTCCAAGTCTCAGTGCAATTTACTTGACCAGCTGGGGAAGACCCTAGCACAAATCTCTATCTTGGAAATGTTGACTATATCACAAAACCATCGATCCATCTTAGACAAAGCTTTGCAAAGCATGACTGTCTGTACCAACTTAGATGTCAATCATTTCCAAGAGATGGTAGGATACTTAACCAATTCTCATCATGCTACCTTCTTTGAACATGATTACTCAATTGAGAAGACAAACCATAATGACCTATTACACCTTGAAGTTCTTGTTCATCAAATGAAAGTTAGATGAGTCTTGGTAGACAGAGGAGCAGGGTTGAATCTTTGCACCTTGAAACTAGTTAAGGCATTATGTTTCTCAGAGGCATGTGTGGACACTACTCAAAGCATAGTCATTAAGGCATATGATGATGAGGAAAGATCATCTAAAGGAGTTGTAACACTCCATATCAGAATTGGCCCTGCGATTATGGATACTAACTTCCAAGCCTTGGATATCATCCTTTCATACAATATTTTACTAGGTAGACCATGGATACATGCTATAAAGGCTGTCCCTTCCACTTACCATCAATGTCTTAAATTATCATACAATGGCATTGAGATCACAATAGATGGTGATACCAATCCTTTCCAATATTGCACTAGCCTACACAAAATACCACAATGATAGGTGCCTGTTAATCAGGAGGCTTCATCCTCTAAATCATCGCAATAAGTTGATCCATCCACTCTTTCCAAATCATCTGCATCCCAAACACCATCTTCCACTCCTCAGGTCAAGATTCAAGACAAGGGTTACGAAGAATATCACATGAAAGCATCTTATTGTGTCAGTTATTTGGTTCCTACTAAATCATATGGTCTACCAAAAATAGATAAGAGGCAATCCATCGTCACAATACATGTCCCTCCTACAATGAATTTCACAAAATAGGGAGAGTTAAGTAAAGAAGCCATGGATCAAGAAGATGTGACTTCTTGGTTATAAAAAGAATACAATGAAGACCCTCCTTTGTTCGTTCAAATACCTAAAGATCAATATGTAAAAGGTTTCATGATAATGCAAATAAATGAATATGACAGACATAGCGAGCTAGGACTACATCAAACTGGAAGGACTAAATCAATCATTGTCTCTCAATGACCAAAAGGCCTAGGGCTAGGGTTTCAACTGATTAAGATTGGACTTCCTAGTACCTTGGCACCATCACAAGAGGAAGTGATTTCTTCTGAAGATATGGATACATCCAATGAACCATCTGACCCATTCCATTGTGACTCCCTCGACTCAAATGAATATGAATGGGATTCCCTTTCCTCCGCTAGCTTAATGGACCTAGACAAATTATTTGGGGAACTTGACCAAATTCTTTATCCCTTGCAGAACTCAACTAATTCCCATCCTCAAGCATCCTTGAAAAAAGAAGAATGGATCAAGCATTAATATTGGGAAAACCTTTATCTTTCCTCTTGGGAGCCTAACAAATCCGCTTCTAATGACCGAGCCTTTAAAGTGGGCCCACCTCAAAATCTACTTGTAACTAAGAAAAAGAATAAGAAGGATTTGGCAAGAAACTTCTATGACCATGTCAATAGGTCTATTCTCACCTTATTAGCCTCCACCTTTGATAATTCTAATAATGACATGCCCCTCGTATATCTGCAACCTATCGATTGGGATCAACAAGACGCCCCCATCTTAGACATATTTGAGAACGATGAAGCAATAGCTGAGTTCATGGGACTGTGAGAAGGCATACCTAGTGGTGACCATAAGGCTAGATTTACCATAGACTTGGATAACATGGCCTATTTTGGGGAGTTTGATCAACCCTCCAGTCACAAAAATAAGAAAAATAATGAAAAGAATAAAAATGACGAGCCCCTAGGTGAAAATTGAAAGGCACCTTTGGATGATGAAAAATAAAAAATAAAGGACACATCCAAGGGTGAAAACCGAAAGGCACCTTTGGATGATGAAAAAGAAAAAATAAAGGACACATCCAAGGGTGAAAACCTCTCTGAGGAACCCAAGGATGGAGGGTTGAACATTCTCCCAGTTGCAAAGGAAAAGTCACCAATGTTAGTTGAGGAATCTATAGAGATCAACATAAACACTGAAGATAATCCTTGAGTAATTTATTTTGCAACATATTTGACAAAGACAGAGCATCTAGACTTTCATGACTTCTTCACAAAAAATAGATCAATTTTGCATGGTCATATGCTTGCATGCCTGAACTAGATCTTGACTTTATATTACATCATTTTCCATTACAACCAGGTGTTAAGCCCGTGAAGAAAAAATTAAGGAAAATGCACCCACAAATTGTTTTATTAGTCAAAGCCAAACTAAAGAAACTATTGGACGTCGGTTTTATCAAATCAATATACTATGCATAATGGATTTTCAATCTTGTGCCACTAATGAAACCATCAGGGGGCATCTGCATTTGTACAAAATTCAAAGATATAAATAAAGCAAGTCCTAAGGATGACATTCCTTTGCCAAACATTGACATGATTGTGGACCTAACAACAGGATATGAGATTCTATCCCTCATGGATGGTTTCTTAGGATATAATCAATTCAGAATCACACCTCAGGACCAACACAAGATAGATTTTTCATGTCCATAGGGAACATATTATTGGAACATGATGCCTTTTTGGCTCAAAAATTTTGGAGCTACATACCGATGTGCCATGACAACCATATTCCATGATCTTGTGCACGCTCTCATGGAAGACTATGTATATGATCTGATAGATAAATCATTGACAAGGGTTGATCACTTACAAGTCCTAGATAAGATGTTTCAAAGACTAGAAGAATACAAAGTGAGGCTAAATCCAAAAAAGTGTGTATTTGGCGTTCAATCAGGAAAACTCCTAGGATACATTATTTATAGACGAGGCATTGAAGTGGAGCCAACAAAAGTGAAAGCTATAATGGACATGCCTCCACCAACCAACATAAGTTAGTTAAGGACACTACAAGGGAGACTTCAGTCTATCAGATGATTCATAGTGCAGGTAGTAGATAAGATACATCCATTCCAACATTTAATTAGAAAAGGGGTATCGTTTGTATGTACAAAAAAATGCCAAGAATCTTTTCAAAAGATCAAGGATTACCTACTTACACCACTAGTGCTAATGCCACCTACAAATGGATGACCTCTGATACTCTGCATTTTAGCAACCACATCAACGCTAGGAGTCTTACTTGCATAGAATGATAATAAGGGTCATGAAAGAGTAGTGTACTATAACAATTGTACTTTGGTGGGATATGAGTTAAAATACAATCACATAGAACATGCTTGTCTTGTAGTAGTTTTCACTACTCAAAAACTTAGGCACTACATGTTAAACCACCAAACCATGTCGGTCGCAAAGATAGATCCTTTGAAGTATCTCCTAAGTAAAGCAACATTAACAAGCCAATTGGCTAAATAGGTAATGATACTCAGTGAATATGACATCCAACATGTAGAAAGAAAAGCTATAAAAGGACAAGTTATTGCTGACCATCTAGAAGATACACCAATTAAAGTAGATCATCCTCTAATTGCAGATTTTTCTGATGAGTTCATCTTCACCATTGACACAAGAATGGCATGGAAATTATAATTTGAATGGTACCACACTAATCATGGCTCAAGGGTTGGCATATTATTTGTCACACCACAAGGCAACACTATTCCAAAGTAATTCAAAATCACTTTTCCATGCACCAATAACATAGCAGATTATAAAGCTCTTGTGAAAAGATTATGATTGCCAATCAAATGGAAGATTAAACATTTACAAGTTTATGGAGACTCTTAGCTAGTAGTTTGACAAGTTAATGATGATTATGAAACTAAATATGAGAAGCTTGCCCCATACAAGTAGATGGAAAATAGATTTAAGCAGTATTTTGATGGCATCATCTTTCATCAAATACATCACATCTAGAACAGGGAAGCAAATTCTATGGAAACTGTTGGTTCACTTTTGGATATACCTAGCAACATGCCTGAGTTTGAATTTTTGGTAGAACAAATTTTGGTCCCTACTTTTGACGTCCCATATTCTGTAATGGTTTGTGAGCTTGTTGGTCCCACTTCCCCATGGTACAAAGACATATATGACTACCTTCTTGCCAAAATCCTACCCTTAGACCTTTCGAACAACCAATGTAGGAAATTTATCTGTAAGTCTTCCAAGTATACTATCATCAAAGATACCCTTTATAGATGTGCCCTAGAAAATACCTTGTTGAGATGTCTCGATGCTGAAGAAGCACAAGCAACCTTACATGCGATACACGAGGGTATATGTGGATCCCATTCTAGCGGTCCCACCTTAGCTAAGAAGATTATGAGACTAGGCTATTATTGGCCTACAATGGAAAATGACTCATATGTCTTTGTCAAGAAATGTCGACAATTTCAAATTCACGAAGACTAGATACACGTGCCAACACAGGAGCTTCATCCAATAACTTCACCATGGCCCTTTTCCTAATGGGGAATCGATCTCACTGGTAAGATACATTTTGCATCCTCCAATGGCCATAAGTTCATCATTACTACGATCGAATACTTTACCAAGTGGATCGAGGGTATTCTTATGACATACATTACTGATACACAAATTTCTAAGTTTATCCTTAACTACATCATTTTTCGGTATGGTGTTCCTCAATTCATAATCATGGATAATGGCCGCCCATTTAAAAACAAAGAAGTCCACCATCTCTATGAATAATTCTATATCCAACACCATTTTCCACTCCCTATTATCCACAAGGTAACAACCACGCTGAGGTGTCTAACAAAACAATCCTTAGAATCCTCAAAAAGACTGTCAATGACATTGGTCATGATTGTCATTTACAACTTAATCCTACCCTATGGGCCTATCACACAAGCATCCACACTCCCACCGAAACCACTCTGTACTCCTTGGTATTTGGTTTTGAAGCCATCTTACCTATTGAGGTCGAAATTCCTTCCCTAAGGGTATCTTTGAAAGGGCATATCGATGATGAAGAGTACCGTGTGTTAAGACTGCATGAGCTAGAGTTCCTAGATGAATGAAGACAAAAGCAACTAGATCATCTCCAAGCATATCAAAACCATTTTCATCATCACTATAACAGGAAAGTCTTGAGTCAAAATTTTGACATAGGTGACTTGGTCTTAATGGAAAATCCAAACAATCAAGTAGAAAGAGAAAAACTAGGCAAGTTTGAACCAAATTTTTTAGAACCTTACATTGTTACAAAAGCCTTTGGATCAGGAGCATGCCAACTCTCTACCCCTGAAGGAGAGCCACTATCAGTGCCAATCAACAACCTTCATCTGAAGAGGTTCTATGCATAGCTTCTGAGAGCTTTGTATTAATAAAAAAAATACAAAAAATATAAGAACAATCTCACCAAAAGTCTCATCCATTCTATGGATCACCTTCATTGCACTTCTTCATTTTGTTGTTGTATGAAAATTTCCCTAAGATTTCTCTTAAGTATGCAAATATGGCCTATTGATAATGATTTAGAAAAATGTTGAAGATTGTTAAAGCTGCTTCTAAAAAGTATAAAGATTTCAGGAGGAGTAATAATGATGAAGGTCAAGCCAATTTATAGAAAAATGATTTTCGAATGATTGGCTCAGATTCAAAGATAAATTGATGACCTTGATTAAATATATGACGTGCGATAGAAATTAGGGTCATTAATAACACGAGTGAAAAAGAATAACTGGTGGAGATTAAATTAAATAATAATTTAATCTTTAGTTGAGACTATTGAAAACTCAGAAGAATAATGATTGCATATAAAAGATAAAGATTAGCATAGAGGAAACGGTTTGTTCGAACACACGAATGAATGAATGAATTAAATAAAGTTATTTAATTAATAAAAGTTTGCATGTAGAAGAATAAAACTAGATAACCAACTGATTAAACCAGAAGCTATGTTTGTAAAAAATAATCAGATATTAGATCAAGAGATAACTGACTGATTTAATTAAATCTCAACTTAAGTGGTAAATGACTAATTAGATAACTAAGAGATTATCTAATTATAGAAGAATATGCTAGGAATAATTATTTTTATAAATTAAATAGTTATTTAATTCAACATTCAAAATTTGGGGATTAAATTAAATAAATAAAGATTTATTTAATTGACTCGAGAATAGGTTAAAGAATAATTAAATAATTTTAGATGATTATTTAATTATAGTAGAAAAAAAGTGATGAGGGTAAATTAAATAATAGTTTATTTAATTTTAGAGAGAGGATAGATTTAATTAGCGACTTAATTAAATAAATAATGTTTATTTAGTTGGTCAAGAAAAGATAAAGGTGAAAATGAATTAATTAAATAATTAAAGATTTAATTAATGGAGAATAGGTGACCTTTGAAAATAATTAAATAATTAACATTATGTAATCATGAGAATGATAATGAAAATGAGAATTATGTCAAAAATTGAAGTCGTAGGCCTAGACCAATTTTTAGTGTCTACAGTTTTCCTTTCTTTGAAAGGGCATATCGACGATGAAGAGTACCATGTGTCAAGACTGCATGAGCTAGAGTTCCTAGATGAATGAAGAAAAAAGGCACTAGATCGTCTCCAAGCATATGAAAACCGTCTTCGTTGCAGCTATAACAGGAAAGTGTTCAATCAACATTTTGACATAGGTGACTTGGTCTTAATGGAAAATCCAAAGAATCAAGTAGAAAGAGAAAAACCAGGCAAGTTTGAACCAAATTGGTTAAGACCTTACATTGTTACAAAATCCTTTGGATCAGGAGCATACCAACTCTCTACCCTTGAAGGAGAACCACTATCAGTGCCAATCAACAACCTTCATCTGAAGAGTTTCTATGCATAGCTTCTAAGAGCTTTGTCTTTATAAAAATAGAAAAACAAAAAAATTGTTACCTTGATGAAAATTTGGAAAACAGGCATCTTTGTAACACCAAAAAAAATTAAAAAATCCCCAAAATAGTCAAGAGAAATAATTTGTCCAATAGTGAAAACCTGGCAAAAAAGCATCATGTGTAGTCGACTTTGCTCCTTCATCTACCATCATTCCAATCTAATTTTCCTATTATTGCACCCATAATAAATGTTGTCCTTTCCATAACTTGGAACGATTGACATCAAGTCCAATCCACATCCCCATTCCATCCTATTAGTCTTATACCCTACTGGGGGAAAATACTTGACCTACATCATTTGGACCTTGCACTGGCTATTCCAACGTCATAAAATGTTAGGAAAAAAATCCAAAAACATCATAAAACCTCAAAAAAAAAAGAAATCAAAACATGATAAAAAGTGAAAAACATTTAGATATCTTTCAAAAATCCCAAAAAACAGAGTCAAAGTCAGTTGTGTCAATCAGTCATGGACATTGTCAAACTATATTGCCTCTGTGATTGGACGTAGGCAAGGCCATCACATGATGCACCCCTGAGGCATTAGGTCCATCTTTCTAGGTTTGTCACGTATCACACACACAAAATCATGACTCATTCTTTTTACATCAAAGTCAGTGGTCGTGCTGAACTACGAGGTCTCTGCATGTATAGTGTAAGTAAGGTCATCAATCGATGAGCCCCCGAGGCTGCACTAGGTCAGTCCATTAGGGTTTATCACATTCACTATCACACACGTTAGATAACATCAAGTTCAGTAAATATTTTTGAGTTAGTTATGTCAGTCAAATTTTAGTCAAACTATGAGGTCTTTGCGTGTATAACACAGGCAAGACCATCAATTGATGAGCCCCTGAGGCGAAACTAGGTCAGTCCTTTAGGGTACTTCGTGTCAGTCAACATAAGTCAGACACTATTATCACACACAAAAAATGGTCAAAACATCAAGGCAAGTCACACATCAACAAGACAAACAAGTCAACAATGTCATCAAGTCAAACCAAACAAATTTCCAAAACAATCAACTTATGTCTTATACAAAATGTGTCCTTGACAAAGACATTATCATTTAATCAAACATTATTAGGGCCTTAAGTAGGTGGTCACATGATCGAAACCAGACTCGACATCTTATATGATATGTGTCTTTTTGAAACTAGGCTTCATCATTGCCTTAAACAGGTGGTCACATGATTGAAACCAAACTCAACTTCTTATATGATAAGCGTCATTCCTAAAATCAGGCTTCATCGAACAAACAAACAAACAACAAACAAATCAAATTTTGGTAAATATTTTTATTGGATATTGTTTTTATGGCTTGTTTTGTCTTATCTTTTTATTTGGCTTTGTCTTTAAGTCCGGTTACTAGCTTTCTCGAGGATGTCCCCTGAAGGATTTAGAGAAGCAATGATGTCTCAGGACTCTTTTTCTTTGATTGTTGTTTGTCGACTATTTTTTGACTTTGTTTTCAAGTCAGGTTACTAGCTTCCTTGAGAATGTCCCATGAAAGATTTAGAGGAGTGATGATGTCTCATGACTCGTATTTTTATTTGATTGATGTATGTGGTTTGTCTTGACAAAAAGACTGGGGAAATTTTTCCCTTAGTATGAGTTAGGACACTCCTTGTTTGCGACTTGTCCATTTTTAGCAAGTGGATGACTTTGTACACCTTGGTCTATCTCATATCATGGTGTTTATTATACATTTGTATCATTTAATTCCCAATGATGATTTAATGTAAGGCCAAGTATGTATTTGGAAAAATATTGAAGATTCTACATTCTTGTAACATCCATTTCCAATACTAACATATAGATTGTTTCGTGCTAACATTTATTCTATCTTACATTATGACGAAGTCCTGTGACACACAAAAAAATAAAAGTATTTTGCATATGCATTCATTTTACAAACATCATTTAGACATTGTCATACATATGTACATATTAAATCATATATATATGCTACATTTTAAAAAAAAGACAAGAAAAGATACATATCTATCGCATCTAGGTAACCATGGCATACATGCATTTACCATTAAAAATTGTACATATTATAAATACATTCACATGGAATTGTACATATTCAAATCACATTGCATCTCATTATCATAAACATAGAATGCATACATGACATTTATAAATACCATGCATTCATCATCATATAGAATCAACATATCATCATAGGAACTAAAACATCATGATCATCCATAACATGTGCATGCATAAATAGAACATTGCATAATCATATAAAGAACTACAAATCATATAATCGTCACCAAAAATGATATATATATCACTGAAAAAGAATAAAAGTGTCACAGTACATGTTAGAATGTATCCATCAAACTGGAGCTCAAAGGCTCTATAACTATAATACAATGTATAAAAATATAAAACATGTCCCTAGGATATGCTCCCATTTCTCCCATGCGGAGTTTGAGGAGGCGATTGATGGGGAGGTTCTTCTTGTGCAAAAGAGGGCCTATCATATGGTCATGCCCTCTGAGGTCCTACAACACCCTCTGTACTCTGAGATCTATTGTGTGACATGATGCTATGTGCCTATGAATAGCTAGGGGTCCATCTCTGAGGAGGTACCTCCTCATACAAATATCTGTAGTATCTCTCTCTATCACCAGCCCTAACCAACTCCCGAGAAAAAGTTGCAGCTAGTCCAGTGCAAATAGCTCTCAACTCCACAAATCTCTGCTTAGTCTCTTGTATCTGTGCTACTGCTTGATCCCTCTCCATCTGCATCACATCCCCCTCTGTCATCACAAATCTCACTCGCTCCTCCAAGGCCTCTACTCGGGCCTGCAAATCGACTAGTCACTGATCAATGGGACCTGAAAGGAAAAAAAAAGGTGCAAAAATGCTTTCCTAATGGTAAAACCACAGAGGAGATGTGCAAAGTCCAGTTTTTAAAACATTAAAACACTTAAGATGAACACATGCAAGGAAACAAGAGTAACAATTTTTTTTTTCAGAGATAACACCAGATTTAAGTGGGAAAACCCTATTAGGAAAAAAACTCACCACACCAAGAGAAAGACACTTTGTATTACAGTAAGCAATAGATTACATACAAAGTTACAACCCTTACTTTCTAAGAGTTAGCTCACAACAACACTTGAGTTTTCATGCACTCACTGTTACAATGATATTCCGACATATATCGAATACAAAACTCGACCACCTCTATTTCAGTATTCTGCTTATTCTTAAAAAACTCTAAGACTTCTTGTCAAGACCAACTATTATAGGTCTTCATCCAACAAACAATTAGGGTGCAATAAATTTCAGTTCCTCACTGACATGCCAAATTGATCTTGGATTGGATCCACTTGCAATCCTGCATTGAGCCACCCTCGCAATAAATTTGTTGTAAAGAAAATACTAACTTTGGGCTCTACCAACTGCCAAAATCCGATTACCTAAGACTACATAATAAATCACTTTTCACCAATCCAGCTTCTAGCAATAAAATTTTGTTTTGCAACAACAATGCAAAAAAACTGATGAGAAAATGCCATGTGTGGCACTGCTATTCGTTCCACCCCTTGACTGAGCAGTGATCAGTCAACTGTCATCGAGCTCCAAAAACCCTTTGCCATCGCTAATAGTTCCAACACATTCTGAGTTGGCAACAATCCGCTATCGCCAAAACACCGACTGCCAACCCTATCGGGTCCCACAAGCCACGTGTCTGCTGCTCAGTCAATTTTGAGGCATCCAAGAGGGGATCTCCAAGATTCCCATGAGCCCGCCCAGAATGAGCTTTTGAGGTTGCCACATGTACTCTGCTTGTGCACTCCGCTTGGCCTATGTGGAGGCCGCTGGAGCTCTTTCGGGGAATCTCTGGCGGCATGCGCTAGATTCCCTAAGGAACTCCCGAGGTGCAAACAAGTGTCCACAACCGGACAACCCTTTGCATTAAGCAGCTCAGGGCCCACCATCTCTTTGCTGCATTTATTTTTTGACAAGCCGCCACACGTCATGCGCACATGCAATTCTGCTCGGTTGAAAAGTTATTGGCTATACTTTCCTTTAGATGTCGCAAAAAGAATCCAACACCGTTAGATGAAGCCGATAGCAGCCGTTGATGTAAGGCATTGGCACATCGGCAAGACATAGCATTTCCTTCCGCCGATAGATGATTGGTCTGCCGATAAAGTCGAGGACAACAAATATTCTGCCAACTGCACACCCGTCGACCCATCGCTGTGACAACCCTCGAAGTCTCGCCGATCAGACTAAGTCTTAGTGACCAAAGGGTCAAGCCGACCAAAAGAGAACACCACGGTAAAGCGATAAGGGTATAAACTCATCAAGCCTTTAACAGAGGTCTAAGCTAGTAAATTGAGGCACACTTTCCAACAAGCTCCCACTTGACGAAGACTTAGAGGCTTCCTCCAGACTTCGAATCTATTGACTATCATAGGCCCCAAGGCCCATCAAACTTGCACACCATCTGAACTTTTCCATGCTTACTATCTCTCTCAATGCATTAGCAACATTCTTCAAAGTATTCACTTTCTCTAAAGAGACCTTTCCATCCTCTTCCATATCTCTCATGAAGTGATACTGCACATCGATATGCTTCATCCTGGCATGGAAAGTTGGATTTTTTTCCAAATAAATGGCACTCTGACTATCACAGAAAAGAGTGATCTTCCCTACATTGAAACCAATTTCAGAGCACAAGCAACTGAGCCAAACAACTTCTTTGTACGTGTGAGTCGCTGCCATGTATTCTGCCTCCGTCATGGAAAAAGCGATTACAACCTATCACCTGCTCATCCAACTGGTTGCACCACCATTTAACATGAAAGTATATCCACTAGTGGATCTTCTGCTATCAATGTCCCCTACCCAATCAGAGTCCACATACCCATGAATGCTGAGAGTTCTTTGTGATGCAACCAAATTTCCATGGTAACAAAGAGCATATTCTGAGGTACCTCTTAGATATCTAAACACTCTCTTTACAACATCCCAATGCGTCCTTCCTGTATTTTCCATAAATCGGCTGAGTACTTGCTCTACTTGGGAAATGTATGGTCTTGTATAGACCATCACATACATTAAACTACCAACAACACTCGCATAAGGAACTCTGGTCATGTCCTCCATCTCAGTAGATGAGTTTGGATAGTCTTCAACAGATAGTTTCATTCCCTGGGTAACTGGAACAACTAGCTGCTTGCAATCACCCATATCAAATCTCTCTAGAATAGTGTTGATGTACTTACTCCAGCTGACCCAAATCTTTACTGGTTATCTCCATCCCCAAAATATACCTTGTTGCACCCAGATCTTTTATTTCGAACTTTACAGACAACTGAGATTTAAGATCAGAAATCATAGACTTACTATTTCCTATGAACAACATATCATCCACATACAGGGTAATAATAAGAACACGATCATTTTCAGTTTTATAATACACACAATGATCATATTTTGATGTCACAAATCCCATAGACAACAGAAAGGTGTCAAACTTCTGGTACCACATTCTAGGAGACTGCTTCAAACCATACAAAGATTTCTTTAATTTGCAGACCTAACTTTCTTTACCTTTTTCAATGAAATGCTCAGGCTGGGACATGTAAATTTCTTCTTCCATCTCTTGATGGAGAAATGTTGTTTTCACATCCATCTGCTCAATCTCTAAGTCATACATAGCTGCAAGTGACAACATAAATCTGATAGATGTCAGCTTAGCTATGGGAGAAATTTTTTCTCCATAATCAATTCCCTCAACCTGGGAATACCCCTTTGCAACCAACCTTGCTTTATACTTCTCAACACTGCCCTCAACACCAATCTTCTTCTTAAATATCCATTTACAACCGACATACTTTCTTCTTTCAGGAAAAGGTACAAAATCCCAGGTTTCATTCTTTTCCAATGATTCCATTTCTTCATTCATGGCTTCCAACCAGGAATTTGCATCGGACATATTAATTGCCTCTTTAACAGTCCTAGGCTCCTTAGTGCTAGTAATTAAAGCATAGGCATAGTTTGAATCCAAAATGGAGAAACCATACCTATTAGGTTGTTATTTTTGAGGTGTAGAACTTCTCACTAGCTAAGGTTGTGGTTCTTCATCTTCAGAACTCTTAGAGCTACTAGAGCTCTCCTCAGTTTCAGGCACACCATTAAGTTCTCCATTTTTTGGAGTTTGAGGAATCTCGCTTGCATCATTTTTCTTTTCTCTTTGATCTATCTCTAGCTATGGATTAGCTGTAGAAGGTTTCAGCTCATGAAATATTACACTTCTGCTACACAAAACCTTCTTAGTATTAAGATTCCAAAGCTTGTATCCCTTTACACCAACATCGTAGCCAATGAATATACATTTAACAACCTTATTCTCCAACTTAGATGTTTTCTCATTTGGGACATATGCATATGCCTCACAATCAAAAACATGAACATGTCTCAAAGAGGGCTTCTTACCAAACCACGGTTCTAAAGGTGTCTTATCAATAAGAGAAAAGCAAGGAGAATGATTTACCAGGTAACATGTTGTAGCCACGACCTCAGCCAAGAAAATCTACTCTAGACCAGCATTGCTCAACATACTCCTTGTCTTTTCCATCGACGTCTTGTTCAACCTTTCAGCAACTCCATTTTGTTGTGGAGTATAAGGTGTAGTTTTATGCCTTTTAATCCCATGGTCTTTACAGTATCTATCAAAATCTGCAGAACAAAACTCACCACCATTATCCATCCTCAAAAATTTTATTTTCCTTCCAGTCTGATTCTCTACCAAGTTTTTAAACTCTTTAAAATGACTGAACACTTCTGATTTACTTTTCAAAAAGCATATAAATGCCCTTTTGAAAAAGTCATCAATAAAAGAAACATAATATCTAGACTTTGATAATGAAGGAACATTAACTGGACCAAACACATCAGAATGAACATAATCCAGTACACTAGAAGATTTATGATAACTCAAGGAAAATGAAACATGTTGGTGCTTTCCATAAATGCAGTATTCACAGAAATTGGACTCAAGTTTACAATCTACAAGCCCTTGAACAAGATTTTATTTTTCAAGGTTTTTAAACCTTTCTCACCTATGTGACTAAGTCTATGATGCCACAACATGGTATTCTCTTCCAGGAGTTTCACCTCCATTGCATTTGCAGCCATAGAAGCATCTTCATCTTTCTCTATAGGAACAACTTTGTTTGACTTTATAGAGGCACTGTTACAGTGAACAAGATGTGCATCCAGCTTGTACAGAGTGCCAGTACATACACCCTTAGCCAACACCATTGCACCTCTATCCATCTTACATCCTTTACTCAAGAAAGAAACTTCTACTCCAGCATCATTTAACTTACTAAGAGAAAGTAAATTTCAAGCGAAACCTGGTATATGCAGTATGCCACCAATACCTTTGAGTCTCCCATCAGGAAATTGTATTCTGACTCTTCCATGACCAACAATCTCCAGCGTTGAATCACTTTCTAGGTACACTTTTCCACCATCGTACTTCTCATACTTAGTAAACATGTCTCTATGAGTCATCATGTGAAAGGATGCACCTGAGTCAACCTGCCAGACATCATCTGATACCTAAGTTGCCAAGGCTGCAATGAAGGAATCTACATCACGTTGAGAAGAGTCATAGTCTAAAGAGTTACTCTTCTTCTTCTCCTCCTTACAATCCTCTCGGATATGACCGGACTGCCCACAATTCCAGCATTTCACCTTGGAATTTTTACTAGGAGATTTCGATCTCCCTATAGATTTAGATTTGGACTTCTTGTCCTTCTTCTTTCCTTTCTCCTTCGATCTACCCCGAGCAACAAGGGCCTCTTTGGCCATATCAAAATACTTCCTCTGCATCTCTTCAGACAAAAGAGAAGCAACCACATCATCCATCTTGAAAGTAGCAGTTTTACTTCCAATAGCCATCACTAGATGATCCCAAGTGTCAGGTAATGAACATAACAGGAGCATGCAACGATCCTCTTCCTCTATCTTTACACCTACAGAACCAACTGAGCAACGCTCATATTAAATGAGTTCAGATGGTCTGCAACAGATGCACCTTCTTCCATCTTCAAGGAGTACAAATTCTTCCTTAGGAATAACTTATTTACCAGAGACTTTTCTTGATAAATATCATCAAGCTTCTTCCATAACGAAGCTGCAGACTTCTCCTCATGGACATTCAAGAGTATAGAATCGGCCAGACAAAGTCTTATCAAACCTCTCACCTTTTTATCGATGAGGTCCCATTCTTCTTGCTTCATACCTTGTGGCATAGTTCAAGACATTGCTACCCAGAGGTCTCTATCCACTAACAGGTCTTCCGCTTTGAGTTTCCACAACTCAAAGTTGCTATCATTGAATTTCTCAATATCAACTCTTCCTGATGTACTCGCCATCTTAGAAAAAAATAGGTTCTAACATTGTAAGACTCCCATTGGAATAGTATTAGCATAGAAAACAAGCCCTACTAAAAAGGATAACACAACTGTCCAGGCTTTGATACCACTTGTAAGGAAAAGAAAAGGGTGCGGAAATGATTTCCTAATGCTAAAACCACAGAGGAGACGTGCAAAGTACAGTTTTTAAAACATTGAAACACTTAAGATGAACACATGCAGGAAAACAAGAGTAACAAAAAAAAGATTTCAGAGATAACACCTGATTTACATGGGAAAACCCTTTTGGGAAAAAAACCCACCACACCAAGAGAAAGACACTTTGTATTATAGTAAGCAAAATATTACATACAAAGTTATAGCCCTTACTTTCTGATAGTTAGCTCACAACAACACTTGATTTTTCATGCACTCACTATTACAATGCTATTCTGGCATATATCGAATACAAAACTCAACCACCTCTATTTCAGTATTCTGTTTATTCTTAAAAAACTCTAAGACTTCTTGTCAAGACTGGCTATTACAGGTCTTCATCCAACAAACAATTCATCCAACAAACAATTAGGGTGGAATAAATTTTAGTTCTTCAATGACACGTCAAATTGATCTTGGATCGGATCTACCTGCAATCCTACATCGAGGCACCCCCGCGATAAATTTTTTGCAAAGAAATTACTAACTTCGGGCTTTGCCAACTGCCAAAATCTGATTACCTAAGACTACATAATAAATCGCTTTTCACCAATCCAGCTTCTGACAATAAATTGTTGTTTTGCAACAATGATGCAAAAACAACCGATGAGAAAATGCCACGTGTCACACTGCTATTCATTCCACCCTTTGACTGAGGAGTGATCGATCAACTATCATCGGGCTTCGAAGACCCTTCGCCATCGCTAATATTTCCAACACATTATGAACCGACAACAATCCGCTATCGCCAAAACATCGACCGCCAACCCTATCGGGTTCCACAAGCCACATGTCCACCACTTAGGAGGTTTCAAGGCATCCAGGAGGGGATCTCCAAGATTCTCATGAGCCTTCCTGGAATGAGCTTCTGAGGCTGCCATGTGTCCACCGCTCGTGCACTCCGCTTGGCCTATGTGGAGGCCGTTGGAGCTCCTTCGAGGAATCTCTAGCGACATCCCCTAGATTCCCAAGGGAACTCCCGAGGTGCAGACAAGTGTCCACAGCCAGACAACCCTTCACATAAAATAGCTCAGAGCCCACCATCTCTTTGTTGTGCTCACCTTTTGACAAGTCGCCATGCATCATCCACATAGGAAATTCTTCTCGGCGAAAAGGTTATCGGCTATACTTGCCTTCAGATGTCGCAGAAAGTAGCCAACACCGTCAGATGAATCCAATAGCAACTGTTGATGTAAGGCATTGGCACATCGATGAGACATAGCATTTCCTTCCACCGATAGATGAATGCTCTGTCGATAAAGTTGAGGCCAACAAACATTCCATGAACTCCACACCCATCAACCCATCATTGTGACAACCCTCAAAGTCTTGCCAATTAGTCTAAGTCTCAGCGACCAAAGGGTCAAGACGACCGAAAGAGAACACCACGGTAAAGTGATAAGGCAATAAACTCATCAAGCCTATAACAGAGGTCCAAGCCAGTAAATTGAGGCACATTTTCCAACATGATCCTCCTCCTCCCATTGTGGCCTCTCTCCCTCCTCAATATTCCACTCCTCAACAATCATGTGTTAGAGCTCTCTCTCTTGATCTCCCATCTCCTCCTCCTCCTCCTCCTCCTGATGCCCTACAAGTAAAGCAAGGGCACCCATCTCCACCTCCTCTCCATCGACCTCCTCCTCAGCATGCTCCTCTCCACCAACCTCCTCTATAGCATGCTCCTCATCAACTCCCTCCGCTCCTCCACCATAATCCAACATAGGTATATCCTACACAAGCCAGAGTGTGAAGGTAAGGAGCCTCAATTTAGAGGAACCTGGGAAGAACATCCCATACAGAACCATTTACCCGAAGGACTCAGAGCCACACATGCTTGCAATGATCATGTTGTGAGAGAATGCACCATGCATGTGATCGAGTAAGGCCACTCAAGGACATCCATTTCCCAGGTATATACCCCCTATGCACTTTTAGTGGCACACCCCACACAGACAAGCTTGCCTCGACCAACATAAAAAAAATTCCCCTCAAACAAAGATCTTGGCATAAACTCCCACGACAAAAGTAGCTCAATAGACATGGAACAACTACATAGGAAGGAGCATGATGACATAGAACCAAAATGGGTTCCTTGAGCTGCCGATGCTCCCCCCTCGCAGACAGGTGACAAATTTGGCCCTCTACCACTTCCACCACCTCGTTGACCCCATCGACCACCCCTCCAACCTCCTCCCCTACTATCATCTCCACCACCTTTTCCACCTCGACCACCACTCCTACTACCATGTCAACCTTGTGGTCCTGTCCCTCGCCGCTCTGTAGGCGCCAACTACTCTAGATCTGTATATGCAATAAACCTATGCTTTACCCACCAAGTATCATATGCTACAATGGTCCTAGGATCTGCAACTCCACCCCTCCATCCCCACTGAATAGGTTGTAATGCATCAATTTCTGCCTCAGCTGTAGCAATAAGAATTTGTGGCCCACATAGAGGAACCTCTCACGAAGAATGGTCAAACTCAGCTCGCCCCCATGGCTCATCCTGCACCTCAGCAAAAAATTTGAGAACTTTGCCTGGTAGGTCTCTCTCACTAATGTGAGCCCTAGAAACAATCCTCCCAACCAAGTACTTTTTCTATCGGCAAAAAGGTAAGTGTTTATCCTCATCCCACCACTATGCACAACCCATGTAGGGCCTCCATATAAACCGCACAAGGGTGTCAGAAGACAACTTTCAAGTATATATCGGGGGTCCTGCATCGATTGGTTGTCTGAAAGTCTGAATGCGATATCTATGGTGCTTTGTGTAGGGAACAAGTGACATCTTTGTTGTGAGCTCCAGAGAAAAATCAAGGTTTTCTAAACTTGAGGGGTGCAAATGAATTAATTTTCCACCCAAATCCTATTTATACCTAGGGTTTTTGGAGGGTTTTTCTCACACCTTTTATACTGGGCGCACTATTTACCAACTTTCGACGTTCATTTCGCATACCAAACTTCGTCAAAATTGATTTCTTTTGCTACCATCGAACTTCTAGATATCAAATTACCTAATCGGGACAATTTCTAATTTTTTCTGAATTTTTCAAAAAATTGTTATTTTTCCCGAGGGGGGATACCCTTACTTATTTCACACTGGGGCATGATAGGGGCATGTTTTGACTGGTTTTCTTTGACACAACACCAAAATGACATTATGTCAAAGAGGGGCAAACTATAGACACTAAAAATTGGTCTAGGCCTGCGACTTCAATTCTCAACATAATTCTCATCTTCATTGTCATGATTAAATAATGTTAATTCTTTAATTATTTTCAAAGGTCACCTATTCTCCATTAATTAAATAACTTTAATTATTTAATTAATTCATTTTCATCTTTATCTTTTCTTGACTAATTAAATAAATATTATTTATTTAATTACATCGCTAATTAAATCTATCCTCTCTCTAAAATTAAATAAACTATTATTTAATTTACCCTCATCACATTTTCAACTATAATTAAATAATCATCTAAAATTATTTAATTATTCTTTAACCTTTTCTCCAGTCAATTAAATAAATCTTTATTTATTTAATTTAATCCCCAAATTTTGAATGTTGAATTAAATAACTATTTAATTCATAAAAAGAATTATTCCTAGCATATTCTTCTATAATTAAATAGTCACTTAGTTATCTAATTAGTCATTTACCACTTAAGTTAAGATTTAATTAAATCAGTCAGTTATCTCTTGATTTACGGTCTATTCAAATGCACGAATAAATTAATTGAATAAATGAAGTTATTTAATTAATAAAAGTTTGCACGTAGAAGAATAAAACTAGATAACTGACTGATTAAACTAGAAGGTATGTTCGTCAGAAATAATCAGATATTAAATCAGGAGATAACTGACCGATTTAATTAAATAACTATTTCGAATGTTGAATTAAATGACTATTTAATTCATAAAAATAATTATTCCTAGCATATTCTTCTATAGTTAGATAATCGCTTAGTTATCTAATTAGTCATTTACCACTTAAGTCAAGATTATTGACACTTATCTCTATCGCATATCATATCTTTAATCATGATCTTCGATTTATCTTTGAACTTGAGCCGGTCATTTGAAAATAAATTTTCTATAAATTGGCTTGACCTTCATCATTATTACTCCTCCCAAAATATTTATACTTTTTGGAAGCAACTTTAAGAATCTTCAATGTTTTTCTAAATCATTATCAATAGGCCATATTTGCATACTTAAGAGAAATTTATCTAAGGGCAGTTATCATACAACGACAAAATGAAGAAGAGCAATGAGGGTGATTCATGGAATGGATGAGACTTTTGGTGAGATTGTTCTTGTATTTATGTTTTTTATATTTTCATTGTTCTTTATTGTTAGCGTAGATTTAGATTTGATTTTATTGCATTGTATTGCTTAATCTTGCTTGTTTTCCTTATATTACACATAGTATAATCATAAAACATTCATCAGTATAATCATTAAATATCATATCATACATTTTTAATCATCATTCGAGTTGTGATGAGTAATATACATTTTTTATTCTAAGCATCTTAAATCATTGCATGTCATAAGCATTTGCATCCATACATCCATATGCATACATAATCATCTCATAAAATTGTATAGAAAATACACAAAAAGAAATACATCAGCCTCATTTGTATCCATAACATTTTCATTGCATATCATTTATTCCATAGTATATCATGAAAATATAATGAAAAAGAGCATATCATAACATCACATATCATATCACAATCATCACATATCACATAAGCATAAGTAAAGTGCACCCGTACATAATCAAATATAACCATCTAGTGTAATATGCATCCATACAATCATAAGCATAAAATAAAGTGAACACGTCACACCATAAATCATCAATATCTGTATCATATATATATAATTCAAATATCATGGTACAAAATCTGGATTAGTGTATGTATACCAATGATAGGTACAATATCCATGAGGCTATCAAAAAGTATCCCATGAATGTATAACTATAACAAAGTATTGGAAAATAAAATAAAAAAGTGTGTGTACACAATAGCTAGCCCTGATGGCTACTACCCTCTCCAGCCTGCCTCTTAAGATGATCCTCAGCTCTCAACCATTAATCACTCCACTTTGAAAAGTCAGTTGTCTAAGTACTTGAGGTACATCCGAATGATAATGTTTCCTATAATACACAACCTCTGTTACGACCTCTCAATATAATCTGGCAGAAACTATCCTTCCATGTATGGCCACCACCATAATCTCTATCTGTTGGCACCAGGAAACCTCCTAGTCCCTCTCTATAGTCACCACCTAGACCTATTGCAAGGCTTGATCTCTCTCATTTGTGATGGCCACTATCTACTGGCAGGCCTGATCCTACTCACCAGTCAAAACCTGCACTTGTTGCTGCAGTTGTTGTATCTGCGTGTCCCTCACATCTAGTCATGGTGGCAGTCCTGCCTGCTACTATACCATTGGAGGTTGCTATGGAACCTACTATCCCACTAGAGGAGCCCTCGAAACCTAATCATCCTAGCCATCCTAGCCACCCTATCTTTTGTCTCTAGCCCCTCTACCTCTTGGTCTCCCTCGGGGAGGAGCACCCGTTGGATCTATCAGTCATCAGGGAGGGACAAACCAAGCATCATATGCCTGTTAGATGTTGTGGTTGTGTTGCTGATATGTGGTTGCCATTGATGTCAACACTATTACCATTGATGATTTTTAAGGTTGTATATGTTGAGGATATTGAGAAAATTAGAATAAATATGTTACAGGCAGTCTGTGAAGCTGTGAAGATCAGAATGGTGGAAAGTTCTATAAGTTGGTGATGAAAAGTCATGTATTAAAGGGTTTTTTTCTAAGCCTATCTAGTATGTTGTCCGGAAGTTTCAAAGGTACACATCAAGATTGGAGAGAGTTATGAGTTTTTGAGTTCCTACAGTTATTCTGTTACTGTAGTAGGTGTTTCTCGGAGAAGAAAATTTATTTTTGGTAAATTGAGTGATCACGTATGCACCTATGATGTTTAGTGATGTTTCTAGATCATTTTCTATCATTATGGTACATCCGCATTGATCGGTGTGTTCGTGATTGAAGATTTTTTCCTTGTGTGTTCGAGTTTCTATGTTCTTGGCCAACATGGTGGTTGTAGTGTGTGGCGGATCTTTGTGAATTAATCTTTTATTGTTTATCATGTTCAAGGATGTTAATTTATGTATCTATTATGTTGTGACTAACCTAAGGTGGTGCACATTGAGATTTTCTCTTGAATTAGGCCGACGATTTGTAATTTATTCTTTCATTTATGGCTGACAAGGTTGTTGATATAAATTCATGTAGCCAATATATAAGAGCGATTGTTTCCTCATTTTGAATTAATGTTGGGGGAATGCATGTGAAGAGTGAATGCGAATTGTGTGAATAAAGATCAAATCATTTGATTTCATAGTAGAGTCTGAAGAAGTTTGAGCAAAGAGTGAAGAAGTATTTTTGTGCCTAATCGAAACTGTCATCAGGATTTTGAAGAAGCTAAATTCTTAGTTCAACCTCATCAAATGGATTTAATTTGATTATTTTTATGTAAGGTAGTGAGCCTTCTTTTGAGCGGTGAGCTCTAGGTAGTGTGCCTAAATGCATGTGCACTCCCTATTCATTCTTCATTATACTTCTAATAGGGTATAATCTTGTGGACTAACATCCACTATGGTTTTTCCCCTAACAAGGTTTCCATGTATAAAATCTTGGTGTTCATGTGTTCCTGATGTGTTGTTGATTCATTCTTTCAAAGTTAATTATCAGATCTGAGATTAAAGGTTGATTAAGGTTAAATAAGTTTGAATTTTGTAAAACTTGATTCACCCCCCCTCTCAATTGTTTGTCCTTGTTTTTCCAACAATTGGTATCAGAGCAGGTTCCTCTGAAGAAGTCTAATAGCTTGAGGTGATCCGAGATGGCATATTACAAGAAGGACAGTCCTAGATTTGATGGTACAAATTACTCTATGTGGAAGATTAGAATGGAGTGTCATTTGAAGTGCATTGGTGAACCCTTCTAGAATATTACAAAGAACGGATGTAATATTCCTTAGAATGGTCCCTCTACTCCTGATGGGATCAAGGAATTTGAAACTAATATCAGGGCTATAAAAGCATTACTAAGTGCTTTGACATATTCAAAGATGACAAATGTGATAGGTCTGAAGACAACATATGAGATCTAGAAAAAGCTGGAGACATTGTATGAAGGAGATGCACATGTGAAGATTGCTAAGCTAACAAGTCTGAAAGGAAAATGGGAAAAATTGAAGATGAGTGAAGATGAAAACATTGATGCTTTCATGCAGAAGGTAAATGAACTAGTGATGGGTATTAGATGTGCCGATGGAGTCATGGAAGAAGATGAGATTGTGGCTAAAGTGCTTAGATCTGTGCCTACTTCTTACAAAATGAAAGCTCATGCTATTGAAGAGCTCAGGATAGTAATGAATGTGACAAGAGATATGTTGATTGGTAAACTAGTTTCCTTTGAGTTGAGTGAATTTGGTTAGTCTACTCCTAAAACAAAATTTGCATTCAAGGCTACTGTATCCGAAAAAAGCCAAAAGAGATATGATTTGGGAGAAAGTTCCAGAAAGAAATTCAAATATGAAGATGAGATGAAATGGATTGAATATGAAGAAAGAGAGATAGAAGAACTAGAAGCAATGATTGTGAAAAGAGAATCCAGAGGACATGGTAAGTATAAAGGAAATATTCCTATTAAATGTTTCTCTTGTAGTAAGATAGGTCATTTTGCATCAAGTTGTCTTGAAAGAGTTTCTAAGTACAAACCTGACAAGTCTAAATTTCAAAGGAAATTTTATTATGTTGAAGAAGGTGTTACTGATGATGAATCTGATAAAGAAAATGGAAATGAAGATGGATGGGTATTCATTGCTATCAAGGAAAATGGTATGGTGTCCACTGAATCTACTAACAATCAAAATACTAAGAAAGATCTTGCAGCCAAAATTGATTAAAAGGATGAATGGGTGATTGACAACGGATGCCCACATCATATGACTGGTGATAAAATAAAGTTTATAAGCTTGGAGAAGTATGATGGTGGTGTTGTGAGATTTGGAGATAACAATGTTGGCATGATTTGTGGTAGAGGCACTATTTATCTTGGTGGTAAATACAATATCGATGATGTTCTTTATGTTGAAGGACTAAAGCACAATTTTTTGAATGTTGGACAGATGGTAGACAAGCGATATAATATTCAGTTCAAAGATTTTAAGTGCAGGATATTGGGAAGCTCTGGAAATGTAATTGCTTCAGGTACAAAGACAAGACGCAATATTTTTAATCTAAGTGTTGCTAGTGAAAGTTGTTTAATTGCTCAGGTTTGATGTAAGCTAGTTATGGCATAGGAGGTCATGTCATGTGAATTTTGATAACATTGTCAAAGTAAGATCCACTCAAGTAGTCAAAGATCTACCTAAGTTAGTGAAGCCTACTAACATTATATGCAAGGAATGTTAGATGGGAAAGCAGACAAGAATTTCTTTTTGGAGCAAACAACATCATTCAAATGGAGTACATGAGTTGGTTCATACTAATCTATGTGGTCCATCCAGAATCAGAAGTCTACAAGGAGAAAGGTACTTTAGGTTGCTTATTGATGATTATTCTAGGATGATATGGGTTTCTTTCTGGAGAGAAAATAATGAAACACTAAAAAGTTCAAATGTTTCAAAGCTATGGAAAATAATGAGATAGGTTTGAAGGTCAAATGCTTAAGATCAGATAGAGGTGATGAATTCACTTCTCGGGAGTTCAATTCTTTTTGTGAAGAGCATGGAATCAAAAGATAGTTATTTTCTCCCTAGACCCCTCAATAGAATGGAGTTGTTAAAAGAAAGAAAAAAACAATTCTATATTTTTCTAGAACTATGATGTTGGGAGGTAATGTTCCTCATATCTATTGGAGAGAAGCTATAAGCACTTCTGTATACACTATCAACCGGGTAAATGTTAATGGTAATTCTGGTAAGACTCCTTTTGAGCTATGGTTTGGTTATAAGCCTACTATTAAGTATTTCAAAATCTTTGGAAGTAGATGTTATATCAAGAGAGATGAAGAAATTGACAAGTTTGATGCTAGAAGTGATGAAGGAATATTTTTTGGTTACTCTACTAAGAGAAAAGCTTACTGGTGCTACAACAAAAGACTGGAAATGATTGAAAGTATAAATGTCAGAGTTGATGAAGAAATTGTTAGATTATCAAGATATTGTGGATATGATTCAGATGATCAAAATGATAATATTGATAATGGAAAGGATGCACAGACACAAAATTAAGTTCAAACTATTTTGATGAATCAAGAGAATCAAGAAGCAGAAGCTAGTGGAAGTGCAGAAAAGAGAATAGAAGAACTAGAAGTTAGAGAGAATCCCAAAGTTACAAGGTATGTAAAGCTAAATCATTCTGAAAATCATATTATAGGAGATAAGAACAAAGGTGTGTAGACTATAAGAGGAATTGTAGAAGAGTATTGCTTGATTTCCAAAACTAAGCCTAGCAATGTCAATGAAGCATGTAAAGATGAATATTGGATGGAAGCAATGAAGGAAAAATTGATGCAGATAGAGAAAAATGATACATGGATTCTTGTTCCTAGACCTAAGGATAAGAATGTGATTGGAACCAAATGGGTCTTTCAGAATAAGCTAAACAAACAAGGTGAAGTGGTCAGAAATAAAGCAAGACTGGTATGTAAAGGGTATTCACAGATGGAAGGTACTAATTTTGAAGAAACTTTTGTCCCTGTTGCTAGAAGTGAAACTATAAGGTTATTTCTTTGTTATGCTACTCTCAAGAATTACAAAGTCTATCAAATGGATGTGAAGTCAACATATCTAAATGGTGAATTAGAAGAAGAAGTTTATGTTGAGAAACTAGATGGATTTCAACTGACTGATGAAAAAGAAATGTTTTTTCATTTGAAGAAAGCACTATATGGACTCAAACAAGCCCCTAGAGCCTGGTATGCTAGATTGGATAAATACTTGTTGAAGCTTGGATTCGATAAAGGTACTACTGATAGTAATTTGTATTTCAAGTAATTTGTATTTCAAGATGGATCAAGATAAAGAGTTGATTATTGAAGTCTTTGCTGATGACATTATTTTTGAAGGTGATGATGACTTATGCATGAAGTTTGCTGATAAAATGAAAAGTGAATTTGAGATTTCAATGATAGGAGAGATGAAATTCTTTTTAGGATTGCAAATTACTTAGTTAGATGATGGAATCTTTATATCTCAATCCAAATATGTAAGAGAGTTACTAAAAATGTTTGGCATGGAAGACTCAAAACTAGTTGGAACACCCATGATAATAGGATGCAAGCTAACACAAAATGATGATTCTCCTAAGGCCAATCAAACAAGGTATAGGTCAATGATTGGTGGATTGCTCTATTTGACTCAGACTAGACCAGATATTATGAATGTTGTATGTATGGTTGCTAGATATCAAGCTGATCCAAAAGAATCACATGTGACTGCAATAAAGAGAATTTTCAGATACCTGAAAGGGACAATTTATTTTGGTCTTTGGTATCTTAAGGATGGTGATCTTACTCTGAATTCTTTTATAGATGCATATTGGGTAGGAGATGTAGATGACATGAAAAGTACAAGTGGTGGTGCATTCTTCTTAGGGAAAAATTTGGTGTCTTGGCTAAGTAAAAAGCATAATTCCATTTCCTTATCTACTGTTGAGGTAGAATATATTGTTGTTGCAAACAACTATACTCAAGTATTATGGATGAAGTAGATGCTGAGAGATATCAAAATTAAGTATGATGAGCCTATTGCTATATTTTGTGATAACTCAAGTGCCATAAACATTTCCAAGAATCTGGTGTTACATTCCAAGACAAAACATATATCTATCAAGTATCACTTTTTGAGAGACAAGGTGAGTGATAAAGAAGTTAGATTGGAGTATGTTCCCACTGAGGAACAAATTGCAGATATATTCACTAAATTTTTGCCTAAAGATACTTTTGAGTATCACTGAGGAAATTTAGGAGTGGTTTCCCCTCCTAATCTGAAGTAAGATGCAAGTATTTGCATCAATATGTGCATTCATAGTCACATCTTGTTTCAGATTGATGTTGTGGTGGCTGCTACTTAGGGGAAGTAGCCAAATGATTCATATATGTGGTTCACAGCTTGTGTACCTTTGTCATTGATGTCAAAGGGGGAGAAGAGTAATGTAAAAAATATTTGTAGAGGAAAGGGGGAGAAGAACAATAAGTACTAAGGGAGAAGATGGAAGAAGAACAGTGTGTAAAGAGATAGTTGTGTTGATGGTATTTTTCACATCATGTGTTACCATCAATGCAAAAGGGGGAGATTGTTAGATGTTGTGGTTGGGTTGCTGATATGTGGTTGTCTTTGATGTCAAAAATATTAGCATTGATGATTCTGAAGGCTGTATATGTCAAGGATATTGAGAAAATTAGAATAAATATGTTACAGACAGTTTGTGAAGCTGTGAAGATCAAAATGGTGAAAAATTATGTAAGTTGTTGATCAAAAGTTTCACATTAAAGGGTTTGTTTCCAAGCCTATCTAGTATGTTGTCTAGAATTTTCAGAGGTACGCATCAATACTGGAGTGAGTTATGAGTTTTTGAGTTCCTACAGTAATTATGTTACTGTAGCAGGTGTTTCTGGAAAAAGAAAATACATTTTTGGTAAATTGAGTGATTGTGTATGCTCCTGTGATGTTTAGTCATGTTTATATATTGTGCTCTATCATTGTGGTACGTCTGCATTGATCGGTGTGTTCATGGTCAAATATTTTTCCTTGTGTGTTCAAGTTTCTATGTTCTTGTCCGACATGGTGGTTGTAGCATGTGGCGGATCTTTGGGAATCAATCTTTTATTGTTTGGTGTGTTCGAGGATGTTAATTTAGGTCTCTATTATGTTGTGACCAACCTAAGGTGGTGCGCATTGAGATTTTCTCTTGAATTAGGCCGACAGTTTGTAATTTATTCTTTTATTTATGGTCGACAAGGTTGTTGATGCAAATTGATGTAGTGGATATATAAGAGTGATTGTTTACTCATTTTGAATGTATGCTGGGGGAATATATGTGAAGTGTGAATAAAGATCAAATCATTCGATTTCAGAGTAGAGTGTGAAGAATTTTGAGTGAAGTGTGAAGAAGTATTTATGTGCCTAACTGAAACTATCATTAGGCTTTTGAAGAAGCTAAATTCTCAGTTCAATGTCATCAGATGGATTTAATCTGATTTTTTTTATGTAAGGAAGTGAGCCTTATTTTGAGCAATGAGCTCTAGGCAGTGTGCTTGAATGCATTTGCATTCCCTATTCATTCTTTATTATACTTCTAACAGGGTATAATCTTGTGGACTAACATCCACCATGGTTTTTCCCCTAACAGGGTTTCAACGTATAAAATCTTGGTGTTCATGTGTTCCTGATGTGTTGTTGATTCATGCTTTCACAATTAATTATCAGATCTGAGATTAAAGGTTGATTAAGGTTAAATAATTTTGAATTCTATAACAACTGATTCACCCCCCTCTCAATTTTTTGTCCTTGTTTTTCCAACAATGTCGACGTAGTTTATGCTACCACCTGACCCTGATCGTAGGCCCAAAGCTGAGCCACTAACTATCTGAAGCTCTCGACTGCCTCAGGATCTGGAATGGTTGGTCCCCATGTGGGAGCCTCTTTGGCTGACCTAGCAAAAATGGCCCTGTACCCATCATCTGGCATGTCTTGAATGTCTTCAAATTGCCAAGCCACCCTGTCTAGTAAGTACCGCTCAATGATGGTGTGCTTGTGACCCTACATATATCAGATCTTCCTAGAAAAGTAAAACTACTGGACATCAACATACCAAGGTGGCATCTATAGCCATAGGTGCCAAAAAAAAACTATGATATCATTAATCACGTGTCACCAATACAAGAGCCCAAGTTGTCTAGTGTGCCTCAAGGTGATAGCCCCTTTGTATCTCTAAATGACGAGATCATCTGGCTCCACATCAACCATTTGAACAATAGGTCAGATCACAATGATGTGCTCTCACTCCCAAATATGTAGCAGATTCACCCGTGCACCAATGGCTCTCCCATCAAATTACATAAAATCATGGAAATCGTGATATAAGGAGGCTAGCATCATGACCCCCTAGGCAAAGAGTGTCCTCCTGTGTAGCATTTGATGCCACACCAAGCCCCATCCTAGGCTGAATCATTTGCTACGCTTGTCAAGAGCCACCAAACCTGAGATGATGGATGCAATGATCAATTTGAAGGTGGGAACATGACCTCTGTATTACTCAAGGTCAATCTGAGATGTCACTAAAACAACATCCTGCATCTCCATCACCTCGTGGCAGGCATCGAGTCCAACATCAACATCATAAATCACACGATCGCCATGAATGGGAAAATGCAAGATCTGCCAAACATCCTCCAAGGTCATTGCCTCACCTATTGGGAGGTGGAACGACGGTCTCACTGTGCCATCTCTTGCATAGGGTAGTCATCATAGCGAGATGTGTTTGGATGATGGGTGCATACAAGACATACCATAGGTCAATCTCTCCTAGGTTGGCACAACTTTCACGAATTTCCAAGTCTCTCCAACATGGAGGTCCTGTGCTCATGTAAAATTAGCGGTGGAATAACCTCCTGCATCCACAAAGTGCACAACGTTAGGAAATCAAAGAAATTTAACTCAATTTAGAATTTATATCTCAGAAATCACAATAGTGTCGCTATTTTCAATAGCATCACTATATTCAAATTTCAAATTGTGATGCCTGAAGGCATTTTAAATCGCAAATAGAAGCATGCATCACCAAATACACTGGCCTCATGATTTGCTCTTTGGTAACCCTAACCCTAATTTCCAAATCGGCATGAGCATCACTAAATAAGCATGCATCGCCATTTAAAATTAGAAACCCTAATTTTAAGTCATGAGATAGCATCACCATAAACAAATGCATCGCTATAATTCATTTCGGCGTCACCGATTGCAATTTGGGTGTCGTTATATAGCAATGCCGCCAAAGTCTAAATTCTAAAGTGTAATAAATGCATCGAGAAGTCAAATTTCAAATCAAGTTTGGAGTTACATACTAGTGGTTCTACACTTGGAAGCCACTGGAACTTTCGAACTCGATCAAAGATGTGCTTGGGAATCTCATGACATGCCATTTCGTCGGAGGGTCAGGGCTCAAAACAACAAGAATCTTTTAAGTGTGAATGCACAAATGGATTGAAAGTGACCCTTCTTGCCTTATTTATGCTAGAGAATTAGGATTTTTGCCCTAATTTCACTTTTTAGCTAGGGTTTATCACCATTTTCATAAATTTTGCCAATAGAAGCCTAATTTTGCATCATTTTTTGTGTTTTGGCATAATTCTGGCATCTCGAAGCCTTTTTGTATCCCCTTAGGGTAGCTTTTCATCTTTATCGAGAAATCAACCCAAAATTCAAAATTGTTTCCTGATTTCTAGAGGGGGCAAGGAGTTAGCTTTATCCTTCTACTGGGGCATCTAAAAAATTAGATTTTTTATTTTATTTTTTATTTAGACAACAGTTTTAATCCAAGGAGCGTTATTCTTTGAACCAAAGCAGCATGTACCTCGCTTCAGAGAGGGGAAAAATGTAGACACTGAAAAATGTCTTGATCATTATCATGCACTCAAAACAGGTTTACTAATATCATTTCCTCTAAACCCATCCTATTTTCGCTTAATTGATGAAATTAACCTAGCTATTTAATCAATTATGTCATTTGCATCTATTAACTTAATTCATCAAATTGGGTTAATTGACCCCTTTCACGCTAACATTTCATCTTATTCAATTAAATAAATCAACATATTTAATTTAATTCCCTAAGTCTTCTAATTTAAATAAATAACCCTAAGTTATTTAATTAAATATCATTTGACCTTTTCTCATTCATTAAATCATTTAATTTAATGAAAATCACTTTATTCCTCTAGAAACCCCTAATTGTGTGATTAAACTTTGTTTAATTAAAAAATAAACTAATTTTCCTCTAAAAATGGAATATTCCCATGAAATATTCTTTATCCCCCTTTTTACACAATTAAAACTTTGTTTTAATTTTCAAATTAATGTTTATCCTCACTCGTGAGAATATCTTAAAAGGAATATTCTCTTTCCTCCAATCAATTAAGAAAGGGATATTCTAATTTAACTTCAATTGCAAGTTATCTTTTAACCTCTTGAACAAGTCACCTTCTAACCTATGTGTGTAGGTCAAAAGTGTGTTTGTTTGAACCAAATGTTAACCCTTGATTAATTCTCATCTTACATTCTCATTCGTTGATGAGAATCCATGATCCATGACCAGGGAAAACTTTAGTGGCGAATATTCACCAATTGGCGAATTCTAGGAATCAAGCAATTCAAAATTGGAAAATTTACTTTATCCAATAGGGTGTTCAAATCACTTGGATTTCATGAACTGTCGGTCCAATGCATGTCCATTCACCAACCATTTTTTTTTATGAGGCATGTTTAGGCAATAAATTCGCCATAACAGACTATGCGTTTCCAATGGACCGATTAATATTTTTGCCTGGAATCCTAAGGAGAATGTCATAAACACCAACATATTCACCAATACTATTAAAACAACATTATATGAGGACCCATTTCGCCAATTAAAATTTACAAATAGTTGCTTGTGAAGACCCATTTCACCCAATTAAAATTTATAAATAGTTGCTTATGAGGACATATTTCGCCAATAATATTTAAAAATAATTACATTCAAGGATACATTTCACCTTGAAAATTACAAGGTATCGTTGTATAAGCACGCGGGATTCGTCAAATTTTTAACATACCATTTAAAATTCCCACGAAATTTGCCAAATATGGATTGATATGAATATAATTGAAACTGTTATTTGTTCTTACACATTTTGTTTCATTCTAAGGTTCTACTTCTCGATTCAGAAGTTAGCCAAACCCAAAAACATAGACTCAAAGGTGAGTGATCATTTCTTCATACTGTTATTAGATATTAGTTATAATAATAAGATTTCTTTATCTATTTTCCATTCTTTCTTCAGTCTTAAACATGATTTTGAGTAGGGAATGGGACCTATATTCTCTATTGATCTGTCCTTCTTAAATAAGAAGACATTTTTTTCTAGCTTTTATTCAAAGTGAGATATCAATATATCGAGCAGCAAGGGTAAGACTCCTGATGGTAATGAAGAGACTAGGAGACCATCAAAATGCCCAAAACATGGAGGTACCATATCGTCTTACTTTGGAATTGGAAAAGCTTCTAATCCGTCAGATCAAGGTGGAGCTACATCATCAACTCTTCCACCAAATATTATTGAAGATGCCATTTACAATACCTCGCCGCCACATGAAGGTCAAGGTGAGATTGTTATTGAGTTAAATCAAAATGTATCAAATGAGGATGGCAATACCCATAAGATGTTCCAAGGGATACCCTAGTTAGCCAGAATGAGATAATTGACTTGGATGAGGATGATGTTGGTAGCAAGAAAGGAAAAGGCAAATCAAAATTGGGGCGCAAGTGGGAAATGACAAGGAATTTTAAAATTGGTTGGTTTTCAAAGCACCCATTCCTTGAACCAGTGGGGGTATCAAACGAAAATGATAAAAAAGGGGCAACAGAGGTCAAATGTAAGATTTGTAGTTGGAAATGTGGAAGAGACAAGATGATGCAGCTAAAGTTTGACACTATAGAAAAGCATATCGATAAAGTTCGCGAAAAAAAAATCATAGACGAAAAGGAACAATCAGTCCTATGATGGAAATCAAAGGAAGAATGTCTTCATGTCAAGTATGCTACAGATCATGGAGAGCATAACGATATAATTCTGAAGATTAAAAAATGTGAAGGTACACTTGAGGCTCATTTTGGAAAAGCCATGGAAGCAACAAATCTATCAAAAACTGTTGAGATGCATGTTTTTTTTTCATATTTTGTCCAAGGGGCATCCTATGACAGACTACCCATAATATTTTGATTTATTATCTTATTTGAGTGTTCCCCACTTTCCCTTCTCACATTGGTCAATAAATGCTGGATGGGAATGGGAGAATTGTCTTGCTGTAGTGGAAAAGCAAGATTTAAAGGAAAAAGTAAAAGAGTCAAATTTCATTGCATTATCTTTAGATGAAGTTACTGCGGTAGACAATAATTCTTGGGTTTGTATGCATTTGTATATTGTAGAACAACATGTTCTCCAAGCTCATCTTCTTTGTGTTCATAAAATGAAGGACAATTCAACATCGCAAAATCTATTTGAACTAATCAAGAAATCTTTGAATGAAATTGCAGCTATGGATGAGTTGACAATTGCCAAAAATCTGGTGTGTGTAGGAGCTGATGGAGCTATAGTGATGCAAAGTCAAAGGAGCGGTCTTTGCACAAAGTTACAAACTACTTGTGCACCATACATGCTTGGCATTTACTGCATGGCCCACAAAGTGAATTTAGCATTCAAAAGTGTAAGCAAGTTTCCTACAGTATCAAAAGTTGAAAATCTAGTTTGCAAGATCCACGCATACTTCTGCCGAAGTCCCAAATGTTTCCTTGAATTTCAACATTTTTCTAAGGGAATAACACCTGGAAATAAGCTTCTCAAGGATGTCGATACCAGATGGATCTCCCTACATGGACCAACGCAACAAGTTCTTTTAGAATATCAATCCTTGATTGGAGTGATGTACGAGCATCGCAACACAGTAGACAAAGCTCTTGACCTCTGACATAGGTTAAGGAATATAGAGACACTCTTGACTTTAGCTAGTCTTCTCCCCATGCTGGATGAGATGAACAATCTTGTGAAGAAAACCCAAGATAGAACTATGTATATTTATGAATATGACAATCTACATAAAATTACATGCTTGGCCCTCGATCATCTATATCTAGATCTAACACAAGAAGGCACAAATTATTGATTTGAATAATCCTGATAATTATTTATAGTTTAATGCAAGCGAGCACTTATGTATCTATGTACGTGGATATGAGATACCAATGTACCATTGTAAGACAAATAGGCGCTCTAGAAGAGAAGTACCTATTAATGAGGAAGATTTTAATGGCATTGTTAAATCTGTTAGTGATAATTTGAAGTAAATTGAAAAATCTCTTTCTTTAGAGATTCATGAAATATTCCCTTGACATGAAATACTTGAAGCCATGGGTATTGTGTTTCCTCAATTTTGGGTAAACGGAGATAACCCAAAATATTTTCATGATCAAGTAAAAATCTTGATCAAACAGTTTTCAAAAGAGGTAACATATAATGAGCAGACAATAGAAGGAATTTTAAATGAAAATAAGCTTAGAAATCAATGTGGGAGTTTTGCAACAGCTATGAGGGACCAGTATAAATCCATGGGCAAGGAGAAGGCCTTTGAACTAGGATCAATAAAAAAGGTTTGGACAAGCTTAGGTCGGAGTGAAATATTGTGTGGTTCAATGTCAGAATATTTCAAACTTGCTGATTTATGTCAAACAATGATATTGGGGTCGGTGGAGGATGAGAGAGTTTTCAGTACATTGGGGTTTTTGAAATCAAAGTTAAGAAACAAACTGGACAAGAATTTGGAAAATTTCTTGAGGATGAAAGGAATTGCGTATAATGTCAAAAAAATCCTTTTGAAAGGGCACTCACAATCTAGAGGTCCACATGTGAAAGAAGAGGGACCGGGTTGTGCAACACAGGCTCTCCAATTCCAAGCACCACCGGTACTGGTGGTAGTACTAGTGGCAGTGGCACTGGGCCTGGGACAGGTGAAAATGATATTGAAATTGATACAAATCACACAATGAATGTTGAATTTGAGACACAGGCCGAAGAAAGTGAAGAGCAGACTCAGAATCAAGATGACTCTTTTACTTTATCTCAAGATGAACATCGGTTTGAGGACCCTGACTCCATTTGGGAAATGGAAGTGAATTAGCAGGTTTTAGGTATCTTTATTGCACTTCATGAATCAGTTTCCATTGTTCCAAAGTCCAAACTGTAGTTGATGATATTTTATATTGTATTCAATGAACATTGAAATTGTGAATCATTGTAATTTGCACTTCATGATATCTTATTTTATATTGCACTCAAGCACTGCATGAATCATATTCCAAACTATTGTTGAAGATTTTTTTATATTGTATTCAAATAAATTGTGAATCATTGCACTTCAGGATATTTTATTTTATATTGCACTTCATGATATTTTATATTATATTGCACTTCATGATATTTTATATTATATTGCACTTCATTAATCATATGCCAAAGTCAAACTGTACTTGATGATATTTTATAAATTATATAGTATTCCATCATCCATGAAATTGTGATATTAAAATTTAAATTTGATCTCTTAAAAGGAAATTTAATTTTTCTTTATAAAGAAACTAGCCTCCACTGAGTCCACCCCACTTATCTTCCATATACCAATAATCACAAAAATAAACGACGCTTTGATTTTATGATTCATAAATTATGAACAATGCAAATTGTAGAAAATTGTGTGACAAGATCCATATTATAGCCTACATTGCATCCATAAACAAATTTGAAATTACATAGTGATGTAGTCCTTCCCCCATTCGTAAAAAAATTCAATACCATCAGCCCAGCAAGGCTCCATCGGCAGAACCCCCTTCACAGTCCCATTGATGGCCCGATGAAAATAGCTCACAACCTAGTATCGGTGTAACAATACTCTATCGATCTAACTCCTAAGGTGCTCTCCTGATATACCGATAGAGTCAAGTTGCCAACAAAAGTAACCATGAATTATAACCATGGGCATGAATTATCAAATTTTATCAATAATCACAAAAATATACCACACTTTGATTTTATGAACAATGCAAATTATAGAAATTTGTATGACAAGATCCATATTAATATATTATAGCCTACATTCACATTGCATCCATAAAAGAATTTAAAATTTTGTAGTGACATAGTCCTTCCCCCATTCCTAACAAAATTCAATACCATCGGCGGAACCCACATCACAGTCCCACCGATGGCCCAATTAAAATAGCTCACAACCTAGTATCGGTGTAACGATACTCTATCGAGTTGACTCCTAAGGTGCTCTCCCGATATATTGATAGAGTCAAGTTGTCAACAAAAGTAACCATGAATTATAACCATGGGCATGAATTATCGAATGCATAAAATATATCGGGGGAACTATGGTGCATCGGGGAAATATTATCTGGCATCCCACCAATAGAACGAAGGATAGGTATCCATCAGTGGAGAGGGTTGCTATCGGTGAAAGACTGATGTGACATCTCGGGGCATCATCAACTTCAAAATATTTGAAATAAATGTTCTTCTTCGATGACAAGACTGAAAGACGGTCCATGGATGGTGCATTTATGAACTAGAATTGAATTGAATTATATCACAATTCAATCGCATAGTTGTTACAAAATCCTAGAAGATTTTGCTTAGGGCACAAGCGAAAAGGAAAAAACTTGGAGTTCTGAAGCAGAAAAGACCGATGGACTATGGAGGCGACTCGGTGAGACTCACGTAAGTACTTCATACCCAACTAAGAAGCTATTTTTATCAAAATCTTAAGATTTAAATAATGGAAGAGAGTACAGACAAACCCAAAGCTAAAAAATAGAAAACCGAAAAGACTAAGACTTTGGATCAACTGGACATTAAAAATCCTAAGAGACTCCTAAATGAAGACCTAATAGATCAATGCCCTGGGTCGGGGCCGAGACCCAAGAGGAGTGCTCAAATGAATCCTTCCATGGATCGACTATGGGACAAACATAAGGGCTTAGGGGATATTTTGACACCGCAATGAGGGTACGACGTCTTCATGTACCATTACAAAAAACAATTTAGGTTTCAATCAATCTGCAATCCGTGGAGGTTGAACCTGGGAAGACTTGTGGTGCCCAATGTGTTTGTGAACAAAAAGCTAATTAAAGCTATTTCTATCAAATATGACCCCAAGAAAAGAACTATTCAGTCACATGGCGGGGGTGACATGCTTGTTATTTCTAGGGATCTCATTTCTAATTTATTTCAACTAGAGTGTTCACTGAATTTATCATTCATGGTCAAAGATCTCTTGAAAAAGTATCGCCACATGGATACCAGCTATAAGAGATGGAAATTACCTTTGCATAGGCCCAAGGATGAAGGAGGCCAACTCAGGAGGTTCTCTAGCAGTGAAAACCCTCCTTTCCATGAAGATTTGTTCGAAGAGTATTTCTGATACACCTATTATTCAGCTGGTCAGGTTATGGGAGTAGAGGTTCTGTCTCTCATGTCGATTGCCCCAATGGTCTTAGTTACAGACATACAGAGCAAGGATACCAGGCCATTTGATTATGCTAGCTACTTGGCCAACGCCCTACATCGAGGGCTTGAAAAGATTAAAAATAATAGTGATAATATTAATTTTGAACACTATTCTTTGCTTATGCATTTTCTTTTGTACGAGGGACAAGTCAGAGGGGTCTAGAGTGAAGAATTAAGGATAAAATATATAGATGAAAATGGAGATTTTAAACCTATACAAATGTGGACTTCATTGTGGGACAGTCGATTTGGTAGTTCTCATTACCTTTATTTTGAACAATTTTTTAAAAAACCATTGATGAAGTTGTTGGGATATCCGTGCAATTATAACCTATCGCCAAAAGTACAAAGATTTCTAAGACCAAAGGAAAATGACCAAAGAAATAAAGTGAATCATAACTAGGGAGACTGGTATGCTTTCACTGATTGTATAGTGATAAGGCTTTATGGGTTCAAAGGGGCTCCACACTTGATGCCACGAGTAGTTCTTGACCAAATTGCTTATTTAGAAATTGTGAGGCAATTGGAAAAATATGATTCCAAACACCTCAAAGGACATAGAAAACAATCAATTATGCCCAACACCTTATGTTTTGGATAATTTAGAGTGGTTTGCAATGAAGGATATGGAGAAATTGATGGTAAATTAGCACAATACAACCTACCTCTAGGTGATGTAAGGAAATGATTTGATGCAGAAGGGTTTATTCACAAGGTGAGATTATTGCAAGGGCAATTAGGGTATGAACATTTGTTCTCAATCAAAGATGTCATAAGAAACCATGATGAGGCTTCCACCAAGGAAAGAATGGCTACCTATAACAAGATTATGCTTGCAGAGGAATGGAAGAGAAAAAAATGTCCCATCTTATTCAAAGGAATTTGGTGAGATACACGATCCTTTAACAAGAATTGAACAACTCATCGCTCATGTCAGTGAACTGGTAAAGGATGTTTCCCCAGTTGTTTTTGATGCACCTCATGCAACATATTCAGGAATACAAGATGAAGACATAGAGCCCTTGGATTACATACCTTCACAACCTACTCCTGAGGTATGTTTTTCTGTAGATATTTATATAAGTGAAGAAGAGCAGGGTGATGAAAAGGGTGAGAAATTCAAAAAAATAAGTGCTCCTATGATTACACAGTATGAGCCCCCTCAAGAATAGAATATTGTAATATTTGAGGCATCAAATGAACTTTCTGATGATGTGAGGGTCAGTGCTGGACAATAGTTTATTTCTGATTGTGATTTTGTTAAATCTTCTAAATTTAAATCATTTGTTTATGAATATAAAGGCAAAAAAATGAGACAAAAGATACAGGATCACTCCTAAATAGGAGGCAACCGGTCTAGAGGAATTGAAAAGGGAGGTAGATAAGGAAATGGAGTCCATCACTCCTAAAAGAGGAAGGGAATTGCTTCAAGAAGCTGGAGTGTTGCTCCTGCCAGGGTGGGATATTATCTCTTCAATTGTATTTGATAGCTTTAGAAAAAGAGGGGATAAGACAATGAGCTTAACAAGAGAAGCAAGTGACAAAATGCATTCTGGATCTGGGTACAACCCAGATGAAGTCACCTTGCTTATTTGGTCACTGTATCCCCATGATAAAAGACCTGCTATAATTAGTAATCCAAACCAAGTGTTTGGAAATATATTGGTTCAACGAGTAGGGGATACCAATCCTATGGAGACAACAAAATTGAACATAAATGTGGCAAAATTTACCAAAGCACAAATCGAGAAACTGATTAAGGAAAATGAAAAACTAAAAACTGAAGAAGGAGCTAGCAAATCAGAGAGAAAGAACATCTTCCTCCTCCACATCAGATTTGTACTCCCCATGGCTTGAAAAAGACAAGAGAGTGCTTGATGCATTGGCTGATGCAACCTATTGGAAGAATTGCCATTTGAAATCCCAGGGGAAATGCAAAGAATTGGAGAAAGAAGTGAAAACCATCAAAATATAACACTACATCTGAAATGATAAAATAAAGATTCAACAAAATGATGAAGTGTGCTGATAAATATTGGAAAGTATTCAAATAGAAATGCATTGCATTGGTGCAGAATGAACGATTGCAGCCTAGATTGATGGAGAAAAAAAAGGAGCTCGTAGATAAGAATGTCATGAAAGGAAAAATATTGCTGACATATAAAAAGCTTGTAGAATCACATAATGGGTATCATAACAGGCTTAGGGAAGATTTCGACTGCTTTGATTCAGTCTCGACACTTCATAATGGAATTGGAAATCCGCGAGAATATGATGATTGGAAGGAAGAGCTTGTTGGGCTTCTAATTGCTACGTTGCAAGAAATAAATGACGAGGATATGGTTTTACAAAACACTCGTAAGAAAAAAAAGAAAAAAAGTCTATGGAATATGATATGAAATAGGCGATCTCTAACGTACACACCTATGCTGAACATGAGTACATCCATCACCTCTCTGCAGTTAATTTGTTTATTAGCCAAACTATAGATGTGTCAAAATCAGATTCAATAGTACAACTATCAGATTCAGAGTAAGAACGCCAACCGACAACATGATGAGCACCCTATCATGGAGTAGAAGCTTTGAATAGATCTTAGGTGGTCACGAGCTTCTGCTTGGAGATTAATAGATCGATGCATTCACCTGCAACATTATTTTATTTATAATTTGAGTTATGTTTATTTGTCAAATTTCATGACTTTTTGTAAGGGGTTTGTAGCTTGTTGCCTCTCATATATAAGAGAGATCAAGACCCGAATAGGAGATCATCACATCATTTTTAATTAGACTTTAGAGTAGAAACTAGTAAGAAGATAGATAATAGATTGCAAATGCATCGATTTGGCCATCCATCTCATATCATAAACTATTTTTATAATGCATATCATTTGAACTTTGAAGATCAATACAATGTAGAAGGTTACACATAATTATTGATTTTCTTTCGAGTGTTCAACTGTTGTGGATTCATATGCTTATATTTTATTAACTTATTTGGTTGTCTCCAAAGTGGTTGTTTATGTTATTCAAATTGAGTGTGTGGAAGTACATTTAATTTTTCAGTACATTGAATTTGAATTCTTCAGGAATAGGGGCTGTGACCATGGGGTTTTAGATTTATTTATGGGCATGATCAAGTAGTAATGTGGGCCACAAAATGGATCTTGTCACACAAATCTCTACAATTTGTGCTAATCATAAAATCAAATGTAGTGTATTTTTGCAGTATGTGGGATGTGGGTGAGGTGTAAGTTGGTGGATACTGATTAGAATTTTTAGTCCCAACATAACAGAAGCTAATAATTCAACATCCATAACTTAGAAGCTCTACCAAGAAGTAAATATAATGAGCTAACAGTTCAACATCCATAACTTGGAAGCTCTACCAAGAAGTAAATATAATGAGTTAACGGTTCAACATCCATAACTTGGAAGCTCTACCAAGAAGTAAATATAATGAGCTAATAGTTCATCACCTCATACTTCAAATGATAAAATAAATAATACAGATAATTGAACATCATCACATTACTGAAGTCTGAAGTTGAGCTTTTTAATTGATTTTCACATGAAGGAGTACATATTGGCATTAGCAATGCAAAATCTTTCCAATTCCCAAAGACAAGTCTGCACAGAGCTGAGTTGGAACTTGGAAACTCATATTATCAAAGATTGAAAATTAAAAATCAAGTCATTGTATCAACTTTTCTAGCAGCTTCCACTCTTCAGGTGGTGGAATTTCCATTTGTTCTAACTGATGTTGTTTGACTTGAAGTTTTGTTAACATTTCATGATTGTAATTGGAAGTGGAACCTGTCTTGAATTCTTCAATCAATTTTGCATTCAAGGTTATCAATGTTCTGATGGAATCCAAATAGTTCACATCTGGGTTCTGAGGAAACTAATCCAAATCAATCTTCCTTGCACCATGCATCTTCTTTCTGAAACCATCCTTTCCAATGAATCGGTCATTTGTGTCAAAAGCCTCTAGAAAACAAAGCTTTGTGAAGTTCCTTACCATTTCATCCACCACCTTCATCTTGTCTGCAACAAAATGCAAATATTCCTTTGTTCCATGCATTCTCAAACACTTTTCAATGATAGATGACAACTTCATTGAGGTTTCAATCCGATTAGTAATCCCTTTTGATTTCAAATCATTGTCACTGGCTTTGTAGACTGTTTGTAGAACTTGATTTGCAGATTTCTCTAATTCCAACACATTTTTTTTGTCCACTAAATATTTGTTGAGCTTCTTATAATTTTGTCTGATAGCATCAATCAATTGAAACATGTCACACAAATGATCAAACCTCTGCATTATTTCATCCCAGATCTTTTGTTTCATATGCCTCACTGTATCTCTACAAAATGCAGATAACTTATTTTGAGAAGACTTAATTTCTTCTTTTGCTTCCATCAGCTCTGTCTCCAATCTTTTGTTTGTTTTTATCTGTTTCTCCAATTTTTGTTCCCACTATGCATTTCCATTTGCAATGCTTAGTCTTCATTTTTCTGAAGTGGAATTTTCCTCATCATATTTCTTGTTGCTCTCATCTAGCCTTCACTTCAGGCCATTCACTTCTCTCTCATTTGGTTTATCCTCTTTGCTTGTTGATGTAGAGGCAAATTTTATTATTCTTTTTTTCTAATTAATTGCTCTTGTTATATGTTGCTTTCCTCTTTGCTTTCTCACTTGCTAGGTCTTCCTTTAACTTTTCTATTTGGGTCTACAACCTTTTCTTCTCTCTATCTTTCTTTAGCAATGATTTGTACACCAATTGATTGTTCTTCTTTGTTACATTAATTTTGTTAGTATTTTTAAGGCTAGAAAAATCCAATTGAAAATTGGTTACCTGGTATTCAGATCGATCCATCTGATTTGTTGGTTTGTTTTGAACTGTGGGAACAAAAATTTTGTACTCCATGATTTCTTTATTTGTGTCAAATGTGGGTAATACCATGGTTGTTGTAGGCTCTAAAGTTATAGCAAACACACTCTCCATCAGTTGCTTATTTTATTTTTTATTCAAGTCTGATTTCCTTTTAAACTCTTCAATAAAATCATAACCTAGGGAGGCAGGAACAATGGAATGCTTGAATGGTGAAGGAATAGGAGTACTTGTAGTTGCTAATGATGTTGCAGCCACACTAACTAGAATTGGGGGAGTTCCTGGAAATAACTCCTTTGCAGTGGATCCACTGATAGTGTGACTTGAACCTGTCAAAATCCTTTGCCTCTTTTGATTGGCTTGATCACCTGGTGTTTCTGTGGTATCTTGTATTGTTTTCCTCTTGTGTGTAATTTGTTGTTGTAGCACATGTTGACCACTACTAGTACTACTACCCATACCATTGCCACCAATGGCACTCCCAATTGCACTAAGTTGTCCACCAAGGGCATGTCCTAGTTGTGATTGTATCTGACCATGAAGATGAGGATTAGAAGCTCTAACAAATTGAGTTTCACTTTTATGCCCTTGGTCTAGTTTTTCACCTCCAAGCCCAAGGCCAGATTTATCAATTGCTTTTTTATGTTCAACATCTGTTACCGTCTAAGGACCTTGTCCTTTGGACCCCAAAGGACCACCTTCATAACCATTTTTTTCAAGTATGGTTGTTCCTGAAGTATATGCTGAAGCATATGCTTCTTTTGCAACCTCACTTAAACCAGGTTTGTAATTGGCATGGATTTGTTCTACTTCTTCACTATCATCATTAGATTCATCATCACTGTCTTTGTTTCCATGTTCATGAAGATGCTCTATATTCCACAATTTGCTAAACTCTTTATCTTCTTCATTAGCTCCATACTCTGCAAGAGCTCTTGGATCACCTAGATCCTTCCTCATAGACCAAAAGATAGTTATTTTTGATCGTGACCAATTTTTATCTGTAACTTCCTTCTCTAGAGAACCTGAAATTTTTACTCTACTAGATGTTTTATCACTTTTTTCATAAAAAATGTTGTATGTCCTGATTGTCTTTCAGTGCAATGCCATAATTTTTACTGACGATTGTTCAAAATAAATACCATTCTTAGCAACACTTTTCTCCATTGCTATTTTGACCTCATCCCAAGAATCCTTGTTTCTCAAGTTTTCAAGAAAGGGTTTACTTTGATGTTGAATTCTACTCACAACATTCCTATTGGCCAGAATCATTGATTTAATGATGTCACATGGATCATACTGTTAGTGACAGATAGCATCAAAGTTGAAAAAATTCAAAAGATTATGTGCCACACTAAATGCTTTTCTCTCTAATGTGAACCCTCCACATGAAAAAGGTAAAGAAGGAAATAAGGTCTTCTTTTGTTGACTGAGAAAGTGTATTTCATTAGCACTCTACACCTACCTTACATATTACAATGCAAAAACCCTTTTTGTCACATGTATTGGAATTTTGTATGGTTGTACTCCCAATCCATAAAATCTTAGCACAGTATATTCTTCCATTAAGTACCAATCAACCAATTGTATTTCTTTTCCTAGTTGCATGCAATTTCTACATGACATAGGCAATATAGGCATTGGATTATTTGTAACTGCTTGATGCAATGCAACCAAAAAGTAGTCTACAAAATGTCTATAGTTCCTTCGAGAATCATGCATCCTTATCTCAGTGGTCCATTCATATACTGGAGCCATTTTCTTTTCATTTGCATTACTATAGGGCTGAATCTGAAGCTTGTTGGTTTGAAACTTTCCTCTAAATTTGAATAGAAAAAGATAGCACAAGTAGGTTGTGAACCTAAATGTCTTGGTGGAACCTTTTTTAATCATTAAAATTTGTTTATGCATGGATTCTACAATGTGTTGAATATAATTATATTTGACATGTTCAACACCATAATGGATATTAAATACCATTTCAAGGAGGCTTGCACCCACTTCCAAATTGCTATCCAGACCGAGGAAAAATGCTAGCATGGAAATAGTATCATGAACCCATGGTTTAAAAATATCCAAATTATAAGGAGGCTTATGATCACCTTTCAATTTGTTTCTATTTTGAACTATCTTATTTAAGAAATTATTTTTCTGCCTTTCTTCCACTACTTCATAATCACTAGCAAGCTTTTCTAGGTCAATGTGGTCATTTCCAAATTCTTCGGTTGTAAACCCCAACACTTTTCCAAGTTCTTCTGCATTAATGGATAACAATTCTACTTGGCTATCTTTATTAACAATTGCTCTTTTCTTATTATCATAATTTTTGGCACAAACCATGATAAATTTTGGGCAAGGGAAAACTTCATGTAACATCATGTGCCCTAATCCAGTTACCCATGGTGCACTGATACTATTAACTTGCATTTTCTTTGCAGCCTTATTCTGAGATGAAAATATAAGTTCTGAGGTACGCCTACTATAGATTTCAGGATCATAAATATCATGGTACCCATCAGTGAAACCTGGGGTTTTAAGCAATTCTGCATAATGTATTTTTTTATCGAACATTGCTCTAGTGGTACTAGTGGTAGACATGTTTATACAATGTGAAGTTGTGAAATTTGAATTCCCTAATACCTATTAGTCCTCCTTAATTTTTCTTAATTATTAAGTCTCTAAACCCAAACTTCAAAGTTTGACAAGATAAGATTTTAAGAAATGCCAACCGATGAAATGTAACCACAAGATTTTTTCACTTACCTGAACTCTGAGTCCTGACTCTTGAAAAGATTAATGCTGACAGTCGTGGAAACTAGAATGGCTTTGTTGGAAGTGGAACTGTGGAATCCAAAACAGGGAGGTGCACTGCAATGAGCAATCTGAAGAGTGAAGACTGAAATCTCCTCATGAGTTGACCTTCACTTTACACTTAGCAGTATAAAGTGCTTTTTTTCTTGAAATTGGAACATTAAAGTGATAAAACGTCTTAAGTCTACATGTTGCAAATTCTAAACCGTTGATATTTCTAAATCTAACAGTTATAGGGTGATTCCAGAGGTTGAAGTTCGCAAGCCTGTCTGTCTGTGCATTTCATTCTGAAATGCAACTACAACCATACATCAAATATTCATCCAACGGTTGAAACTTGAGTAATTTATGATATTAACTTAAAAAATAAACATAACACATGTGTTTTAAAGTTGTTTTAAAATTTTGTGCACTACAATTGGTATCAAGGTCAAGGGGCCGATAAATTAACGTTGCAAAGGTGAAAGGACTTCAAAAAATCTCCCTGTGTGCTGACCCTCTCACTTAAAAGTTAAAAAAAATCACTTGACAATTGACACTTAGTAGTACAAAGTGCTTTAAATGCTTTTATTTTCAAAATTGGAACATTAAATTTGTAAATTTTTAACCGTTGATCTTTCTAAATCTAATAGTTATAGGGTGATTCCGGAGGTTTAAGTTTGCAAGACTATCACTCTGTGCATTTCATTCCGGAATGCAAATACAACCATACATCAAATGAGTGATGAGCGATGAGCCTTGATCTCGCCACATGGCCGCATCTAATGGTTCTAGTGTTATTCTGGAGGTTTCAATTCGCAAGTCTAGTGCTTCAAAGATTTACTTCCAGAATGCAACTACAGTCGTCCATAAAAAAATCATTGAACGGTCATAGATTATATTAATTTGCACTAACATCTAACGGTTATAGGGTGATTCCAGAGGTTTAAGTTCGCAAGCCTATCGCTCTATGCATTTCATTCCAGAATGAAAATACAACCATACATCAAATGATCATCCAACGGTTGAAACTTGAATAATTTATTATATTAACTTAAAAAAATGAACATGACACATTGACACATGTGTTTTAAAGTTGTTTTAAAATTTTGTGTACTAGGATTAGCATCAAGGCCAAGGGGTCGGTAACTTAACATTGAAAAGGACTTACAAAAATCTCCCCATGTCTTGACCCTCTCACTTAAAAGTTGAAAAAATTACTTGACAGTTGACACTTAGCAGTATAAAGTGCTTTAAATGTTTTTTTTTTTGAAATTGGAGCATTAAAGTTGCAAATTTTTAACCGTTGATCTTTCTAAATCTAATGATTATAGGGTGATTCCAGAGGTTTAAGTTTGCAAGCCTATCACTCTGTGCATTTTAAATCCCGTATTCGTAGTCCTTCCCCCATTCCTAACAAAATTCAATACCATCGGCCTAACAATGCTTCATTGGCGGAACCCCCATCACAGCCTCGCCGATGGCCCGAAGAAAATAGCTCACAACCTAGTATCAGTGTAACAATATTCTATCGGGCTTACTCATAAGGTGCTCTCTCCAATATACCAATAGATTCAAAAAAAGTAAGCACATCGTTGTAACACATAAACATTGGTGGAACGAATGATTGCATTCCTCGATGGCCCAATATAACCATGAATTTAGATGCTTAGCTTTTGGATTCAACTGTGTATATTTTTGACACAAAAATACACACATTTGAATCCAAAAGCTAAGCATCTAACTACATGTACTGTGGAAAACTCATACCAACTAACCATGAATTATCAAGTGCATATTGCATAAAGTATAGGGTGATTCCACAATAGTGGTTTACAATTTTTGGCCAAACTGGACACTGCAATTATTATTTTTAACTAAATCTTCATATTCAGGCACCTATAGCAGCTAAACCGTGAGGAATTTGAAGATGATGAAAACTAGAGTCTCATCACATTTTGTCTGTAGATTTGAAAAATATTTTTTTCAAAAATTTTGGAATGAGATTGTACTTTTTTTTCCATCTCCCACGAAAACTAGTTTTTTTTCAGAAAACAACATTTTTAAAAAGTGACGCTCACCGTATACAACATAATGTTTTTTGTATGAAGGATAATTTTTTTTTTTTTTTAATTTAGATTTGTAACTACGATATCTAGCACTTTCATTTGGTCTCATACTTTTTTATTGAATATTTTTTCCTTAATCAAGTTTTGAAGTCAAACTAATTACAATTCAGACATAGACGGACTATATACAACATAACTTTTTCTATATGTATCAAAATTTTATTTTTATTTTTTTAATGGATCAAGGACTTCAATACCTAGCACAAACATATTTTTAAATTTTTTATTTTGATAATTTGCTATTTTTTCACATGTGCAAAACAAAGAGCTTGATTTTCGATGAAAAATCTATGTTTAATAAAACTAAAAGAACTTATACATAATTAAACCAAAACATATTAAAATTATATTCATTGGATATCTCATTTTGAGGACTACCATAATCATTTAAAATAAATTTTAAATGAATTCATTTGATCTCCCAAAAGGTAAATCAAAAGTGATTTTCTATCAATATTTTGATAGGTGTAAAGGAGACTCATTTATAGGTATGGTTTAAAACTAGCGAGGTTATATCAAAGGGGGTTTGATCTAAGGTAGTTTGATCGAACCCTCTTCAATTGGAATCCTTAAAATGGAACTTTTTAAGGCTTAAATCATTATATTTTCTAAAAATATGCGATTTCATCAAAAATCAGCTCCTCTCAGAAATTGTAAACTAGCTTTGTGGGATTACCCTATATTACTTAATTTCTTAAAGGAAAAAAACTGATTTGAATATATTAATATAAATAGACACTGAAGTTCTGAACTTAAAAAATAACTCTTTACTGTAAGTGTAAATGAATAACGAAGAATAGCAGAACACAACCATTTATTTTATTACAACTGAATTTCAATGTCACATTATTACATATCTTTTTAAAGACGAGTAGCTATAGAGCAGACAAGCTCCCATTTTGTATAAATAACATGTCAGTGTGTCACTTTACATAGACACATTTTAATAATTTATTATAAGTTGTTGCTCGTTACAATGGACTACAAATTGATTCCAATTTCCAAGCTTTTGTTGTTGACAATGTATGATTCCATGATTCCAAGCTTCTACTCGTGACAACACAATACAAATGTGGCATTGAAAATTAAGTTTAAACACAAGAGATTTTCCCAATTCCAACCATGCTGGGGGAAAGGGGGTTCTAATCATTATGGGGAAATGGGAGTTGTGAAGATACAAAACGTACTTATCCCCTTCAAGAACCAGATTCATGCAGAAGATGTAATACAAATGTGTCTTTGAAAATAAATGCATGGAACTAGCTAGGCCAACCATGCTGGGGAAAAGGGAGCTGTGAGGATACAAGAGGAGTAGTAAATCTGCTCCCATCTTTTGCACGCAACTTCCATGCACTGGTATAGCACTTACCTCCATCAGAGCTCCTCATCCTGGTTCAAAACATGTATGAGAAGTTAGGTTAACCAAATCAACTTCTTTCCAATTCCACCCATTCTGAAGTTCAAGGAATTTCATCTTTTATTGATTACTCTGTAACTACATAACTGTAGGCAGGAGAATTTATAGTATCCCCAATAATACCACATCATCTTCTTCTTGAATCCTTATTAACCCTAGAAAATGAAAAACCTTGTGACACTATCCACTATTCACTATCCCTATTTATGGGCCACTAGACACTAGTGCCGCTACCAGCCTAGGTATAATGATAATCATGATTCATTTATAATTAAAATCTTTAATTTGATTGACATCTGGCTACATGCAAAATGTAACTCAAGCCGACAAGCTGTCAAAATCACCAGTGCCACTCAAACGATATGAAATCATTACAAATATTGTTTCATTAAAGCTATGAATTGTCCAAGAAATTGCTTTGGATGTTCATATCACATATGGAATTAATCATTGCCACTGCTAGCACTAGCAGTACGACAACCAAAATCTCTTCAAAAAGATTGAGAATTTCAATTAAATGAAATGTACAACATCGAGGCATTGAAAAGATAGAATGAGTGATGAGTGATGAGCCTTGATCTCGCCACATGGCCGCATCTAACGGTTCTAGTGTTATTCTGGAGGTTTCAATTCACAAGTCTAGTGCTTCAGAGATTTACTTCCAGAATGCAACTATAGTCGTCCATCAAAAATTCATCGAACGGTCATAGATTATATTAATTTGCACTAACATCTGGCTTCAAAAATAATAAATATGTTGATAGTTGTTCGCATTCTAGACTCTTTATGAAGGAATTTGAATGTACGAAAAATATGTCCGGGAATTTGATATTTTTGCCAACCACACTGATTTTTAGTGGCATATCTGTTTATTTCGCCATTGAAATTTTTTATTAGTTTGAGATTATGTTTAATTCGCCAATGAAAATATTTTTTTTGCTGTGAAAAAAGGTTTTATTCGCCAACATTATTTTTTGTTTGTTTTGAAAATAGGGTTAATTCTCCAACAGAAAACCAAAAATTGGTTTGAAAAAAGGTTTTAATTGCCAATGAAAAATATTTGATTTGTTTAAAAAAAAATGCATTCCCCCACGATTTTCCACAGACTTCTAGCATTTGTAAAAGATTCGCCAATTGGGATTATTTATTTTTCCTGAAAAATGAAAAAATTCGCCAATAAAATTAATATTTTTATCGAGAATAATACAAGATTCACCAGGATTTTACACCTTAGCCGAGGGGGGGGTTTCTTAAAGTTTTCCCTTTCGATGACTCTTCTTTCTTTCATCCTTGACCGTTGATTAATCTTTTCGATCTCAACCTTCCATTTCTTATTTTCTTTCCTATAAATAGAACCCTATTTGAAGACAAATGGATCCATCTTTTTTAGAGAAAACTTATGTTGTTGAATATCATCCATCTTTAAATTATAAACTTATGTTGTTGAATTAACTTGCATCCACACTCATATTTTACTCACTTTTACCTTGTTTTAGTTCATTTTAGTTGCATAAATAGCTTAAGATATCCATTAATGGCTTCCATGCATCCATCTTATTTTATCTATAAATTAGGGTTTACATATTTTAGCTTATAAGTAGCTTAGATTACCTTAGCAATTGCATAATTAGATCATTTTGAGCTTAAAATCATGTTTAATTAGCTTAAATCATGTTCATTTTAGCTTAAATAAAGTTTTAATCCATTTTATCACAATAGTTTCATCGATTCTCTTCCATAGAATCGATTGAAATAGGCTCACTGATCATGAGATTGGGAAAGATTCATTATTCCATATCAACACGATTCCAATTCCAAAATAGGATAAGTTTCAAATGGGTTAGAGTAGGAATTTAACTGTTTTCATAGTTTGTAGTTTTCAGTTTCGATAAATTCTTAGTTTAACTTTGAATTTAAATGATCTTGTTTGGTAGATTGAGGTTTAGTGGATTCATTATACTTTGATTCATCATGGATCAAGTGTAATCGATCCACCTTGACAATCCTTGTCTCACATATATATATATATATATGTGTGTGTGTGTGTGTGTGTGTGTGTGTGTGTGTGTGTGTCTATATTTACATGTATCTAGATACATACAATATATGTGTATGTTTGTATGTATGTAACATTATATTTTAAAAGACCTCCTAAAGTTTCAAGTTCAAGTTCCATAAACAATTATATATATACATTTACACATGTATACATGTATGTGTGTGTGTATAATGTTACATATATGTACATCAAACTTACACCTAGATATGTGGGCCCATTTGAGGTCCTAGAAGTGATCAACCTAGTTTCTTATAGAATTTAATTATTTCCTACTTAGGATCTCTTACAAAATGTTTCTCATGTCTCTTATTTAAATAAATATGTGTTTAATTTTGATTATGTGATTGACTAGAATGCTCTTCAAGTTTTGTACCCAGCGGTGGTTATGATCAAGCCCTCTTAGAGTAATCAAGGTTCATAGAGTATGCTTTCATAATAGGTAGGTCATTCGATCCAAGGTCTAGTGGGACCACTATATAGAGGATAGTGCCACCTTGGAAAATTTTGAAGAAATTTATTGAGCTTATCCATATTTTTTTTATTAAGTAGAATTAGATAAATACTTTGTTTTATGGTTATATTTGATTCTTGATTTAATTAATCAAGTATGATGACCTTTTTCTAAGGAGGAGAGGTTATACCCCATTTTTGAATAATTAAATCACATTATATTTAAATTTCTTATTTTGGATAATCAAATTACATAATTAAATCAATGGATCCTTGGAATAGAATATAGTTTTCAATTTTTTATTATTCTAATGTATATGTTAAATTTCATATTAAATATAGATACTAGTTTCAATGATGTGATAATTTGAAATGATTTTCCTTGACCATTAATTTGTGATCATTTGATTATTAATCTAGCTATGGTAAAAATGATATACATGTGACAAATAGAATAACTACATTGTTGGTGTGAGGTGGATGTATGATATTTTAATTTCCTTTTCCCATTCGATGAGGGAGAGTATCATTATGATTAAGGTTGCAGATTGAGTTGGCCAACAAACATATAATGCCTTCGAGAAAAAATATGTTCACACACACGAGGCTCCATATGTGTCTAGATGTGCAAGTAATTTTTAAGAGTGTCTATCTATGTAGGTTCATATGAATGTTAATATGCTGGCATTAGTAGTTTGACTATCAAAAGCCATCTTATGTTTCATTTTCATATTATTAGGTTTTTTTCTTGGCTTTATACTCTAGGATGTTGTTTCCATGATCACCCTACTCTTTGGTAGTGTGGAAAGAGATAAATCTATTTTCTAGATAGGTTATTTTTCCAAGTTAAAGTGAATTAAAAATAATTTTTAATCATTAAGGAATAATTTTAAATTAAAAATAAATTATAAATGATTAAACTCTTGCATGAAAAAATTAAAGAATTAAAGGTGTGTACCTATATAATTAATTAAAAATCCTCTTAAACTATCACCACTCTATTGGTTAATCACTTGGAAATGAGGGAAGGAGAACAATTGAAGCATGATTGGGAATTTACTCTAGTCAAGTGGAGAGAGGCATAGTTGTGGTATGCATCAAGGTGGCACAATAAGAGAGAAAGAGGGAAACAAATTATGGGAGGATTATTAAGGAAAATTCAAAGGAAAAAGAGGTAATACTTATTTATAGTAATCAACTAGGGTTTTTAAAAAATAAGAAAGATAAGGAAAGGAAAATGAAATTAGAGTGAATTCATTCTTATCAATTTTGATATGTATTATTTATTCTTTTCTATTTTAAGGAATTCATTTTAAATTCTCGTATAATAATACTTTTCTTTTGAAAAAAGGATAAAAAGTATCATATGGTAAAGATAAATATTTATTTCAAGAATATAAATAATTTTATGAATACTTTTGACTATTAGTTTATTTCTAGAGCTTATTCCATGGGTATTTTGTAGCTCATATATAAATATATTCTATGGATCACTCACATATGAATTATATAGTGTGTATGCTTTGTTTTAACTTGCGAATGTAATATATACATGTATATATGTGTATATGCATACACATACACACATAGGCATACATTGTATGCTTATTAGACCTTAGAGGATCTCAAATACTAGTTTAAATGGTTGCATAGTAGTAGATGAGTAAAACAAAGTCACACTATGGTTGTATGATGTAACTATATCCATAAATACAAATTATACCATATAAATACTTAGTTAACATTTTGAATAAACCAAAACTCTAGGCTAAACTCATTTAACCATATAGACACTTATGATGATTTTTTGTTCACATAAAATCACATTTACCCAAATAGATACCTATTTTTTTGTTCATACAAAAATTATTTACCTAAATAGATATCTATTTTTTTGTTATTCATATAGAAATTAATTGGCCAATATAGATAGACATTCTTTGTGTTTTTCGTATGCATTTTTTCACCATGTAGAAGAATACTTTATTTTTCTACCATAAATTTCTAGGTCAAGGTAGTTTACCAAATGATAGATTTTCCATATTAAGATGTAAACATGTGAATGGGTTGATTAAAGTTAGACCTTAAGTAAGATAAGTTGCAATTGGATATACAAGTTTTTTTGTTTTAGCCACCCTATAGTATGATTGCTCTATCCATAACTAAAATTACAATTGATACTGAAACATCTTAGTAGATTAATTTTATAAATTTCATAGAGTATCTTCTTAAAAATATTCATAAACACCCACTCTCAAGAAATGTATAATAATTAACCTATAGCATATGATCTATATGCTAATTTCTAATCAAAGATACCTTCTAGTTAATGAAGTAAACTATAGTTATCCAAATTCATTTTATGATTCATTATCTACATGTATAAACAACATAGTTAGTCATTTGTAGCACAATAAACAATATTGGTATCTACTCTATAAAGAAAAGAAATGACATAGCATAGGAAATTATTAATACTTCCTTGTGAGATGATTATTTTAGTCCCATTTATGGTTATTGTACCAATTTATATTATTAGTTATTTTATAAATAAAATTGTATTATTATGTGTACATTTTGATTCGTAAGTGCAATTATTTGAAATTATTTAAGAGATTTTTGTAAAAAGGTAAAGTAGATACACATGTATATGTGTATATTTGTGTAAATAGATATATGTGTGTATACATATATACACACAAATATATTTATATATGTATCTATATATAGATACAAATATAAACATGTGTGTCTATTAATACCTACTCTTGAAATTTAAAATGGAGAAATATAATGTTAATATGTAAATTAAGTACTCTCAAGGGAAAAAGTTTTGGGACTATGCATATATTTATGAATTTGAATTAATTAATCTAGTAATGATTCAATTATTTCTTGATTAATAGAATTTGTTTCTATCTACCATATTTTATGTTTCATAACAACTTATCCATGTGAATATTATGTGGTCTTTTAATGACAAGTTTGAGAAAAATGTGTGTGCATAATGAAACACATATACATATGGGATTGTACCTTTATATTACTAAACTTTGGTCAAAGTAATGTATTTTTTTTCTTACATTGTACTATGATAGGTTGCATTTTAGTTGGATTTTTCATACATAGCTAGAGGGTATCTAGGGTTGTATGGTATATTTTATGTGCTAGAGTTAGTACACCACACTATTTCTTGGATGCGATGATATGTTTTGCATAATCATTTATTTTCTACCCTCATGAAGGATAGAACCACTTCCAATTGGAAGGTGTCTAGGGAAGCATCTAGTTGTGGTTGGAGTAACAGAACCCTAATGATGCTCTCGCTCTTGTATTTCAAGATCATCTTGATTATGCAGAAATTCAATGTATTACCTTATATACTTGAAATGATGTAAAAATTATATGTTTAAATGAATTTTCTTTCTTGATATATATACTTATGTACAAATAGTTGAAATATTAGATTTATTTGTACCTGAAAGTAAGCATGTGATGAATTCATGATGGTGTATACTTGCTAATTCTTTTAAGATTTTGTAGACAGTTAAAAATATCCTGAATGGTATCATGCACTCGAAACAGGTTTACTAACATCATTTCCTCTGAAACTCATCCTCTTTTCGCTTAATTGATTAAATTAGTCTAGCTATTCAATTAATTATGTCATTTTCATCTATTAATCTAATTTATTAAATTAGGTTAATTCACCCCTTTCATGCTAACATTTCATCTAATTAAATTAAATAAATCATTATATTTAATTTAACTCCCTAAGTCTTCTAATTTAATTAAATAAACCAAAGTTATTTAATTAAGTGTCATATCGCCTTTCTCCCTTTCATTAAATCATTTAATTTAATGAAAATCACTTTATTCCTCCAAAATCCCCTAATTGTGATTAAACTTTGTTTAATTAGAAAATAATCTAACTTTCCCCTAATCAAAGGGAATATTCCCATGGAATATTCCTTATCCCCTTTTTACACAATTAAAACTTTCTTTTAATTTGTAAAATGCCTTTTTCCTCACCCATGGGAATATTCCAAAAGAATATTCTTATATTCCATCATTTGAAAAGGGATATTTTCACTTAGATTCCAATGCAAGTTACCTTGCAACTTGAATTACAAGTTATCTTTTAACCTTTTGAACAAGTCACCTTTGACCTGTGTGTGCTCATCAAAAGTGTGTTTGTTTGAAGCAAATGTGAACCTTTGATTAAATCCCATCATGCATCCTCATCTGTTGATGAGAATCCATGATCCATGCCTCCTCTTCCTTTCATCCTTGACGGTTGATTAATATTTCTGATCTCAACCCTTTATTTCTCATTTGCTCTCCTATAAATAGGTCACTATTTGGAGATAAATGGATCCATCTTTTTTAGAGAAAACTTATGCTATTGAATCCCATCCATCTTTCAATTACAAACTCATGTTATTGAATTAACTTGCATCCACACTCATATTTTACTCACTTTTAACTTGTTTTAATTCATTTTAGTTGCATAAATAGCTTAAAGCATCCATTAATGACTTCCTTGCATCCATCTTAGCTTAATTATAAATTATATTTTTCATCTTTTAGCTTAGAAATAGATTAGAGTAGCTTAGTAATTGCATAATTAGATCAATTTTATCATAACACCATGTTTAATTTGCTTACATCATGTTCATTTTAGCATAAATCAAGTTTTAATCCATTTTATCACAAAGGTTTCATTGATTCTCTTCCATAGAATCAACTTAAACAGGCTCACTGATCATAGGATTGGGAAAGGGTCATTGTTCCACATCAATACGACACCAATTCCAAAACAAGATAAGTTTCAAATGAGTTAGAGTAGAAATTTAACTATTTTCATAATTTGTAGCTTTCAATTTTTAGTAAATGGTTAGTTTAACTTTGAATTTTGGATGATCTTGTTTGGTATATTGAGGTTTAGTGGCTCCATTATACTTTGATTCATCATGGATCAAGTATAATTGGTCCACCTTGACAATCCTTATCTCATATTCTGGTGCTAGAAGGAGGGAAAATTGTTAACTTAACAATTTTCTAGCTCAAATTTTGTTTGTTTGATGTTTTGTAGGTTACAATGATGCCCAAACTATAAATAGCGATGCTTTCTATAGATTGTTGCCATATAGTGACACCCACACAATTTAAAACATCAATGTTGAATTAATGGCACTAACGCCGATTTAATTTTGGTGATGCTGATTTAATCTGGAAGTATAAAAAAATTTAAATGGCGACGCCCATCTTCACCAGAGCGATGCCATCAAATTTCAAATTGCGATGCTATTGTTAGCAACAACATCAGGCCAAATACTGGTATTATCATGCTCACCATTTCTACTAGAGAGTGACGCCTGTTTTCACTAGAGTGATGCCCATACTTCAAATGGTGATGCTATCGTGTTTAGTGATGCCCAACTCAAGTAAGAAGCTTTTTTTTTTTTTTTTCAACATGTGCCTTAATTTCCTTGATTTATCTGATTAGTAATGCATTTCTGGTTGTGTTCTGGTTGTTAGACTAACAAGATTTTGTAGTTCAAAAGACATGGACCTAAAATGAAGAAATCCTCTTCTATCTTAAATTCTATAATTGTAAAAAGGTTTAAACGCTTTGGGGAAATTATAACCCAATTTTCATGCTTTCTACCTTTTGTTTTAGGACCTCACTAAAATTCAATTGGGTCTTAAAATGAACACTCAAATGGGACTAAAATTGAACCTTCACATTATCATTTTACTTTGGGATTTAAATTGAACAAGGCAACCTCATATTTCATTTGGTGCTTAAAATGAACTCATTATTACTTTGAAGGGTTAAAATTTACAAATTGTTTTCTATGTTTTGTGATTTACAACTTTTCTAGTGAATTTGTATGCAATTCTCTCATGCCATTTGGTGACCTTGAGAAACAAAAACATTCTCTAAAACTTTAAGAAATCACCTACATCTTTCATTTGGATTAAAATTGAACCCCCTTTGTGAGTGTGAGAAAAAGACGTGGTGTGTGTTCTCTCTTTGTTCATGCAAGCAAAGATGATCAAACTATGGATGTACTTACTTTCTATTTTTCACCTTTAGAGGGCCTACCTCCCCACTTTGAAATGAGGGAATGACCCAAGTGGTATTGAGCTAAAGCCAAGCTCTTCTAAATTGCAATACAAATATGTGGTTATAATGAAAATTGTGATCAATGGGAAGTGGTACATGATAACTATCCTCTAGCATCTTGATTATGCATAAAGCCCTTATTCTAAGGGTTGGGAGACCTCTCACAAGAATTTTATCATTACACTCAGTCTAAACTAGAAGCCCTTATTACAAACCTTTGTTTAGAAATCCAAAAATCCTTAATACTTATTGGTGCAAGAATAGTCATTCTGAAGCCATCCCACATTGTTATTATTTAATTGTAGAAGTAGAAAAATACTTTTGATCTTCAGATTTTAAGGATTTTGAGATTTGGTGGTCTCGAGAAGTGTGTGTTGTGGAGGGAAGCTAGTGTTGCCAAATCTCTAACTGTTCACCTTATTTAGTGTTTGGAGAGATCAAAGTGAAAATTCAACAAAGTATAGCCATTTCAAACCTAGGATTGGAAGTGATTGTGAGTTAGTTTAATACATTGCTTGGTTCCACAACGTTCCAAAAATAAACATCCACTATCTTCAAAATTTCAAACACTTTGGTTTAAATATGGGTGCCTCTTGATTTATCTTTGATATTACTGCTTCTCCTAAGGGTTTATATCCTTATCAACTTCTAAATATCTTAACTTAATCATAATCCATAATTCTTGAAGAAAACATAGGAAATTGTGGCTCTAATCTCATGATTTTCACGAAATGGAAATTGTGAAAGTTATGATGTTTTTGACATAAACATTTAGTTTGGAAAATTAATCAAGAAGAGTGTTTGTAAAATCAATTCACATAAGCAAGATAAAATTGACACAATTGAACCCCACATGACCATTTGGAGACCAAACACTCTTGTTTTACAACCCAACCTTATAGGTGCTATCATTCAACCAAACTTTGAATACATTGAGGGAGAACAAATAGATATTATCAATAGTTTGAGAAGCTTCACTTTTGAAACCAAGGAAACATCCAGTCAGTGGAGAATTATTGCAACTATCTTAGATGAAGAAGAACAAAGAGTGAATATTTTGGCTAGAAGGCCCATATTACTACCTCCTACATGGAAATAAGTATCTTCTTCTTCTTTAATGATCCCAAAAACAAGGTCTACTAGTTTTCATTTTAAACTTCGGCACCTTAGTTCAAGAGCAATCAAAAACTGTACTTCAGCACTATACCTAAACAAAAACAAATTGTTGGTGAATTTTTTTGAGCAGGCACTAAGAAGACATCCAAACATGTATGCATTATTTATAGGTCAAAATCTAGATCTTCTTCAAGACAATCAACCTATTTGAATGATCCATCATACAATCAAAGTTTGTGAGGTAAAACCTACATCCCGTCATCACATACATAGATATCGTAACTCAAAGTTTGGTAGGAAGTGGGCTGTAATTCTTCACCACAATCATTAATGTTTGTTAATAAACTACTATGCTCAAGGTAGGAGAAGGAGAAAAAGTTTAAACATCCCCATTTATCCTCTCATCTAAGTCAACATTGGGTCTTTAGGATTTGAACATTTTAGGGGTCTAGCATCATTCTCACTATCGTAGTCTTGGAAAAAATAGGTTCATTCTAAGTCAATATTGGGTTAAACATTTCATCTATTGCTTCATCAAAATTTCATGCTTCACCTCACCTATCTTTGCAAAACTTTCGAACACACCAACATCTTTTGACTTAAGCATCAAATCAAACCAGCCTCTAACTTTGCAAAGTTGTATGTGAAATGTATCCTTTTCCATGCACCTAGTTAAGTTAGCTATCATCCTTGATCTATTTTATCTTGAAGGTCACGAGTCTACCCTAAAGATTCTCAAGTTCATAAGCATCCTAACATCAAAACATCAAACTCAAAGTCAAAAGTGTTGTACCAAAATGATTGCAAAGATCATTTTTCCATATCACCCATCTTTTCATTCCCTATTATCATCATTTCTCCAAAAAGACTTAGAGCATCCCTTTTACCTAGATTTGAGTCAACTAGAGAGTTTAAACATTATAAATCTCAACACAACTCTCCCACCAGTGACCCAAAATTTATAGTAAAAATGAGATCACAATACAAGAGAATTATGGAGAAAACCAAACTCACGTTTACCTCAAGTGATCCAAATCCTTTAGAATTTGACCCAAGAAGCCAAGTCACACCATCACAACAACCATCATCACCAACAGGACCATATGAAATTGAAGACATCACAAACAATCCCTTTGAGCTTACTAGGGAGGAACTCATGGAGCACCAAGCCTTTGAAAACATAGCTCCTACTTCTCAATAATTTATGGCACAACATTTTGCACAAGACTTCACCACTCCACCATCAAGGATAAATCAAACATCTACTCCTAGTCTTGCAGTCAGTCTTGCTAAGGACTTTGGCCTGACTCTTCCATTTGAAAGAAGTACACTTGTGGGTACTCTTGATACCAATCCTCCAAGAACCACTTGGATTCCTACCTTTGGTGCCCCTCCCATTCCTAAAAACTTGAAACAACTACATAAACCTCTTCACCTTCACTACTCAACCAAAACCTCCACCTATTGGGGGAATCCATCTTCATCTACACCCATGAGCACCAAAATTATTCCCACCATCACGTAAAGTAGTATAGACCAAGTATCTCACGGTATTATGCAAGGGCATGTCCATAGTGTACTACAGAGGCAACCCTCAATGCAAATAGGGACATCCTTACCCAATCCTCTTGTGGGTTCATCTATACCATTGTCATCACAGGACACCTCCAATTCATCTATCATCAATTCAACTCAAACCAACACCTTGGAAATGAACCCTATCAACCAAGGAAGTACCTTGATCACATCTCAAGCATAAGGAAATTCCCCAAACATTGGTCAAGAGAATCCTTTCAATCAATGGAATCAAGTTCCTAGTATTTCAGCACCATTGAAAAATCTAATGACAACATCCACATCCTTCCCCATGGTCCCCTTCACCATGAAAAATCAAATGGGATCTCGAACTTACATTCCTCCATCTCAATCCACCATTTTGCAAGGAATGTTGGACCAAGGAAACTCCCAAACTATCATCACCAAATCACAACCCATCCAAAACATCAACACCCACAATCCATCACAGATGTCCCAACAACCAACTGGGCCTATATTAGAAAATCATACCTTAGCCTTACAACAAGCACACCAAGCTTATCAAAAATCCATCCAACAACAACAACAATAAGCAACCTTAACCACACACCAACAACAACAATAACAAGAAGCCTTAGCTACACAACAATAAAAACAACAATAACAACAAGTTTATCAAGCATCCTTAGAAGCACACCAAAAGAAACAAGCCTATCAAGCATCCTTAGTAGCACAACAACAATAGGAGGTCCAATAGCAAGCTATTGCAGCACAACAACAACAACAGGCCCATCAAAAAGCCATTGTGGTACAACAAAAACATCAATCCCAACAACAAGCCATCACAACACAACAACAATAACAACAATAGGCTCACCAACAAGCCATCGCAACACAACAACAACAACAACAACAACAACAACAGGCCCAACAAAAAACCCTTGTGGTGCAAAAACAACAACAAGCCTTACTAGCTCAATAGTATTCCCAATATCAACAACAATAGCAACAAAGTTCTTACTATAACCCTCAATAGAATAGCGTCAATCCAAACACACTAGGAACATACACATCAACACCTCAATAACCTTCACATAATATCACTCCACCATACACCCCATACAATAGACCATCATGTCAAAATCCCATATACAACTCATCCCTCATCCCATCGTATGTTCCTCCACCAAATATGCAAGAGGATCTAGCTTTGCAACTCAAGGTGTTATCTCAAGAAATGTCGGACCTTCGGATGGGAAAGACACAAAACCTATGTCCTTACCCCTTTAGCCAAAACATTGCAATAGTACCATTCCCTCCTAGATTTGAGATCCCAAAATTCGATAAGTACAAAGGGAGAGGAAGTCTTGTAGACCATGTCAAATAATTCAATGTCATGTGTATGGAGGTAGCGTATAATGATTCATATCTAATGTGTCTCTTCCCTCAAAGCTTAATAGGTCCTTCTATGGATTGGTTTTCTCATCTATTTGTTGGCATTAAATTTTTTCAAGAAATCATTGATCAATTCATCTGCCACTTCTCCTTTAATCTTGACATGGACGTTAGTCTAGAAGAGTTATTTACTCTCAAACAAACCAAAGGAGAATCTTTCACCAATTTCTTACAATGATGGAGGAAAAAATATAGTAAGAGCAAGTGGACCCTTCCTAATGAACAACAAGTGGGAAACATCATAGCCAATTTGGATCTTGATCTCTTATTCCACTTGAAAATTTAGTGCATCACATCTTATGGTGAGCTTGCACCTCGAGACCTTAACATTGAACAAGCTCTAATCTCATAGGGAAATAATCAAGCTTACAACTGCCCATTAACTAGTTCAAATGACAAACCTCGTGTCTGGGATAAAAATAAAAATGTGACAAAATATGGTGTGGTAGATGCTAAGGTGGTCCTAATTGCACCTAGACCCAACAACAATCTTGAGTTGCTAACATACAACCAGCTATGCAGCAAACAATACCCCCTTAGAATAATCAAATCAACAACACTGAGATGCAACAAAGGAGAACTACCAACAAGAACAACTATCCCAAGCACAATTACACATAGTTATCTGAGCCTATCGAAACCATCATGAAAAAGTTGGTAGGATAAAATTTGATAACATTACCCAACTTTGAAAATTACCAAGAACCACAAGAGAAACCAACCTGGTACAATGAAAATGATCTCTATGACTTTCACAAAATCAAAGGACACAAAACCGCAAATTTTATGAGACTTAAGAACATTATCCTAGATCTCATAGAGAACGACACTATCTCTATTGAAGTACTAGTTGGGAATCGGGATCTCAAGATATACAAGAACCCTATGCCAGATCATAATAAAGGGAACAACAATAGAAAAGGTAAGGATTACAAAAATGTGCAACATAGTTGTTCAAATGTGGTTGCATCCTGTGATAGCATCATTACGGTCATCACCATGAAAGGACCTAGTGCTGAGTGTGGAGTCACCACATGATGTGGAAGGGTCACTATCCAAGGATTCCCATCTCAACCTAGGGAATAACCTACTTTGCTAACATCAAATCCTATCAAGTATAATCTCCTAGACCAACTTAAGAAGACCCCCACACATATATCAATCTTAGAACTATTGAGGCTATCTCCCACACATAGAGAAATCTTAGAGAAATCCTTATCTGAGTCATGTGTCCCTGAGGATATTAATACAAATCATTTTCAATATATGGTAGGACACATTACCAATCATCTTCTTACCTTTTCCGAGCAATACCTACCATCACAACCATATCATAATCATGATTTACACCTCGATGTATAAATTCATAATAATAATGTCAAAAGAGTCTTAGTAGATAGATGTGTTGGTCTAAATATTTGTACCCTTAAGTTGATCAAAGACTTGGGCTACTCAAAAGATACCATTGAGAAAACAAAGAGTACCACCATCAGAGCATATGACGACCAAGAGCGGGTATCACAAGGCATCATTGCATTACCCATTCAAGTGGGACCTATCATTGTAGAAACTACTTGCCAAGTCCTAGATCTTGATCTTCCGTACAACATCCTGCTTGGCCGACCGTGGATCCATGCCTTAAAAGCTATTTCCTCAACCTACCATTAATGTGTCAAGTTTCCTTTTGAGGGAAAATAAATTACCATCTATGGAGATCCTGAGCCTTTTTACTACTGCAAAAATCTTGAGGCTAGGTTTTATAAGATCCCCCAAGTGCCTAAAAATGATGAGGGTCCTACATCCATACCTACCTCATTTGTTAATCCGTCATATCTTGCATCTACCTCAACAAAAAATACACCCATTATGCAAAACAATCCTAACATCAAAGTCGTGATCCAAGAAATAATCAAGATGGAAGCTACTACCTTCACCAAATGGGGGATTTGAATTAAGAAGATGTCAACGAGGAGGATATCTCTAAACTCCTCTATGAGGATGAATGACCTATCCATTTTCTTCCTATGGAAGATGATAATAAAGGCTTGCAACTCATAAAGGGAATGGGTTATAACAATAATGAGAAACTGGGACAAAATGACAATGGCTTGTTAAAACCTATCGTTCCTGAGAAATGATTAAAGAATATTGGTTTAGGTTGTACTACTAGCAAGATTACCCTTATTGGTAAAGGTACTTTCGTTAAACTGGCTAAGGCTTCCTCTTGGTTACCTACACCATGTGACATGACCTTAGATGAATTCCCCCATGATATGGGTGACCTATTTTAAAATAACTCCCTCTTCATTATATCCATTACATCCTTTGTTCCAACCAATCAACCCACTAAACTACACCTGGTATACTTGCAACTTATTGACATGGACCAAAAAAGACCACCGATTCTTCATTTATTTGAATATGATGAAGCAATCTCTTAATTCATGGGATTCCATGACAACCTATCATGGGAAGGTACCAAATTAGGTTTCGACATAGAGCTAGATATAGGGGCATACAATGGAGAGATGATTGAATCCTTCAATGGAAAAATTGATGAAATGCAACTAACATGTAGATCCTTGAGTGAAAGCCACACTGTGACACTCTTTGATCCTAAAATAGTAAAAAGAAAGGTTGTATTTGAGGGTGAAAACCTCTTTGAGGCACCCAAGGATGAGGTATTCAATCTCCCCCTTAGTTCAATGCATCTTGAAATTTCAGCAGTGCTAGCAAAAAAGGCTACCCCGGTCAATCTAGGAATAGAAGAAGCACCCCAGATCACTTTCTATGCCAAATCCTTGCTGGATGAAGAACATAAGAACCTAGTAGCATTACTAAAAGAACAAAGAGCTAAATTTGCATGGTCATACACAGATATGTCTAGCCTTGATCCGGAAGTAGTTGTGCATCATTTAGTGGTATATCTCAAAGCCAATCCAATCAAGCAGAAGCTAAGAAAGATGCACCCTCAGATAACACTCTTGGTAAAACTAGAGTTACAAAAACTTTTGGATGTCGGGTTCATCTGACCAATAGATTATCCTGAGTGGGTTTCAAACTTGGTACCAGTCTCAAAGCCCACTGGGGGCATCAAAATCTGCACCGATTTTAGAGAGTTAAACAGAGCATGTCCAAAGGATGATTTTCTTCTTCCCAACATCAACCTCATTGTAGACTTAATAGTTGGGCATGAAATGCTATCACTCATGGATGGTTTTTCAAGATACAATCAAATCATGATGTCCAAGGAGGATCAACATAAAACTGCATTCACTTGTCCATGGGGAACATATTGCTAGAATGTAATGCAATTCGGGTTAAAGAATGCAGGAGCAACCTACGAAAGAGAAATTACCCTTATCTTCCATGACATGATCCACAAAATAGTTTAAGATTATGTGGATGATATTTTGAAAAATCAAAGAAAATAAGTGAGCACATACCAGTCTTAGGACCCATCTTTGATAGACTTGAAGAATACAGGGTACGACAAAATCCAAAAAAGTGTCTTTGGAGCTACATTAGGGAAACTTCTTGGCTTTATTGTCTCACAATGAGGGATAGAAATTGATCCAACAAAGGTAAAAGTAATCCTCGACATGGAACCATCACAAACACTGAAGCAGATGAGAGGATTAAAAGGAAGATTGGAGTCCATCAGAAGGTTTATAACACAACTATCAGATAAGATCCACCCCTTTTCACATATCCTCCATAAAGGGATAACCTACAAATGGGATGACAAGTGTGATAAAGCTTTCCAACAGATCAAAGATTATATACTAACACCTCCAATGCTCATGCCACCAATAACAAACAAGCCATTGATCTTATATATCTCATCAACATCAACAAAACTAGGAGCTCTTTTAGCACAACATGATGAGAATGGAAAGGAAAGAGCTATCCACTACATCAACAAAACCTTGGTAGACTATGAAATGAACTATTCACCTATTGAGAAAGCATTCCTAGCAATATTTTTTGCTTCACAAAATTTCATACATTACATGTTGTCACATCAAATCAAACTCATTGCAAAGATAGGCCCATTAAAATACATGTTATCTAAGGAAACTCTCACAGGGAAAATGGCCAAATGGGTGATGATCTAAACTAAGTTTGACATAGAGTATATGGATCACAAGGAAATCAAAGGACAAGTGATCAAAGACCAACTAGCAGAAGCACCCATCTATGCAAAAAATACTTTGGCATCTAAGTTTCCTGATGAATCAGTATTCCTTATCAACCTCACAAATCAATAGAAAATGTACTTTGATGGATCATTCAGCTAACATGGATCTAGAGTAGGCATTGTTTTCATCACCCCTCAAGGTGATTGCATTCCAAAGTCATACAGGCTATCATATTTGTGCACTAATAACATTGTTGAGTATAGAGCCCTAATCATAGGTTTAAGGATAATAGTTCAGTGGAAGATTCAAGAAATGATATTCTATGCAGACTCACAACTGGTTATTAACCAATTCAATGATGACTATCAAACTAAAGATGACAAGCTCACCCCTTAAAAGAAGATGGTAGAGAATCTAAAAGATCTCTTTATAGACATAACTTTTGAGAAGATTCCTCACATGAACAATAGAGCAACATATGCCATGGAAACCATTGGATTGCTATTGGACATGCCAAACAACATCCTCCAATGTGAATTCTTGGTAGAACAACTTCTCATGCCAACTTTTTAAATCCCTAAATATGAATTCACGTATTTCATTATTATTCCTAGATCCCCATGGTATCATGACATCTTTACCTACCTAAGTAGAGGAACCCTCCCATCTGATATCACCTTAAACTTTAAAAAGACCTTTGTCAAAAAAGGTGAAGGGAAAATAGGGATGGATCTATGAACCCAATAGTGCGGAATACATTCCCTTAACACTAATACAATAGGGAAGAAGAGAAAAAATGAGTTCTAATAGCTTCTAAAAACTACTGAGATGAATACAAACAGCATAAAAGAGATAACAAAATAACAATTCACAGATTGACACAAGTATTTATGTGGGAAAACCTTTTCAAGTAAAAAACCCCCCACACCAAGCAAAGACAATTGTATTATAGCAATAAACTATTACATACAATGTTCAGTCTTCACTCTCTGATCAGCTCACAACAGCTCTCAAGCTAATCTCTCACTATTACAATACTTCTCTCAAAGTATACAATGTATCCTCAGACTTACATCAACTTGCAACTTACATGTCAAAACCATCACCAATTGTTTTTACAAATATAATAATGCATCCCACTGTACAAGTCATACATCTCATTAAATTTCAACCAATCTCATGGCCTCCAAGTTCATGCATCGAACATTCAAGAAAGCAATCGATCTACACTAATTGCATCGAGCCACCCATGCAATAAATTCATCACCTTAATCGGGTTCTATCTTTAGCTAAAAGAACGACCTGCAATAATTGCCTTTACCTTTTCAATCTTCGACAAATCAGATCATTGTCACCATGCCATGTGTCCGCTTTGCATTCACTATTTGATCTGACCTTCAGTCCAGCTCGGTTAACCGAGCTCCGAGCTTGTTTGGTCATCTACCGCGTTACTTCCAAGTTCGTTCGACTAGGTTGCCATAATGTGGTGAGCTCAGATTTCTCCGAGCTCTATCTCACCTTCCTTGTGCTATCACTACCCTGACTGAGTCATGTTGTGGTAAAGCAGTGAGCTCATCTGAGCTCACCCTTCACATCACCGCACTACTGCTAAGCAGTTTGAGTCGACCCGAGGTAAGGAGGTGATGCCAGCCAGTCTGTCAGCGGTCTTACCGCGCTACTGTGGAGACTGCTAGGTCTCATCATGGTAGAGTAGTGACCACTCAGACTGACCATTAGTGGTCTCATCGCGGCCACCGCGGTGAGCCAACTCACCATCCGTGGTGGGGTGGTGACTGCCAAGCCACTATTGGCGGCTTCACCGCAGCCACCGCGGTCAGACCCTTCACTGCCCGCAGTGCGGCGACGACTGACAAAACAGGTCGTTGGCAGTTTTACCGTGCCTCCACGGTGAGTGAACTCACCATGTGCGGTAAGGTGGTAACCACCCAGACTGTCACCACGGTACCGCCGAAGAATAATAGAAGGCAGTCATAGTATGGCGGTAAAGGCTAAAAGAGTGAGTATTTTCGCCAAGTCTTTTTCTGACAGAGGTTCAAGCTGGTAATTGAGGCATCGTTTCTAAACAAAAGGCATCCCAATTTATGATCCTAGGTGATACCCTTTATCGTCAAAGCATTGAAGGAACATTACTATGATGTCCTAACCGTTAATAGAAGTACACAATGGAATATGTGGTTCCCATTCTAGTTGTATGACATTAGCTAAGAAACTACTAAGGATAGGGTACTATTGGCCAACCATGGAGAATGAAGCTCATCAGTATATGCAGAAGTGTGTCCAATGTCAGTAGCATGGAGATCTGATTCATGCACCAGCTCAGGAATTGGAACCCATAATCACACCTTGGCCTTTTTCATAATGGGGACTTGATCTCATAGGAAAAATCACCCCTACCTCATCTAATGGCCATAAGTTTATCATAAACACCATTGAGTACTTCACTAAGTGTTTAGAAGCCATTCCTATGACCTACATAATGAGGAAGTAGATTGCTAAGTTTATCCTAAATTACCTCATTTGTCATTATGGTGTCCCACAAACCCTCATCTCAAACAATGGGACACCTTTTAAGAATCAGGATGTGAAAGAGCTATGTCAAAAATTAACATCCAACATCGATTTTCTACCCGATATTATCCCCATGACACTAGCCAAGTAGAGGCTACAAACAAAACCATCCTAAAAATCTTGAAGAAAATAGTCAATGAAGTTGGTCCTGATTGGCATATGTAGTTAAATCCCACTCTTTGGGCCTATCAAACCAGTATCCACACACCAACAAGTGCAACCCCTTTCTCCTTGGTCTACGGATCATAAGCTATCTTGCCTATTGAGGTTGAGCTCCCATCACTATGCATGTCACTAAAGAATATGATCACCAATGAAGAATATAGAGTATCTCGACTGAATGAGCTAGAGTTCCTAGATGAGTGTCATCTTGATGCCCTTAATCATTCTCAAGTATATCAAAATCAACTGAAATGGAGTATAATAAGATAATAAAATGTTGGTCTTTCCAAATAGGGGATCTTGTTGTAAAACAAAATCAGAATAATCTACCAGATCAAGATAGTAAAGGAAAATTTGAGCCTAACTAGACTGGTCCCTTCGTCGTTAGAGAAAATTATGGATCAATAACATATCAGATATCAACACCTAAAGGTGAAGCCTTGCAGGAGCCAACTAACAACTTGCATCTCAAAAATTTGTATGCCTACTCTTGAAGGTTATAAACTAGAAAATATTAAAAAAAATCTTCCTCTAGTGAAAACCACCTTGGTGGCACTTTGGGAAAGTACCTTGGTGAAAACCTGGGAAGCAGGTGCCTCACATAAATAAAGCACCTCCATCTATTCTTTAGATCTTTGGTCCCATCATTCTTTGCACTACCATTCATCCATCACCTATCTGCATCCTTATCATAGCTTGATGATGTGAAGTATCATATCTATTTAGTGATACTTGGCATATTTCAAAGGTCAATCTGTCTTGCCTATATCGAAGTAGTCTAACCTGTCATGTTGGGGGAAATTCATTATGGATCATATCAATTCCTTATATATCTTGAGGTCATCAAAAATCTTATCGCAAAACACCAAAAATATCATAAAATCTCAGCTAAAATCCATAAACATTTGAAAATTTGTAAAGGCTAAAATCCAAAACATCTAGAAAACATCAAAATCCCTAAAAGGTCAAACATGAAAAATATAAAAAATCAGTACCCTTGTCGAACTACATCGTCTCTTAGCTTGAACGTAGGCAAGGCCATTATTGATGTGCCCCTGAGCCACCCTAGGTCAGTCCTTTAGGAGTTCATCATCATAAACTCTTTTCTATCACATGTTCATATCTTCATCCTATAAATGGGTCGAGTCAATTGAACTATGTGATATTTGTGTGTATAATGTAGGAAAGGCTTATCTTTGATCAGACCCTTATGCCCCTAGGTTAGGTTCTTGGTCAAAACTCCTCGAAAATCCCTAAACATTGAAATATTCCAAAAAATCTCAAAACATCCAAATATTCAAAAAATCCAAAAATATTTGAAAATTGAAAATCTTTAAAAATTCAAATATTAAAAAATACCAAAAACATTCAAAAACATTCAAAAAACCCTAAACAACCTCAAATAACTGAAAAGCCCAAAACATTCACATAAACTTTCAAAATACCAAAAACAGCCTCAAAACATTTTCAAAATACCATTAACATTGAAATATTCCATAAAACCCAAAACCACCCATCCCATCCCATCTCCATTTCACCCGTAATAAACTTTCACCCATAATAAATTGATCGTCGCCTTCATCCTTTGGTAAGCCAAGTAGAAAGCAAGTGTAGCAAGTCGTAAAGTGAGAACCTAAGTGTCAAAGTCTAAAGTCTAGACCATAGGTGAATATGTTAGTGATGTTTGTATCAATGACTCATCTTAGCATCATCATCCTAACATCAAACAACCTATGATCAACATGGCCTAGGATGTATCCTTCCTACAATGGGCATTAGTATCAGTTATCACTCTAGTTAAATCAAACAAGGAAAGAGATATAGATAACACTGATTGTTTGTCTTTGATCTTTTCTTATGATTTATCTTAATGACCCATTCCTAGGACCTCTTGATGATGTCTATCAAAATTATTTAGAGAGAAAGGAATGGGGCATCAATCATGATCTTTCATTTACTATTCTTTTGGGTATTCTTATAATATAATCTTGGTGCATACTTGCTTAGTTGTGTGTAGGAAGGTTGTTTGGGGTATGTTGTTGACTATTGCATATGCTTTGGTCCAATATAGTTTAATCTTCTAACTTACATTCCAACAAGATTTATGTATGTCATGATGTGAACAAGAACTATCCTATCTATTTGTTGAGTCAAAGTCCATTACACTAGATACAACACCATCCTGGTTATCAATACCTCGATGCATCATGTCTATGTGTTATCAAACAATAAGGAACAATGAAAAAATCCCAATCTCGATATGTGAGCACCTCATCATCCTGCATTCATCCTACATCTTGCATTATCTTATCACCTTCTCTAATAAAGTCTCTATGGATCATAGACTTGTTGGATCTTTGAAGCAATCATCGAAATTAACAATTATTCATTGTTTATTCTTATATCTTCTCTTTATGCTAACCTGGTATCATGACATTCAACAAAAACATCACCAATGCATCCATCTTGCATCCACAAATCATCAGCGTACATGCATCTTATACTCATAGCATAAAACATCCATTGGGATAACCATTGCATGTCACATCATACATTTTGCATCATCATTTAAGTTATAAAGAATAATATAGATTTGTTATTCCAAGCATCTTAAATCTTTGCATATCATAAGCATTTTCATCCATACTTCCATGTGCATACATGATAATATCATTAATTACACAGAAAATACACAAAAATAAATGCATCCATACATAAACAAATATAAGAATCTCACATCATATGTATCCACACAATCATAAACCTGAAATAAAGTATGCACATCAAATCATAAATCATCTGTATCCGTATCATATATATCAAAAAAAGAATGTCATTGTACAAAATCTGGATCAATGTATGTACATCAATGATAAGTACAATATCCACAAGGCTATCAAAAAGGAGCACATGAATGTATATCTGCAATAAAGAATGGGGCAACAAAATAAAAAAGTGTATGTACAACATGGCTTCACGATGGATACTACCCTCTCCAGCTTGCCTTTTAGGCTAATCCTCTGCTCGTGGTCATGCATTACTACACTGTGAAAAATTTGGTTGTCTTAGTACCATTTGTACATCTTAGTGGTAGTGCATCCTATAATATATAGCCTCTATCATGACCTCTCAGTATAGCCACGCTGAAACAATCATGCCATGTGTGGCCACCATCATAGCCTCCATTTGCTGGCATCGGGAAACCTCCTAGTTCCTCTCCACCATCACGACCTGTAAACGTTGTAATACCTAATGTCTCTCAACAGTAATACCCAAAAACTATTGACGAGCCTAATCCCACTCACCAGTCAATGTTTGTACCTGCTGCTGAATCTGTGCATCTCTGGCATCTGGTGGTGGCGATGGTGGTGTTTCTTGCTGTTGTTGTGGTTCCTGTTGTACCACTGGGGGCTATTGTGGAATCTGTTGTCCCACCAGTGGAACCCCCAGAACTTGACCATCCTGGCCATCTTGGCTACCCAGTCCTCTACCTCTCACCCCCTACCTCTAGGTCTCCCTCAGGAGAGAGCACCTACTGTATTTGTCAGTTGTCACAGAGGGACAAACCAAGCATCGTATGTCAAGGTGGTTTGTGCTACTGCCTGACCCTAATCATAGGCCTAGGGTTGATCCGATAACTATCTGAAGCTCTCGATTGCCTTGGGAGATGGAATGGTTGGTCCCCAAGTGGGAACATCTCTGGATGACCTTGCAAAAATGGCCCTCTATCCATCATCTGGCTTGTCCTGAATATCACCAAAATAGTGAGCAACTCTATCAAGTAAATACTGCTCAATGATCATATGCTTGCAACCCTGCATATATTGGGTTTGTATGGTGAAGTATAACTATTGGACATCATCATAGCAAGCTGGCATCTGTAGCCATGGGTGCTAGCGGAAAACTGTCATATCGTCAATCACATGTATCCAATACGAGAGCCCAATCTGTCCAGTATGCCTCAATGTGATCACACCTCTATATCGCTAGATCACAAGATCATCTGGTTTGACATCCTCCATTTGAACGATCAATGGCCCTACCATCATAGTAGACAAAATCATGTAAATCATGATAAAAGGAGGCCAACATCACGAGCCCTAATGCAAAGAGTGTTCTCCTATGCAACATCTGATGTCATGCCAAGCCCCATCCTGGGTTGAATCCCTTGATACATCTATTTATGGCCACCAACCCTAAAATGATGGTTGCAATAATCAATCTAAAGGTGGGAACATGACCTCTATATGACTCAAGGTCGATCTGAGATGCACCAACACAATATCCTCCATCTCCATCACCTCGTGGTAGGAATAATGTATGTCATCAACATTGTAAATCACATGATCACCATGAATGGGTAAGCACAGGATCCAACAAACATCCTCCAAGGTCAACATCGCCTCACCTGTCGAAAGGTGGAATGGCGAGGTATCATTTTCACCATCTCTTGCACAGGGAAATCATCATGGTGAGATGTGTTTAGATGATGGGCGCATACATGACATACCAGAGGTCAATCTCTCCCAGGTACTCTTGGTGTAACATTGAAAAATCACTAAGCCTCTCTAGAATGGTGGGCCTATGCTCCCGCGACATCAGTGGTGGAATAACCTCCTACATCCATGAAGCACACAACATCAGGAAATTAAGGAAATTTGATTCAATTTGAAATTTACATCTTAGAAATCACAAAAGCGTCACTATTTTCAATAATGTCGCTATATTTAAATTTCAAATCGCGATGTCCAAATGCATTTTAAATCGCAAATCGAAATGTGTGTCGCCAAATACAATGGCATCACTATTTATACTTTGGCAACCCTGACCCTAATTTTTAAATCAGTATGGGCATCACTAAACAAGTATGTGCCACCATTTAAAATTAGAAACCCTAATTCTAAATCACCAAAAGCAAGTGTGTCGATACAATTCATTTCAACGTCACTGATTGCAATTTGGGCATCGCTATATAGCGACGTTTCCAAAGTCTAAATTTTAAAGCATATTAAATGCATTAAAAAGTCAAATTTCAAATCAAGTTTTGAGTTACATACTGGCGGTCTTGTGCCTAGAAGCCACTGGATCTCTCAAACTCAATCAAAGATGTTCCTGGGAAGCTCACGATGTGCCATTTTGTTAGAGGGTCAAAGCTCAAATCAACAAGAATATCTTAAGTGTGAATGCGCAAATGAATTGAAAGTGACCCTTCTTGGCTTATTTATGCTAGCAAATTAGGGTTTTTTTCCCTAATTTCACCTTCAAGCTAGGGTTCATCATCGTTTTCACCAATTTTTCCAGTCGAAGCCTAATTTTGCATCATTTTTTACGCTTTTGGCATAATTTTTTCATCCCAAAGCCTTTCTAGACCCCTTGGGGTAGATTTTTATCTTTATCGAGAAATCAACCCAAAATCCAAAATTTATGCCCGATATCTCGAGAGGGCAAGGAATCAGCTTTATCCTTCTGCTAGGGCATCCAAGAAGTCAAAAATAAAATAAAATTGATTTGAGTAGCAGTTTTCATCTGAGGAACGTTATTCTTTAAACCGAATCAACAGGTACACTCACTTCAAAGAGGGGAAAAATTTAGACACTAAAATGTCCTAGATGGTATCATGCACTCAAAACAAGTTTACTAACATCATTTCCTCTGAAACCCATCCTCTTTTCCCTTAATTGATTAAATTAGTCTAGCTATTTAATTAATTATGTCATTTTCGTCTATTAATATAATTTATTAAATCGGGTTAATTCACCCCCTTTCATGCTAACATTTCATCTAATTAAATTAAATAAATCAACATATTTAATTTAATTCCCTAAGTCTTCTAATTTAATTAAATAAACCTAAGTTATTTAATCAAGTGTCATCTCACCTTTCTCCCTTTCATTAAATCATTTAATTTAATAAAATCACTTTATTCCTCCAAAATCCCCTAATTGTGTGATTAAAATTTGTTTAATTAGAAATTAATCTAACTTTCCTCTAATCAAAGGGAATATTCCCATGGAATATTCTTTATCCCCTTTTTGGACAATTAAAACTTTGTTTTAATTTGCAAAATGTTTTTTTCCTCACCCATGGGAATATTCCAAAAGAATTTTCTTATTCTTCCATCATTAGAAAAAGGGATATTTTCACTTGGCTTCACATGTAAGTAAGTTACCTTGTAACTTGAATTACAAGTTATCTTTTAACCTTTTGAACAAGTCACCTTTGACCTGTGTGTGCAGGTCAAAAGTGTGTTTGTTTGAAGCAAATGTGAACCCTTTATTAAATCCCATCATGCATCCTCGTCTGTTGATGAGAATTCATGATCCATGCCTCCTTTTTCTTTCATCCTTGAGCATTGATTAATATTTTCGATCTCAACCCTCCATTTCTCATTTGCTCTCCTATAAATAGGTCACTATTTGGAGATAAATGGATCCATCTTTTTCAGAGAAAACTTATGTTTTTGAATATCATCCATCTTTTAATTGCAAACTCATTTTATTGAATTAACTTGCATTGACACTCATGTTTTACTCACTTTTAACTTGTTTTAGTTCATTTAGTTGCATAAATAGCGTAAAGCATCCATTAATGGCTTCCTTGCATCCATCTTAGCTTAATTATAAATTAGGGTTTTCATCTTTTAGCTTAGAAATAGATTAGAGTAGCTTTGAAATTGCATAATTAGATCATTTTTAGCATAATATCATGTTTAATTAGCTTACATCATGTTCATTTTAGCATAAATCAAGTTTTAATCCATTTTATCAGAAAGGTTTCATTGTTTCTTCCATAGAATCGACTGAAACAGGCTCACTGATCATGGGATTGGGAAAGGGTCATTGTTCCACATCAACATGACACCAATTCCAAAATAGGATAAGTTTTAAATGGGTTAGAGTAGGAATTTAACTATTTTCATAGTTTGTAGCTTTCGATTTTTAGATGCTTAGTTTAACCTTGAATTTTTGATGATCTTGTTTGGTAGATTGAGGTTGAGTGGCTCCATTATACTTCGATTCATCATGGATCAAGTATAATCGGTCCACCCTAACAATCCTCATCTCACAGATGCTATTATCCTTATTATCTTCTAAAAATAAGTATATTTGATAAAAATAATTATTAATGAATGGTAATTTGTTACAGATGAAATATGAGTTGAAAGGATTTATACCACCAATAAAGTTTTTAATAGACTAGGTTAACATAATAGACATAGACTTAGGATATGTGGGTCTAGAAGAGTTTAATGCTAAGATGACTATAGAGAACAATCTATCTAGGAAAATAAAGAATTTATGAGGTAGTGGATTAGTACAAGATGTAGGATTTCCAATCACAATGCAATCTATAGATCTAGTAATAACATGTGCCCATTATTATAATATAAACCAAAGGAATATTAGAAATGCTAAGGAAATGTAATTTTATTGATTCAACTAAATTATATTGAAGAAATATTTAATATACCAACTGGAAAAGAATATGTAAATATTTTTGTGAAATTAGTTGAATAATATTATGATGATAATTTGAATGAATATCTGCAAGGTGTCAATAAGGGGTGGCTAAATATAAACCTAAACCAATCATCTCAAAAAATTCAAGAGACCCTCTATGAATGATTTTATAGAAAATATACTGGTTGTGTAACATTGTTAAGGAGAGTCATGCAAAATAAGAAGTTTCTAGAAAATTACAATCCTAAATGTACTAATTTATAATTAATATATTAATTGATAAATAATTCATAGATTAGGAGTTAGTGATTAGTGAATGATTACATTAAAAATTTACTAAGATAGAAAAGTCCAAGAAATTCTACATGATGTCCTATTTAGTATATTCCCTTATTGGGACAACAATTTTTGGGATTCCAAGAATCCAAACAATAGAAGTTAAGAGTCAAGGTCAACATAAAGTGTATGAGTATTACCCCCAATTATACATTAAAGACTATATAAATAATTTTGTGAGAGTTAATGATGCATTTTTAATTTATGTAATAATGATGTTAGATGGTGATTTTGGTAAGAGAATGTCACTATAGGCAATGAGTGTTCAATTAAATGATGGAATAATTAATACTCTCAATTTCCTACATTTATATACATTGGGATTGGTAGTTATGATAAATCTTCATACAAATTGCCTTAATTTTTTAGTAAAAATCTGGTAACTTAATTATGTAGACAACTGGTAGAGGTTATGAATTATGTGTTCAGAGGAAAAAAAGGGACCATCCTTCCCTATTATTATCATTTAAAAAAAAAAAAAGGCTTGAAAAGTGTAGAAGGAAAGATGGATTTGATAAAATTATATGAAGCAAGTCCTTTTTCCAATCCAAGGTTGACTATCAAAGGATGAGGACCATTACTAAAAATAAGGAAAGGATGGATGATTTTTTGGTAAAATATAATGATGATTATGAAGTTAGAATAATATAATCTGCAAGACTAAATTATCTTTAATTAAAAATGTACAAAATACCAATAGTGCCCAATTTTATTAAGAATGATGGTTATTTCTAGATAGTATATAAGATAGAACAAGTTTCCTCTAAACCTTTTCCAAGGATTGTATGGAGTGAAGGGGAATACAAAATATTATAAAATAACTCAAAGGGTGTTTAGAGAATAGAAAATGATTGAATGAGATGATGGTAAAATTTGAGGGACTTAGAAAATTATTTATTTTGGGAGTGATTCACGAAGAATTTCCTCTTCTCCTCTGAAGTCTTTTGTTCAAAATGTTCCTCCACATCCTCCCCTCTTAATAAATTACAAAAAAGATCTTTTTAAACTGCTCAAGAGGAATAAATTATTATTATATCATATACTAAGAGATCTCTCTCTCGTCCTCTAAATAATACCCACCTCCATAGAGAAATCCTTCCTCCCATTCAAGGAAACCATCCCTATCTCAAAAATTATTTCCTTCATCTGCTCCAAGGAATTCACTATCCTTGAGGGAAAAACCTACACCATCACCTCAAATGACTCCCTCCTCATAGAAATATCATTCTCCACCAAAGTAACCATCGTTTACGAGCCATGTATTTATAGAGATTAGAACAAATGAAAAAAATAGGACAATAGGAGGCTCTATAGAAACAAGTTTAAAAAGGGTATCTAGATTAGGGGATGAATCAAGGGAAAATATTAGATGTAAATGCACCTTAGAATTTTGATCAATTTTTTTATTATAATAATAAGAGTTTTGATTCCACCAAAATATGACTTATCTTAATTACCTTGAATTGTTTTCAAGCCTCCACAACCCAAAAGAGTAAGGGACAAACCAACAATCAATATAGATCTGTAGGGATATCAAAAATCCTTGATAGTGACTCCTCTAGAAGTTGTTTTAGATATTAAAATGTATCCATTTTATTCAATAGTCACTATAGTATTATTGGGAAAGCCTTCAATAAAGGAGGGTAAATAAATGGAAAAATTATCTATAGAATGGATGATCTAGAAGATGGAAAATTATAGAGAAATTAAAAATGAATTGAAAGAAAAAATTGCCTATTCAACATCTTACATTTCAAAATTTGGTTGGTCCTATTAATTTTGCAACTTCAACCTTTTCCTTTTAATCAAATTTAGATATGAGTAAAGGAAGGCCACCTATTGATAAAGTAAAAATAGAAATTTTATAGCTTCTTGAGCATGGAGCAATGAATTGTTAACATGAGGTTATACAACTATTCATAAAGTCAAGGATGGGTGAAATAAATTCACAATAAAGGACGATTCTATACAAATATCATGGAGGACAATATTGATTAGGAATTAAAGGCAATTGGGGCATATCTTCCTTATATTATGCAGCTCAATAAGGTGGGCTTTTAAATTTTGATTAATGAGGGAGTTTTTAGATTTAAAATATTTTTTCCTTATGAAATGGATTGAAATGAAATATTTTTTATTTCTATAATCATATAAAGTGTGCACAAAAATAAATTAGTGATTTTTTGGAGAAAATTCAATGTCACATATATTATAATTGGACTTATTTAAATTTCATTCAAGTTTTTAATCTCAAATTGATAATGTGTTTAAGGAAAAATCAACAAGTAGAAGGAATTTTTATTCATCTATCATAAGGTCAATTAGAATTTAGATTTCTTACAAATATTTTGAGAAAAAAGTTATGGATTTTAAATAGGTGCATGATGTAGTTTTGGAAAAAATTATAAAATCCAATGTTCATTTTATGCATTTGATGGTCCAAATTTAAGTCTTGTAAAGGTAGAAATTTGAAATTTCCAAAATATAGTAGCAAAAGCAATCTCGAAGTGGGACTAATTAAAAATGTGGATGTGCCAATTTTTATGTAATATAATAAAATATTAAAATGCAAAAGAAAATTCAAAATGAATCTTCACATTCTTGTCTCTTTTGTCTTTTGTGACTCTTAGAAGAAATACCTTTTGTCTTCCTTATCCTTAAAGTTATCTACATAAACTTGTAAGTGAGCTTTTTGGAAAGTTTCTTTTGGATTTGTTAGTTGGTGGAAACAAATGAAATGTGTTCAACAAATACAAGATACCCAAATTTTCTCAAATAATTATGGGTTTTCATGTTTTGGATTTCGAATCCTAAATTTTTCTTCTCTCCATAATTCTATACATTTAATTCACCAATTTATTGATGGATTCAATGTGCATTTAAACCATTGATTCCTTGTTGATGTTGATGTATATTGTGTGATAAAATAAACACTAATTCATTTTTTTTAATGAATTCAATATCAACCATGCATAAATTTCCTTTGGAGATCACACTTGATGAGATATAATCAACCTTCATACTTTAATAGATTATCATCTTGTCAACCTAGGTGATTTCTAGAGGCTATATGCAATAGGCAAGTAAATCTCAGTACAAACCTTAATCCTAATCAACTTAGCCAAATAATTCTTTGGACTTTGTCGAGCAATTTATAGGTAGAATAAAAATTTATGCTAGGAAATACAAATATGATTGTGCTAGCATAAAACTTAAATTACCTCTTTGTTCATAAATAAAATTCTCTAGAATGTAGAAATAGTATCATACATTTGTTAACATCATTTGTCTAAGATATTGGAATCAATAAATTCTAATGACATCAAATGTGAGACTTTTTAAAGGATTTTTTAACATAATATTTTCATCTTCTTTTTTAATTTTAGAATTTCAAGAGAAACTAAACATAATGCTACTATATTTAATAGTTAACTTGTAAGCATGTTCACAAAATTTACAATCTAACTCATGCACAATACATATAACAATAATATTAAATAAAATGAAATTATAGATAACAATAACATTCCTATCCTTCGACAAGTAGCAAACTCTCTAGTGCTTAGAACCTAGTCTTACACAATCCCATGCACATATATTCTCACAAACTTCTAGAAGGTAAACTAGATTATATTCATGGGTCTTTTATTCAACACATGAAGGAAAAAAAATTGACTATATTTTGGATACAAAAATGAAAAATGAACTATCTCTTGTATATCATTTTTTAATAGTTATATTGATATATATGTTATTTTACTTGAAGTTATACAAATACTTCTAGCTACACACATCATGTTTTTGATAAAATAAGCAAAAAACTAGGGTGTTGAACCCTTTAAAAAAAGGCCCCAAGGTAAAATCAAAACATACCAACAACACACCATTAACAACACACTAACAACATTAAAGTTCAGAGTTTTTATCAAAAAAAAAAAATAGAGAAAAGAAAAAACACTGAAGTAAGAAAAAAGTTATATCTCTAGTCCTCAGTAAGGAACTTGTATGTAGTTGCTCATAGTTGTTACTAGTGTTTGTCCCCATATCTTTGACATGAATTATGTTTCATATCTTGCAAGACACATAATGTGGTAGCCGACCTATGCATCAACTTAGAGTTGAACCGAGAAAGGACTTTCATCTTTCCTTCCAGTTCTTCCATTTTTTTCTTTAGATAAGTCATCTCTACAATAGTTTGATCACATGTGGCACATCCTTTCTGGGTATGTTCAACATTGGAGGAAGTGTTAGCTTCATGTGAATCTATATGGGGGGCATTCATTTCCCTGAATAGACTAGGGACCTCCATGTATTTTTCCTCATTCTCTTCCTCTTCTTCCTTATCTTTTTCTTCATATTCTTTCCTGGAAATCTCCTTAATATTGAGGCTAGGGGTCAAAAAACCAACAATCTAGTTAGACCTTTCTATACTCAACCTAGAGCCCCCAAACTCATCCTTTATTCTCATAACCATGTTCACCTTTCCTTCCTCCTCCTTGGCTTCCACATTCACCTTAGTGATAAATTCTTCCTCCCCAACTGAAGCATCCTCCTCTTGAATGAACTAGACAAAGCTTTTTTGGTCTTCTTTACTTTAGAATTTTTGAGATTCCCTACAAGGCTTTGCTTACTAGGAGACCCAAAAACAGAAGTCCTTAGGGATCTATTTTCAAGATTGTAAAGTTCCACAACAACATCCTTCTAAGAGGAGGAGCAAGGGTTCTTTGGATAATTGATTCTCAAAAAACACATAGAAGAGCTAGGTTTAGTAGCAACATTATGGGAAGACTCTTAGGTGACATCCAATGATGGGGCATGATTTTTAGATTTTCCTTTTGAGTGGGAGGGAATTATAGTAACAATGCCCTTAATTTTTCTCTTCACAGACTCCACAATAGGAGAAGGATCTTTCTTTCTAAGACTCACGGGTAGGGAACCTTCAATAAGGAACACCCTAATGAGTTTTGGAGGTTATAAAGTAAGGTGGAATTGATATAGATGGAATATAAGACCTTAATGGAGTGGGATAAGGGCCTTATCAAGATTTATCACAAACAAATCTTTTAGTTCTTTGATAGAGGATTCCAGAGAGGCAAACATGTAGAAGGGAAAACTAATAAGGGTTTTGTGTCGAAAGTGGTTCAAAATGGAAAAGTCGTAATGATAAAAACTCTTAAATCTTCCCTCTAAAGTGAAATACTTAATGATCATAAACATACCTTATCCCACGGAGGTGGGAGCTTCGCTCTGTCAAAACCTCCATGTGATTTAACCAGAGCATCACCCTCCCTAAAGAACAAAGCCATATTTTTGTTATCTAGGACTTTAATCTGCCTCTTTAGTTTTATCCCTTTGCACATCATCCCTGTGACTTGTGAGATTATCTCTTTGACCACCTTAAATATTAAACATCCCATCTACACCTGACAATTTTTCCACACATTGGAAAAATGATGGAGATGTTTTCTTCATAGTCGTTTAGGCATTCTAAAAAAGTGGTAATACTACCTTCATAACATATGTACTAGAGGGTGGTATCACTTTAAATTCTTTGCAGGAAACTGGTTCCATGTGAAGCCTATCTCCACCCATCGCAACAATCCTCACTTGGTGGTAGAACTATAATATGACACAAGAAAAAATGTTTCTATAGTTGCCTCGACTCCACCTTGACCACCAAAGCTAGACAAAATTGTTTTAATTTTTTAAACTTTTGCATAAAATACTAGTATTCATCACCTTTAGAAAGTGTCAAGATAAAAAAAACCTTAGAAATTTTGAAAATAAATGATGATACATGCCTAAATAAAACCCATTATAACTTGGCACCTAAATAAATGCCGGTACAAGACTCATACCTATAATTACAGAGATCATACTATACTTAAATACATACATGCTCTTCACACTTGTAAGAAAAAAAATCAAACATCACAACATTTCACCAACCCATAGGTGGGGTAAGGGATGACAATCATAGTCAGATATGTGTGGAAGACTACATGCATTCCCATTATAGATTAAAGAGTAGTCTCATAGTGGCATGCTACATGAGGATCAAAAGTTATACCAATGGTGCATGACTTTAGTGGGGTACTCACAAGGTGGCATATATATTCTCAAGATTTTAATGGACACAAGATCCTAGGGGGACAAATGGACATTATTCACTATTGTTGGCCAAGGCTTGCATATGCATGTGGTATCATATAAGTATGTTGGGAGGTTAAGGAACATCAAATAGCTTTTATGTGGGGTCGTTCTCTTAGCCTTGACGGTATGAGGAAATTTGTGCTAACTTCCTGCAACCTTCACTCATTGCACCACAACTTTCCCACTTTAATCATAATCCCTTGCTCCACCCAATTGTCCAATTCATTGAGGAGACGTTTAAAGCAATATTTGAAAGTGGGAAAAGATCCAATCCGTTTTGGACGAAGCAATGAGGATTAAAATGGGAAAGTTTCCTTATGGGGTGGAGGAAGTAAGCACCAATTTCTATTTTAGTCTAATAGTCTTTCAGTAAATATATTATAAAAATCATTAGCTGAAAATAAAAAATTTAATATATTTTTTCTAAAGCATTAAGACATGTTCATATGTATATGTATATTTATGTTGATCAAGGTGAACAAAATAAATGTCATTTTACTTGTAATATAAGACAATTTGGTGAAATTAGGAGACTTTTTGAAAGTAAAATAGATACTATATAAATTAATTATATGTTCAAATATTTACCATAACCATCCTTTTTGTGAATAGACAAAAGTTAAATAAGTTCCAATGACACATCCCCATGATGAAGCATTAGCACCTAAGCTACCATAAATGGAAGTCAAAGTCAAATATATCAACTGTTAACTACACATTTTCCCATACTTACTCTCACATCCACTTGAGACCTTCCAATTAATAAAGGTACCAGCACAAACATTTACTCTTGTAAGTCTCTACTATCAAATTTGAAAAAAGAAACCTCAAAATTCACCATAAATCATCCTAGATTTCATTCACAATTTTCAAATTCAAGTTTAACAACATTAATAGTATTTTATATTATCAATTAAATTCAAATTTGACAACTCTCATTCAAAGCATACATTGTTTTAAAGAATATTGAATCTATGAGAGGGAAATTGTCTACATGTCCATTTCATAAGACAATCCATTATTTTACTACTTTAGGTGTTCTATATTATTTCCTATATTTTCTAAAACTTGTTAGGTGTATCTCTTGATTGACAAGTTTTGCATAGTTTTCTAGTTCATCTATATCAAATGCATAATCTTCATATTCCAGTACTTCTCTATAAAGGTAATTTGTGTACAACCTAATGAAATTGATCAATTTCTCAACTATTTATATTTTAGAATATAGAGAACTACAAACTCTACAATTTATAATTCAAATAATTACAAATTATATAACATAAATAATTGTTTAGTTGTATATACTTTTGCTCTTTTCTTTATCAACTATATATGAAAGTAAAAAATATTTACAATCTTTATGTTTACAATTTTTTCACATGTATATTCTTCTATGTAAGATAATGTACAATTTTTTATTCATATATAGTTAGATGTTCATATAATATGTAAGTGAATATATATACACAAACATTTATGTTATAAAAACACACAAAACCCTTATCGATTTAAATAAAAAATTCATAATTATTATGCCAAGAGGCGTTCCTACAATGGCATCACAACCACAGCCAAAATCCTTGTACATTCGAAATTGTTGGAAATATTTTGACGTGCACTCTGTCAAGATGGAAATGGAGGATAGAGAAGTTAGAAGTGGAAGAGGTAGGCTGGCGTTGGAAGAGGCAGCTACATTTAAAATGACGTGCATCTGGCGGTGGCGATGAGAATGAAGCGACAGTGTTCCACAATTTTTTGGCAGTTACAATGGAAATGAAGCGACTATAGTGCTGGCAGCTGTGACAGTGAATGGTATGGAAGAGTTGGCTGTAACATCACAATGAATTTTATACCTCTCCATTTGTTATTTATCTTCACCTGACCTCTCTACTGGCCATTTCCGAACAACAAAGGATTGCATTACGAAGGATCGAGAGCATTTACAGGTATTGTAAAGAGAATTTTAATTCAATTTATTTAGCTATTTCGTATTCTAACATCAAATATAGTTCAGCACAGTGGCCACGTTTTTTTGAGTTCTTAATGATTATGAGCCCATGACATCTGCATGTAACTACATATTCAAGAATGGTAGTAATCGATGTAGATAAATGAAAATATATATCCACTAATGTGTTTTGTTAACTCAAATTTGTTGTAGAGCTGAATATGGTTGTCCTCAAGATGGATCCCGTGAAAGACATTGTTGCCATGGAAAATGATGAAAAATCCAAGCACGGGGATTTGTAGTCCTCGCATGGCTATTATAGTTTCATGAAGAATTTGGACCGGTCTTTAGAAATGGTCCTAAAGAAATGGTTCGAGCTGAACAATCTTATAAGAAATTATAAGCTCTTCAAATCGGGAAATCACAGCAGAACCCCTTCACTTGAAGAATGAGCACCGCCTGAGACGATCAATACTTGGGAGCTCATGGAAGGGCTGGAGGATGACTATGGAAGCAACCCTTTGGCTTTGCCCAATGTCCATGGCACCAAGAAATCTATGGATCGAACCCTCGACCACTCGTTTTCGTTAAACACTATGAAAGGACATCGAGTAGCTTGCCAAGGACAAGCCTAAGGGCTCCTTTTGGCATAGGGTTACTGTAGCGTAAATTACAACAGGGTTCAGTGCAAATATAAATGGAATAGTCCAGGAAATTATTTTAATATTTTTTTTTCTGTTCATTCGTTTTATATTCTATTTTAATTTATGCTTTTGCAAGGTCAACCATTAAATTTAGCCCAATCAACAGATATATTCGGTTGAACAGAATGGTTGGGCTTCATCATTTAATGTTTAATAGAAAAAATGAGTAGTTACGCCTTTCCCATCAATGAAGATTTTGCCAACAGTTTGCTAGGATTTAAGGATTTTACGATTTACTTGATAAAGCATTATGTATATTGATTCCCCAATCACCTTATTTTTAATTATGCTCATTTCATGTAAAATGTTCTTGATTATTTTTTTTGCCACCATTTGAGAGCTACTAACTTAATTAAAATATGTTATTAGATAGGGGCATTTGTAGTAGTTATTGTAAAACATTTCTATTTTGACTGCGATATGTATTTAAAAATTTCATAATGTGAACATCTTGCGAGCATTGCATTTCATGAGATCACATTTCTTTTTGGGACATTTTGTCCAACGGTTCAAACACATTACCTATACTTCCATATTTTTGCATACATGTCTACAGGCAGTTGGAACTATGTCTGAAATATCCCTGTATCCTTTATGCTTTGTTTGATGTTCATTTTATATTCCAAATCTACCATTTTGGCGCAGGTAGGGAGGATAGTAGGAAGGCCATATAATTTAGCTTTAAACCTGCCAATTGCAATTACATTAAACTTTCTAAAACCTTTTCAACAAATCAGGTTCCTATTAAAAACAATTAGGTAGATAGGCAGCTAGAGTTTGCTATTTTTCAGCTCTCACCAAAGGGGGTTAATAATAATGCAAATTTTTATGAAGTTAAAAAAAGAGTATTTTGTTTTTCTTTTATCATCATTTAAAAAAACACTTTAATTTTAAAATTTAAAATCATTATTTTCTTTTTAACTGTTGTGTTGTTTGTGGAGTACATATTTTTTGAATACATGATAGTTATTTTTGTTTTTTTAAGAATATCTACTTGACATATTATAGTTATCCTCAATAAAAGGATAATTTGATTTTCACTAGAACACTTACACTCAATAATTATTAATGCTCATAAATGTTTTTATAAGCTTTGTATATTTTAATTTGGAAAAAAAGAAAAAAATTATCTTTATTTTGAATGTTCCTTTCTTAAGGGAAAATATAAAAAATACTAATAAACAATTTATATTAAAATATATATATTTATAGTGTGAATCTAAGGATTATTTATTTCACTCCTCCTCCTCTTAACATCCAATTAAACTAATATAAATAATCTTGATTTCACTTTAACTCAATTGATAATGCCACTAATTATAAGGTAACTTCATTTTTTGTTCTTACGAGGGTTTAACCTACACAATCATGGCTGGGAGCTTTCAACTAGCCTCCTTGCACGCATTGATGGGAAAATAAGGACATATATTTATGTAACTTTTCAATGATTTTTTTTCACATAGTAAAATAAGGTATATATTTATATAAAATTTCATTGATTTATTTTTTTCACCACTTATTTGTAGAGATACAATTGTATGGAAGGGATTCAATGGAATTATTTGGAGTCTCAAATCTTGAGTAGTAGAAAAATAAAATGCACAATATTAGTAGAAGATATCTTTTTAGCTTATATCTTTTAATTTTTATATTACATTGTAAATATTAAAATTTTCAAATATATCATAACATTAAAGTTAATAAACATTTTATTATTATTTTATTGTGTTAACTTTATTATTTTTTAATTCATAATTCTCTATTATATTAGAATATAAATATAAATATAAGTCTTATTGTTATTATTAATTATATAAATATGTTAAAGCCAAAGTGATATTAAATATACTAAATCAATCTAATTTATTTTTAAAAATACTATACAATTTTTTAAAATCTTAAATAATATTTTTTGAATTAAATTTACTTATCTTATATTTATAGTTGGAATTGAATGAATAATAGTTTTTATCTAAAATATTATGATGATATACGAGAACAAAAATGTCAAAAAATAATAATTTTTTAATTCAATTTAGTTATTTTAGATTAAGTAATTTTAACAACACGTCACTTTGACTTAAAACATATTTATATAGTTAATAACAACAATATGGTTTAGAATTAGAAATAGGGTTAGAATATTGGTTACATTAAGATTAGGGTTATTATAAGGATTAATGTTCAAATAATGGTTATAATTCATTATAACCTTAATTTTATAATTATTATATTACAATTCTTACTCTAATTCTTATTAATTGTCATATTCTAAACTCATTAGAATTATGGTTAGGGTTAGAATCAAGCTTACAATTAAGGATAGAGTTGGTGTTATAATTAGTGTTACAATTCAATTAGAGTTATGATTCAATTAGGGTTTAGATTCAATTAGGGTTAGGATTCGATTAGGATTATGATTAGGGTTTAATTAGGACTACATATACAATTCAATCAAGGTCAGGGTTAGGGATTAATTAAGATTATGGTTTATTAAGGTTGGGGTTCAAGTAGGGTTAGGGTTATGATTAGGGTTAGGTTTATGGTTGGACTTATAACTAGGGTTAGGGTTATAGTTGGGTTCAAATAGGCTTAGGATTAGAGATTAATTAGAGTTAGTTCAATTATAGTTATGATTCAATTAGGGTTACATGTTAATTAGGGTATAGATTCAATTAGGATTAGGGTTAAATTATGATTATGATTAGGGTTTAATTAGAATCAGGAATATATTCAATTAGAGATAGGGTTAGAATTAGAGTTCAACTATGGTTAAGGCTTAATTAATGTTATGGTTTAATTAAGTTTGGGGTTCATGTAAGGTTAGGGGTAAGATTATGATTACACATGGGTTCAAATAGGCTTAGGATTAGACATTAATTAGAGTTAGGATTTAGTTAGAATTTAGTTAGGGTTAGGGTTAGGTTTGTGGTTCAATTAGGGTATTGGTTAGTTTTATAGCTAAGGTTATTGTTCAATTAGGGTAAGTGTTCACTTAGGGCTAGAGTTAAGGTTACACAATCAAACTTAGAGTTACAGTTAAGGTTCAATTAGGATTAGGGTTCAATTAGGGTTATGGTTCAATTAGGATTCAATTAGGCTTATGGTTAGAGATTAATTATGATTAGAGTTCAACTAGAGTTAGAGTTAGGGTTCAATCAAGGTTAAAGTTTGGGATCAATATGGCTTAGGATTAGGGTTGAAGTAGGGTTAAGATTTGTACAATTACAATTAGAGTTAGGGTTGAATTAGGGTTTATTTTCAATTAGGGCTAGACTTCAATAAAGAAATTATGATTATGGTTTAATTAGGATTAGGTATATAATTCAATTAGGCTTAGCGTTAGGGTTAAAGTTCAATTAGGGTTAGGGTTAAGGTTAGGATTACAGTTAAATTAGGGTTAAATTAGGGTTATTGTCCACTTAGGGTTAGGTTTCTATGATAAATCTTGGGGTTAGGGTTAGAGTTCAATTAGGGTAAGTGTTCACTAAGGGTTAGGGTTTTGCAATAAAACTTGGGGTTAGGGTTAGGGTTCAATTAGGTTTAGGATTTAATTAGGGTTTAGAGTTAGGGTTAGAGTTCAAGCAGGATTCAATTACCTTAACCCTAACCCTAACTCCAGCCTTAACCATACTCTAACTCTAACCCTAATTATTTCTCTAATCATAAATTGAACCCTAATCCCAACTCATATTGTATAATTATATATTAATTCATTTTATGTGTTGCACCATGACTACTACTAGCTTATCTATCTTAATATATTAATCTATATATTATACATGGAGAGATATCACTATCGAGGCGTATTTTTTAAATTCAAAAAAAAAAAATGCCTTGAAAATGATATCTCTCGACGTATAATATATAGATTAATATATTAAGATAGATAAGCTAGTTACACTAAGAGGCGTTCCCTACAGTGACATCACAAAATCCATGTACATTCGAAACAACGACATTTATTTTGACATTCTGTCGTTACAAGTCACCTGCAAGAGTTGAGTAATGGGAGAGGCAGCAGTTGAGGTTACAACGGTTGATGCTTAGTGTGGGCCCCGCTCTTAGATACAAAATCCGTTTCTCCATTTCCACGTTGCCATTTGTATTAACTACTCACATCGTAACTGTTCACATCGTAACTGTTTTCTCGTAGATTAGAGTTTGAAAAATCAAATACTATTTTCATATAATAACTATTATAAGCTAGCCCCGCTCTTAGATACAAAATCCGTTTCTCCATTTCCACGTTGCCATTTGTATTAACTACTCACATCGTAACTGTTTTCTCGTAGATTAGAGTTTAAAAAATCAAATACTATTTTCATATAATAACTATTATAAGCTAGTTACACTAAGAGGCGTTCCCTACAGTGACATCACAAAATCCGTGTACATTCGAAACAACGACATTTATTTTGACGTTCTGTCGTTACAAGTCACCTGCAAGAGTTGCGTAATGGGAGAGGCAGTAGTTGAGGTTACAACGGTTGATGCTTAGTGTGGGCCCCGCTCTTAGATACAAAATTCGTTTCTCCATTTCCACGTTGCCATTCGTATTAACTACTCACATCGACGTTGCCATTTGTATTAACTACTCACATCGTAATTGTTTTCTCGTAGATTAGAGTTTAAAAAATCAAATACTATTTTCATATAATAACTATTATATATTTTTCTCAACTGCGATGCAATCGTGATGCTTAACTTAATATTATATTATATTGTATTATAAATATTATCTAAAATATTATAATATAAACATATAAATATGATATTATAATTTATAAATATCTAAATATTATATTATCATATTTATATAATAAATAATAAATAATAAATGTAATAAAATATAAATATAAAAATAATATTTTAATATATGTATAATATAATTTATAATATATATTTTATATATTTATAATATATGATATAAATGTAATATATAAATATAATATTATAATATAAATATATAAATAATATAATATAAGAATATGATATTATAAATACAATATTAAAATATTATATTTATATAATGATATAATATAATATAAATATATAAATAATAGCTTATAGTTTATAATATATATTTAATTAGGGTTAGGTAAGCATTCTAACTTAAGTAGGATTCAAATGGAGTTATAATGAGGGTTGTGGTTATAGATGGTTATAATTATGGTTACTATTATGATTAGGATAAAATTATGGTTGATTCGAGGTGATGGTACAATTATAATTAGGGTTAGGGTTACAATAACAATTATAAGTATAATAATTATTATTAGATTTAAGTAGGATTAGAGTTATAATTGAAGTACAAATTAGGTTTGAATTAATGTTACAATAAACCTTACTATTAACATTAAGGTTACCATCTTGATTAGTAATAGACTTAAAATTATATTAAGTCTTACAATAGAACTCAAGACCTACATCCTTAATATGATTATGTGACAAAGATTTTGGAAGGCCTTTCTTCCTTATCACCCAAACATAATCCTTATTCTAACTTTTTTTCTAACCTTAATCCTAACCATAATTCTAACCTTCACACTCATTGTTAATAATATAATTAATATTAAAGATAATTATTAATTAATATTATTATAATAAATTAATATTATTTAAATTAAATTTATGAAAAAATAATTATATCATTAAGTGTAAAAATAAATGTAATTAAAAATTAAGTTTAAATTTAACTTTATTATATAATTTCAAAAATATTTATATAACATTGTTGTTACTTATGTACATTTATTTTCATCAATTTCATCATATTTGTAATAAATGTACATAAGTAACAACAATGTTATATAAATACCTACCTAACCCTAATTAAATATATATCATAAACTATAAGCTATTAGTTATATGTTTATATTATATTATAATTTTTATTTAATATATAAATATAATATTTATATATTTATATTTAAATATTATATTTATAATATCATATTTTATATTTTTATATTATATATTATAAATATATATTTTTATATTATATTTTTATTATAATATTATATTTATATCATATATTATAAATTACATTATACATATATTAAAATATTATTTATATTTTATTGCATTTATTATCTAAATATGATAATATAATATTTAGATATTTATATTTAATATCATATTTATATATTTATTATATAAACGTTTATACAATATTTATGATACAATATAATATAACTCAATAATAAAAAATTAATAACAGTTAGCATCACTATTGCAGCGCAGTTGAGAAAACAGTTACGATGTGAGTGCAGTTAATACGGAGAGAAACGGCGGAAACGGAGAAACGGAGTTTGCAACTAAAGATGGGGGCCCACACTAAGCGTCAACGCTTAGTCTATGGTGTTTAAGCCGGGCCGAAAAAAAGAGGAGCCGAGGAAGCTTGGTCGAAGGTAGAAGAAAACTTTCAGGTATGTTGTGATTCACATATCTTTGTAACTGCATGTATGATCATATACTTAGATAAAAAATTCATTGCTTGATTCTATCGTTATAATAGCAAAGATTCGGGTTTTCTGTGATTCGCATTTGGATATAATAATATTATAGTGTCCTTTGCTTTTAACTCTTATTCTATAATTGTTATTACTGCAGATACAGATCCAGATCCAGGGTCGACTATCTGCAAGAGGACAGCTTATCGCAGGCCAACTTCACCATAAGCATCGCTGCTTTCTCCAAGTGATCGAGTACGAGGATCCTTGCACCTTAACTCTCGATAAATCAGTAAGTCTTTGTCTGCCCATCTTTTTTCTTTATTTTGTGTCTGTAGATCTTGCATTTTTTATATCCCATGCGATCACATTTCACATATTTCTCTACCAGATAAACTATAATTTTTGACATAAATCTCATTTTTTACTATAATGCAGTAGTAACAATTAGCACGATGTGGACATAAGATATTGTAGGACGTCAAAATCTGCAAGATAGACTTAAACCATTTCATGTTGTTAGCACAAAAGTCAGTTTAAATCAGCAAACTTAAACATCCCTATGAAATATGTAGAATCATGTTAAACCATACAAACGAAAACAATGCAAAAAAACATGAATCCCTCCTATCCCATAGTGGATTGGTGCTATCCTTTGTGTAGAAGGCAGCCCTTTCCCAATCTCTTGATAAGCAAAACTACCAAAATAATAGTGACGAAGAGCAAGATATCCTCTCAAATGAAGAGAGTAACCTTGCAATCAGAAAATGAGTTGTTAAGCAAATGATGTGGTGATGAGCAAGATTGATTCTCAAATGAAGAGAATAACCTTGCAATGAAAATTAGTTCTGTGTTGTTGATGATTTGTGTTGAAATGCTTTGCATTTTATAGATTCAAGATTAGGAAGAGTGATAGATTTGGATGAATGTGGGATCATTCATGAGCCAATGACAAGATGCCACTTGTCAAAGTGTGAGAGGGTGAGGAATGTGCAAGCCTTGGCCAATGTGCCAATTTGAAATTCAAATTTGGATGAGAAGACATGAAAGGTGCATTAAATTCCAAATTTGACTTGTGCAAATAGCATTTAATACCTTGTTGGAAGGGACAAGTCTTTTTTGGGGGGAAGATTCAAATTGGAAGAATATTCCATTTTGATGCCATTTTGAATGTAATTAGAGGAAATAATAAATCAAATAAATGATTTATTGGTGCAAGTGGGTGGGTTAGTTAAGAGTTTGGATTTGACTCTAGTTGAGTCAAAAGCTAGAGAATGATAATCATGATTAGAAGTTAATAAAATGTAGATTAATTAACTTGGATGATATTAGGAGGTGACATTTGATTAAATCAATTTGATTTATTAAATCAAATGAGAAGAACATAAGGATTAAATAATTTGATTTATTTAATGAACCTTAGGAAATTAATCAATAAATTGCTTTAATTGATCAATAGCTAAAATGAATGTTAATCTGTATGATGCATAATTTGTAGGACGTCAAAATCTGCAAGATAGACTTAAACCATTTCATGTTGTTAGCACAAAAGTCAGTTTAAATCAGCAAACTTAAACATCCCTATGAAATATGTAGAATCATGTTAAACCATACAAACGAAAACAATGCAAAAAAACATGAATCCCTCCTATCCCATAGTGGATTGGTGCTATCCTTTGTGTAGAAGGCAGCCCTTTCCCAATCCCTTGATAAGCAAAACTGCCAAAATAATAGTGATGAAGAGCAAGATATCCTCTCAAATGAAGAGAGTAACCTTGCAATCAGAAAATGAGTTGTTAAGCAAATGGTGTGGTGATGAGCAAGATTGATTCTCAAATGAAGAGAATAACCTTGCAATGAAAATGAGTTCTGTGTTGTTGATGATTTGTGTTGAAATGCTTTGCATTTTATAGATTCAAGATTAGGAAGAGTGATAGATTTGGATGAATGTGGGATCATTCATGAGCCAATGACAAGATGCCACTTGTCAAAGTGTGAGAGGGTGAGGAATGTGCAAGCCTTGGCCAATGTGCCAATTTGAAATTCAAATTTGGATGAGAAGACATGAAAGGTGCATTAAATGCCAAATTTGACTTGTGCAAATAGCATTTAATACCTTGTTGGAAGGGACAAGTCCTTTTTGGGGGGAAGATTCAAATTGGAAGAATATTCCATTTTGATGCCATTTTGAATGTAATTAGAGGAAATAATAAATCAAATAAATGATTTATTGGTGCAAGTGGGTGGGTTAGTTAAGAGTTTGGATTTGACTCTAGTTGAGTCAAAAGCTAGAGAATGATAATCATGATTAGAAGCTAATAAAATGTAGATTAATTAACTTGGATGATATTAGGAGGTGACATTTGATTAAATCAATTTGATTTATTAAATCAAATGAGAAGAACATAAGGATTAAATAATTTGATTTATTTAATGAACCTTAGGAAATTAATCAATAAATTGCTTTAATTGATTAATAGCTGAAATGAATGTTAATTTGTATGATGCATGATTGTTATTTTTGCATGTCTACATTTTGCCCCTCTTTGAAGCAATGTACTCATTGCATTGGTTCAAAGAATGATGTTGCCGGCATCGAAATTAAAAAATTCTTTGGTTTTTCAAATGCCCCAGTGGAAATGACTACGTTAGTACATTGCCCACTCGAGAGATCAAGCGAAAAGATTCAATTTGAGGTGGATCTCACGACAAAGAGGTTCAAAATGGATGTATGGATGATGAGACTATATGATAATGATGATGTAAATGATATGTTCGGAAGATGCTTAGAATAACAAATCTATATTATTTTAAGCATGTTAAATGATTATGCGATGCATGTGAGATGGATGAGATGGATGATGTTGTCCTATAATGATATGACGTGATTATGCAAGATGAGAGGATGAATGCAGCATGGATGCAGGATGGATGCATTGTTAGCGTGAAAGAAGGTAGAAGAATGAGAGGGATGAACCCTTGAATCCAAGAAGATGCAGAATTTCAACAAGCCAACTTTATTAGAGATGATGATGAAAGATGATGATGTATTGCTTATCCAGGAATGGGAGATAAAGAGCGTAACTTTCTTTATGTTTGATAACACACATAGGTGCAATGCATCAAGATATTAAGAACCAAGATGGCGTTGCACCTAGTGTGATGGACTCTGACTCGGC